>BMAU01019847.1:720000-1080140 GCA_019973935.1 Trichonephila clavipes
AGATCTTTCCGCCGTTTATTTAGTAAGTATTTATGTAGCGAAGTTAATTGAGCAATATTGTCGGATTAATCATGGTTGTATCCCAATCTGTTCAAGTAGTTTCTCAATAAATGAAAATATTTTAATCTATATATATATATATATCACTTCCTCATTACATCTCCGGAACTATTACATGCTTAAAATTTGGCAGGTACGTTCCTTGCAAGCAGTAGAGATCCACTACAAAATGGTTTTTTTTGCAAAATCATTTCCTAATGGGCATTGAAATGCCTTAAGAGGCGTTAAAGATAAATATAACCGTTTTTAAACTATTAAACCGACAAATTCGACATTTGGCATGCGTTTTCCGTTTATAAAGCAGAGATCCGGAACAAGAGAGGTTTTGCAAATTTCGATTTCATGGAGGTTGCGAGGGTCAAGGAGTGTGTGTTACAGATAAAAATTCTTGTTTTAGATCCACATACCTGAAATTTTGTAAGAATGTTTCTTTGTTTTGAACAGATTTCCGCTAAAAAAAGAATTTGTCGGATGAGCGAGTGAAGAAAAATTAACGTTACACTATTCAGCTACTCGAGGGCTTTGTGCGACGGACCTCGAAATTTGGAACCATAGTCACGTGACGAGGACGTCATCTTAGCTGGCACCCCCTCTCCTAACTTCCCCAGCACACCAACGGGAGGACATTTCAGCTTCGATAGAAAAATGTGCATCGCCTCCCCTTTATACACGGCGGGTCTTCAGCGGTCACTAGGTTCGAACTCACGACATGCCAGCCACGAGTCCATAACCCTGACTACAAGGCTACCACGGCCACAAGGATTTGACGGAAATCGACTCCTTTGGGGAAGCGGGAAATTACTGGGACATATCGATTAAAAAATACCCTGTTGGAGCTACTAGGCCTACAGTAATGAAATATGGTATGCATATTCCTTTGTTGAATTGAAATAAACTAAGAACGAGCATCAAGGATATCGACTCTCAAAGCGGATTAAGTGACTTATTCATGTATTATTTCTGTTTTCGAATTATTATGTTTAGACTTGAAATTTCGCAAGCATGTTTATCTTGTTGAATGGAGATCCTCTAAAATTATGTTTTGCGTGGATCCATTTTTGGAGAAGGGGCTACGGGAGCATAAAAAATAATTCTACTTCAGTTTCAGAAATTAATATTTATAAGTCCTGTTTTTTTCAAATAAAGAGATGAGAGTTATTAAAATGTTTTTAACACAATCGAACGCTTGATTCTAGGGTTAAAACACCTTTAATTTAAATATATATATATATATATATATATATATATATATATATATATATATATATATATATATTCTCATAAAATATCCAGCAAAGCGAACGGGTAAATACTAGTGCAGTATACAATACAATTTAGTAATACTTAAGTCTTCAATTTCTATTCATGCCTCAACCCATAACTGTTTCCAGATCTATACGAAGTTCATGCTACGCTATCTCCCAACTCTCAAATAAGCACAAAAGAGAAAAAAAATGTTTTTATCCAAATCGGAACGTAAATCCTTCTCCCAGCTTGAGAGACAAATCCCTCCACTTCAATCTGAATCTGTGTAGAACTTTAAAACGGGAATTTTCCCCTCTTTCTAAAAGAGAGATGGAGAGAAAAAAGTAAATAAAAAAAGAGTGCTTCAGCTATCTAAGTATTTACACGATCACAGAAGCGCCATAAAAACGACAATAGAGTCGAATGAAAAAGAAATATTTTATGTGACTTCTGCCATCTCGTCTGTCGCGTGTAGTGTGATCGAGATCTTCTTTTGCGAAGAGACATAATGATGAGACCAGATAACAACGTGAGGGGTTGCATATACTTCAAAGCCTAGTGTCGCTTGGGGAGAAAAAGAGTGTGAGTTCAAGTAATAGTCAATTGTTGGAGATGTATTTTTCCCAACGAAGCGAGAAAAAGGGGATATATTTGTAGGAACTCTTCCAACTCGCTATTATGTTTCCGAAAAACTCAGTGAAAAAATGAAGACTAAATAAAAATTTTTAAAAATGTATTTAAAGCTGATGTGAATTTTAAAGGAGTTATAGAGAGTTTAAAATTGAGCCAATTTAGTGAAGGATGTTATTATGTTATAATGATTGGATTATGAAACACGTAGAAATGCAGTGTAAATATTACTAAGGCTACAAGGAAAACTAAATAAATAACGCAAATAAAATGTCTAGAAACGCAATGAAGTATTCAATAACAGCTAGTTTTTGTTATTAAAATAAATGTATTAGCTCAATGTCAGCTTAAATCAGGGGTGGACAACTTGTTTTGGCTGGTGGGCCTCATTGCGGAGGTGGAAGATACAGGAGGCCCACACCTTTTTATAAAGATTGCATTCATTTCAAGAAATAATAAATGTAAGGTAAATGAAATGGTGTCAGTTTTATTTAATTTATTTTTTGTTCTAATTGCACATTTTCTATAGATGCAGGTGCATTTAATTTTAGAGAATCAGTTTAACGAAACAACTGAACCCTATCATACTTTTCAACAATTATTTATTTAACTTTTTTTAACCAGAAAGACTTGTTTAAATTTTCATGACAGCCTACCAATTCATGTCATCTTGTATTGTTCGCATCTATATTTACTCTTTTGGATCTTCATGCGAGATAAATTTGTTCACAATTATATGTGGACAAAATATAAAGAATCATTCCCCAGCAAATTTTTTATACATGGAGTTTCATTTGACAAAGCTTTGTAAAAGTCAATGTCATATCATTGATATTTGGCTTGAGGCTGGTAATTCTCTGCAAGTCAATAAGTTCCAATTGTAGCTCCTCAGATGCTGTATTAATATGTGTAACAATGGGCTAACAAAACAAGCTAAGTTTAGGCTAAATTTTCTTACAATCTTGAAAACCTCTTGTGATCTCATCCTCTAGACTCTGCAGATGATCTTTTTGTAGAAATACTTCCAGTTGTTTTGTTTTCTAATAAAGCAGTATAGGAATTCTATGCTTTCTATTAGTGGAAAGTAGAAGACAAGTTTTTGATAGCACACAAGGAAAACTTTTCGTTTCCAAACCAATTTTCTTACTGCCTTGGTGGGCTGCTAGTTACCCACCCTTAGCTTAAATGATTGTCATATATATTATTGTGTACAGAGAGAAAAATGATTGTATTTTATTTCATTGTGTAAGTTATCTGTTTTATCGGTTATTATTATTTTTACTAGTAACTGAGCTGAGGCTTAGTCGCGGGAAAATCTTTGGTTTATATTTTGTATTATTCAAATTTCCTTGCGGAATTTCCTCTACATTAAATTCAAAGGTACATAAAATCCCACACAATGCGAGATGGGGAAGACCAATGATTCTTTGGTTCAACTAGTAGCATCTTTCAGAGTTTTCAAGTCCTCTGTAACGTATTAATTAAATTTATGAGCCTTATGGTAGGGGCGTTCAAACCAGCTCAAATCTTGATTCCCCCAAATAACATTGCCTGGAGGCTCTTTCATGTTAAATGCATATGGGTCACAAAGTTTGAGTTTTTGAATTTTTCGACAGAAAAAAGTCCTAGATGTAGTACCTGTCTCATTATTTGACCTTAGTTTATAATTACAAGATCATAGTTGAATTTAAGTGAATGAGTGTTTATTAACGTTGCATTCTAAGGCAACGCGATGGCTGTCGATGAGAAATCTCGTTATGTTGAACCTTGTTCAAGTGATGCAAACGAAAACGATACTTGAATTCATTCACTACGACAAATTTAATACGCTCCGGATCTTTTATGAGTACATCTATGGTAGCTGGGCAATCCAAACTCTAAAACGTCAAACACGAGTTTTTGACCATTACCACCACATTCTCGTGCCCATTCATAGTCAACTGTAAACATAACTGGAATGGCATTATACGAGATCGAAAACAATAAACTTTTCAATTTACTACAGTTAAAATTGTACGATCAATCACCTATAAGTAAGTACCGTAAAATCCTGCGTATGCCACGCACACACCGCCGTATAACACGAAACTAAAATTTACAGCTTCAATTTTTAATTTTTAGGTATATTTGCTGTGTAACATGCATCCCCTTTTTTGCGAGGAAACGTGAAATGTACGTATGCAATGATTTTATGCTTTGAAGATATTTATTCGAGGTACTATCCTTGGCTTTTAAAAAATAGTATACTGTTGGAAATGAAACTTCTTAATCTCGTAAGGAATATCATTTTTTTAAATAAACAGTATTTCGATCTATGTAGAATCTTATTTTTTTCCTATGTGCTCATCTTTTTTTTTCATTTTTAAATCTCTAATTTTTATACTTGGAGTATGACGCACACCCGTAAATTTCGATCTTATTTTTGGAGTTAAAAGTTCTCGTTACACGCCGTATTTTTTACGGTACTTTAATTAAAGTAACCCTACACAAAATATTTTCATGGAGGAATATAGTGGAGATAATAATTTACTAAATCCGATGAAATATTTAAATTTTTTCGGTACAATTTATTTGTAATAATAAAATATTTTTAATGCAGAAATATTTCCTATTTTTGGTCCTCATTCGGATGATTAGGCAGTCTTTAATTCAATCTTTGGTACATACATGCTTGCACATTTGTAGAGAAAATATTACTAAATGAATTATTACAAATGTGTGTGTGTATGTTGCTATTAATTAACCTTTTAACTGGTATGTATAAGTTTCGTGATTCGCTCCTGAGTGACACCGTCTTTTACGAAGGAACGAGTATGCGGTGTATTAGGAGAGGGCGGGGGTGGGGAGGCATAAATTAGCAATTTTTTATGAAATAAGTAATTTCTTTTTAAGCACTGTCAAAGTCATTATATCGCATTCCAAAACACTTAGAGTAGATATACTGGTAGCAGCGCAAAGAAAAGTACAGAGTGTTTTTTTCAGGTATAGAAGTTTAAGTTGGCATTACTTTCCAAGATGTTGACCGATTTAATAGCTGTCAAGTAATTTATGCTCAGTTTGGTTTGGCAATTCATCATGAATAGACTCACGCCTGAACAACGCTTTCAAATTGTGCATTGTGCAATTTTATTTCGAAAATAATGGTCGATTTTCATAAGCGAATTTTGTTTAGCGATGAAGCGCCCTTCTGGTTGAATGGCTACGTCAACAAACAAAACTGCCGCATTTGGAGTGAAGCTAATCCACAAGTGTATGTCGAAACACCGTTACATCCAGAAAAACTGACTGTTTGGTGTGCTTTATGGGATGGTGGAATCATTGGTCCGTACTTTTTGAAAAATGGTGATCGGTATAGAGCCTGATTACTAACTTTTTCATTCCTGAATTGAACAATCATGATGTCCAGGAGCCGTGGTTCCAACAAGACGGCGCAACATGTCACACAGCTCGTGCCCCAATCTATTTATTGAAAGACACGTTTGGTGACCACCTAATTTCACGTTTTGGACCTGTGAATTGGCCTCCAAGATCTTGTGATTTAACACCGCTAGACTATTTTTGGGGGCTATGTAAAGTCATTGGTTTATGCGGATAAGCCACAAACGCTTGACCATTTGGAAGACAACATTCGCCGTGTTATTGCCGATATACGGCCACAAATGTTGGAAAAAGTCATCGAAAATTGGACGTCCAGATTGGCCGAGCCAGTCGTGGCAGTCCTATGCCAGAAATAATATTTAAAATGTAATGCCACAAGATTATCTTTAAAAAAAAATCGTCAATCGAATAATACATCGTTGATTTATTGCAATTTAAAGTTCTATACCTCTCAAAAAACACCCTTTATAATGATTCTGAAAGACGTATCTATATTCGCCAGGGGCAGTAAATGCACTGAATGAGCGAAATAAATACGCCAGTGGGAGTTCAGAGATTAATCAACAAAATCGCAAAGTATTTGATATGTAATGAAAGTAGCAAAATTAAGCTACATAATAAAAATGAGATTCCTAATCAGTTAATGATATAAAATTTAGGAAATCTTAAAAATTGCAATGTACCATTTATAAGTAAATAACTCAAATAACTCTAAATATACCAGTTGATTTACAAAATGTTAATGTAAGTTATTTGAAGGAAAAAAATCATTAAAAGACTTCAAAGATTTGGCATTTTTACCTCTACTTTGTAAGCTCTTAGATTAATATTTCCACAAATTAAATAAAAGTACAGCTCTTTAAACAAAAGTATTGCCGTTTCACAAAAAACCTCGTTTTTCTTTCGTTTTAATCACCAAATGCAAATTGGAAAAAAATGTACTATTTTTTTCTACATTGTATGGTTTTTATAGTATAATCATGGCTTCTGTGAAAAAAAAATGCTTTCAGAGATACAAGATTAAAGTTAAAAGCAAATTTGGGTTAGATGAAACATCAAAAGATTTAGCGAAATGATGATAATTTTTTTCCTCATTTTTTATCTATAAAAAGCGCAAGAAACAACCATTTGAAGATGTTATTTCTAAATACAAAAAAGACGTTTTTTCAATATTAATTTCTTATTGCATAAAAGATATAAAAAATTCCTTTATAATGTAAAATATATGTATAATTCAAGATGGATTTTTTTCTTAAAACATGAATCCTTCTTAAGATACCGTTTTATTTAACATTTGGTAATAAGCATTGGTCACGTATAATGGAACTTATTTATATATATAAACAAACATATGTATTAGTATATTTAATATAATTTTTACTAATACGTTCTCTCGTTACGTAAATTTTATTAAGTAGTCCATCAATAAGATGGTCTAAATGTTTATTTTTTAAATCAGTTTGTTTTTTTTAAATTTAATTTTAATTGAAGTTTTTCTTTGATTAATAAGAAACATTCTTTTAGATTTTTAATATTAAAGTTTCTTTATATAGTTAATTTTCACTTCTCATTGCACTGCAAAAATAATCGAGAGATATTTTTTTAAATATCAATGCTTCACAAAAACTGAATTTACAAAACCTTGACTTAATACTTGACTTTATATTTAATAGTTATATAATGCAATAATGTAATAAAAATAATATTTGAATTTAGTTTTTAAAATCGTTTATTGAAAAGTTCTTAACCTTGAAATAAATAAAGATGAAGCTAAGTTGATGTGAGTGTATTAGTATACATTCTTATGTACAGCAAAGAATTTTAAAAAAAGTGAATGAATGTATGTATAATTAATTATTCCTTAATTCGCTGAACATTTTTATCGAACATTTTTCTTTTTCTTTGATTTTATCATATTTTTTTAGAACTTAATCAGCTAAAAGAGTTGTGTGTCTGATGAGTGTCTATAAAAAATATTACTTTTTGGAAAAATTCATTGTACCTATTAAAATTTTAAACAAAAACAATAGCAAAACAGAAAATAAAAGCAAAATATTATGAAAATGAAAAGTGCTTTTAAGATACAGCTAATTGAAAAATATATCAAGCATTGTGATAGTGACATACATATATAAATTTCTTTAACACGAAATCTTATAACATCCATGTTTAATCTCGGATAAATAGTTAACATTATTTCGAAAATCCGGTGGTTGTAGGTGTGGTTGGGGTCATTAAAGAAACCGACATTGTTATAAAAAGAATGCTTTTATTTTAGACTAATCAATTTATGATTATATATATATATATATGTGTGTGTGTGTAATTCCAAATTAATAACCTTGGGGCAATCTTAATCTAAGCTCATAAGATTGCAAAAAAATGCACTTATCTCTTAATCTGCTTATAGATCAATTGCGATCTTTTTTCTAAACTTCTACAGTCCTTTTCAAATGGGCTTCTTTTTTATTTATTCGACTCCGAAGAGCAATTATAGCTTGAATGATAACAGTCCAGCCATATTTGTCAAAAATAAGGGTCAGCTACAGAATCAGAGATGATAAGCTGAAAATTGGTAGAGACCTTTATTTTGGCACTTTAAATGTAGTCTCAAAAGTCTCATAAAATCTCGTGTCTGTGTCTTAAGATATTTAAGGTCAAAGGTAAAAAAAATCGATTTTTTTTGCAAATGTCTCTTTTCTTATGACTTAATGCTATTTACATTTATTATAAATATTGTAGGGAATAAAATTTTCTATAATTTTTGTTTGAAACATTTTTTATACATCAAACCATTTTTGAGATAAGAGGGCATTTAACACGCAGCGCTCAGCTATCTAGAGCATAATGCAAGATCAACCATTAGTTACATGATATAATACGCTGTATGAAGTCTACAAACCTTAAAAATATATCTAGTTACAAATAATTGGCATTTTTTTGAATTACTACATTACATTTAGTAATAGTTTTCATTAATCCAGTATATTTCTTAATAACCCTCATAAGTACTTGTAATTAAAAATAGTTAACTGAAATTATACTTTAATTATATTTTAATATATGATAATTACTTTTTAAGTTGAAAAAAAGGAAGTACAATTTCTCTTAAAATATATAAACCTTCCAATTTGTTTCTTTCTGTACACATAAATCTAGACCTGCAGACCCCTATTATACGAACGTTCTATTTATAGCTAGTTAAAAGACAAATGTATAGCTGTATAGTAAAGACAGAGAGAGAGAGAGAGAGATTCCCTTTTCAACAAACCAGTTTCTACTAGCCCCATTTATTCGTTTGTTTTAAATTGTATTTTGGCAACGACAAACGTAAAATTTTCAGAGTTATGGCTGATTTGTGTTTTATATGTAATGAATCATTATCACAAGGTGATCCTGTTATTGCAGTGCGTGGTTTAAAAACTTTGAAAGCAGCTAGTATCGAACGAAATGACGGTCACATAGATTTTTCAAACTCTTCAACCCCCAAGAATTTACATACCGAGTGCTGAAAAGATTACATTAGTAAAAATTCGATTTCAACATCGAAATGACACATTGAAAACAGAGAATATTTATCAACACTTAGTGTAACTCCTAAAAGAAGAAGTGAAGCGTTTGATTTCAAAACGCTCTGTTTATTTTGGTGTCAAGTAGCTGATGAAGCAATAGATACTTAAAAAAAGAGAAGTACAAGCGCAAGATCAGTCAAGTGAGTACTCTTGAATTTAAATACAATTGAAAGAGCTCGGAGATATCCTGACGGGATATGTACCAAATGATAAAACTATAATTACAAGACTTCAAAAAAGTATTTGACATCTATAATAGTTACAACAAAAGTAAAAATTTCTACAATAATTTTTTTTCAGGATACACAAGCTAATATACTATCAAAAGCTTGGTATGATAATAAAAAAGGGATGCCGAAGAAGAACGATTACGAATTATAGACGCTGCTGCAGCTATTATTCGTGAAGACCTTCAGTCATCTGTCGTTGAAACCAAGTCTTATCCACCGCTAAGTAAAATGTTAATCAAGGAAAATCAAGAACAGTAAATCAAGAAATGCCAAAAAGTATATTGCATTTTTTACAGGAAGTTATATTGAAAAACAGAAAAAGAAAAATAGCTATTTCAAAAACAAAATGCACGTCAATAAGTCATACGATAATGGCTTTATTACAAGAACGATCAGTTTCATCTCCCATACTATGGAGCCTTTCTGTATTTCTTCATAGAAGATATAGATCTGAGAGACTAATAAATGTGCTACATGGCTTGGAATTTGTAGCTTCGTATGGCAAGACTGGATAGTATGAAATTTCAACAGCTTACCATCCACAGCCTCGTATTTTATCATCCGAATCAGGCGCGCTAGTACGATATGTTGGAGAAAATGTCGATATAAATTTCCATACTCTTGATGGTAATAATACTCTCTATATTATGCGGATGATTAAGATTGTTACTCTAAAAGATATATATTGACTGTATAAAAAAATGTACAACCAAACCAAGGGCTAAAGAGTTCGCAGCAATATCACATAAAGTCTCTTCTAGCATATCAAAAACCAAATATACATGTGTACAGCAGAATTCAAGTCAAAAATAAACATGATGATCAAAATTTTTTTAACGGAGTTGATTTTTTGTGGTTATACGGAAAGTGTGGAAAAATATTTCATCGTTGTGTGTCTCGGTGGAATGACATTCTCGAATAGCTCACTAAAAATAGTAATGACTTTTCTTCTTCTCAGGTTATGTTTCTTTCTTTTATTGATCATCCTTCCAGTAACATATACACAATTTATACTACTTAACATTGCGCTACAAATATTGCCAAATTACATGGCCAAAAAACTTGTTTTATTACTTTTGATCAACCTCTCTATTCTGAAATTAATACTCTAAAGTCTCTCTCTACTACTCTAAAAGGAAATTAGTGGTATCTGTTATATCACTTCAAAGATAAACCAGAGGTGATGTAGATGTTCTTATCGTAGAAACAGCTATTGAAGAATCGGGACAACATAAGACTGGTGCCATAGTAGGAGAAGATATTGATTTTCTTGTCATTTTAATTGGACCTAATCAATCACATCAAGAAGAAGTGTTCATTAAAAAAGTGGGCAAAGGTAATGTTATAACTCCAATATACTCTTACAAAAGTTTTGATAAATATCTGCATTGTAAAAAGTACATTTTACTTCTGCACATATTTAGCTGTGACACGACACCTGTATTTTTTAAGAAAATTGGAAAAACTTTCATTCGAATATTAGAGAATCTTCCGAATTTGGATCAACTGGCTCAAGTATTCCAAGAAGAAAACTGTCATGTAATTATTGTGTGTATTAAACGATATTTATAAGCAAAAGTATAATTAAAAATTACTTGCTTTATTTTTTTCTACTTTAAATGTAATTAGTATGTATAATAATATAATATAATTAGAAAATACTCTAAGCACATATCTGTCAACAAATTTTGAACTACACGAACAGTGTAGTTCAAACGTTAGTTATAAAAGAAACATACATTTAATTAATGAAATCTATTACTAAATGTAATATAATAATTAATAAAAATGTCAAATGTTTTTAATTACGTATATTTTTAAGGTTTATAGACTTTATACGGCGCATTATATCATGTGACTAACGGCTGACCTTGCATTACGCTGTAGATAGCTAAGCGTTGCGCGTTCAACGCCCTTTTTTTCAAAAATTGTTTAATGCATAAAAAATGTTTCAAACATAAGTTATAGAAATTTTTACTCTAAAATAATTATATTAAATGTAAGTAGCATTAAGCCATAGGAAATGAGATATTTGTAAGAAAACCTATTTTTTGACCTTTGACGTTAAATATCTTAAGACGCGGACACGAGATTTTATGAGACTTTTGAGACAACATTTATAGAGTCAAAAAAAAGGTCTATACCCATTTTCAGCTTATTATCTTTCATTCCGCAGTGAAACCCTAATATGAATTGACTATAACTCGAGAACAAACAACTCTCTATCAACGGTTAACAACAAGCTACTCACAATTAATGATTCTCGATTAATTTTTCTTGATTAACTTTCCCCGATTAACTTTAACACATCCCTTGCCAGGGTTTAGATAGCATTTACGTTGGCACATCAATTTAAGTCATCTCTACAAAAGTGATTTTAAACTGAAGCCAAAGTTGAAGAATAATTTCTTTCCCCAAGTGATACCTATTTTTGTTAGATAATCTGTTATCTGTATTTTATCTGTGTCATCAAATGAATATTTACACTCTAATATAATACGTTACCATTACAAATTTAATATAGTTTACCATTTTTACATAGCAAGTTCTACATTAATTTACTCATTTAAAATATGGCCTTAAGCATATAAAATTGTGCATTAACTTTAAACATTAAACCCTAGATAGCGTTAGTCTGTTTTGTTTACTTCAAAAACCGATGTATATATTTTGTAAGCTTTTATAAAACCATGTCAATTACATGTTTATGAACATATGTGTGTGTGTGTTTACTTCTTATTTATCCTCAAAACTCTCTACTTTGACTATATATATTCAGACAAAGATTTCCGCAATAAAATGGCACCTTTTCTTCATATTACAATATAAGTTTATTTTTGTATCAATTTCCGAAATGTTTTGCTTCTCAACTGCGTCATTTAATCTGTCCTTTTATTTTTAAAATTTAAAAATGCGAAAAAACCGATTATTTGGAGAAAACCTTTTAGCTCAAAAAACATCGCGTGCCACATATTTCGGAACGCATTTTCGTAATCAACTGGACTGATATATTTAAAAACGCCTACGTGAACAAAAGGTGGCAGAAAAAAATGACGCTTAGAATTTATATGTCTGTTGCTTTAAATAGTGAATTAGGATTAGCACGCTCAGCTGGTAAATTATTCATCAGTTTCTTCACATTATTGTGTTGACGGTGAAAACAAATTATGGAGTCACGCAGTTTCTTTCCTTTTTTAGTGTATAATTATGCTTAAAGTGCTGAAAATTCTTGCAGAACTTTTTGGAAGGAAATTTGAAACTTATAAGTATAAATGAGTTAAAAAAATATTTTTGCACAATACAAAGTTCAAAGGTTGCAATTAATATAATCTGATTATGTGTTATTTGTCAAAAAGCACTGATTAAGTGATTTTTTTAAACGAAAACATGTTATCATTTAAAAAAAGGTCGAAGAGTGAAAATTTTCTGCTGTTAGGTTTTCCAATTTAAATCCAAAAAATTAGATACCTAGTTATAATAGATTTGTTTGATTAGATAAAATTAAATTTTTTTTAATTTGACATTTTTTTTACTTATTTTTTTTTTACTTTTTGTTTTTAGAATAAGTATTTATTTTAATTATTTTCATATTGCATTATTTTGTAATTTTATTCCGAATGCATTCATGCATTTAGAAAAATATTTCCATTTATTTAATTAAAACAGATTCCCTATTTTTAAATCTAGGTATGGAAATACTGTACCAGAAAGAAAAACAGTGTGTGCAAAATTACAGTTTCGCTTGGGGATACACAGAGTGTTCTTTTTAGGGGTGTTCGGAAGCTAAAATCTTATTTTTCTGACAATTTGAGATTTTTACATTTTCAAATTGTGTAGATTTTAAACTTTTAAAAATGCCCTACTTTAAGAAGGCCTTAAAACTTATTTTTAAATAATCGGTGAAACTAAGTCGAGCCCATTTGAATGGCGAAAAATGTAAATAAAGTTTTCGTTTTTGCTTGAAAGTTGAGCGTCTGATATAAACCAAAACATTCATGTTTTATTGTAAATTGAGCCTTTTATCTTTTTATTTCCCAGCCGATTAGAAGACTCAATGTATATGTAGCAGGGAAACGATGAAATTATGGCTTTCGTCAAATCCTAAAGGAGATAATCAATTCACGCAGGATGTTACAATAACGTCTCTTTGGTGTCTTCTCCGTGCTGTGAGAGAGAGAGAGAGAGAGAGAGAGAGAGAAGAGTAAGTGAATTATTTAAATCCCCGAACTGTTTTAGTGAAATGGTGAAATGAAAATGATAAGCCACTTTTTGGTGCTAGGGGACTGATATCTGGGGGATCGCAATAAATTTTGTTATGGTTAGGATCTGGTGGGACGCATCCCCCCGGTGCATTCCCACTCCCTCTACAGCTTTTTGGCCAATATCTTGACACACGAGCCTCACAGTCCATTCGGATATGGCTCATTAGATCCATCTCTAACTGCTCTTCCAGTTATTATAATTTCGTGCTCATATGGCTTTTCCTCACATAGTTTTTAATTGTGTGTTTTAAACTTTTTAAACTTTTAAAATTTATTTAAATCCATAATATCTTGGCTCCTGTTTGAGTCTCGGACTTGAGATTTGAACCAACTGTTCCACTCGTCGAGACCCATCCAGTCATATACTTGACTCCTATTGTGTAGGCATGCCCTAAAATATCATGCTCCCATATTAATCCTATGGGGTCTGAAAAAATTTCACCCTCCTAATAAATTGAGCTTGGTACTTGATTTTTGGAGGTCCGCCATATTTTCGTGAATGCCTGCGCTTTACGTGGAATTGGCTCCCTCAGGTGTCTCCCCATTAATAACTCGAATCTTATGCTACCTTGGCCGACCGCACCTGCTGGATTCGATTGTTCTCCCTATGAGCTCTTCAAATACGTAATTTTATCCCAATAGCCCCATTCCTTCCTCCCATTTTACGTTTTTAAGCAATTTAAATTTTTTTTTAAATTCCCAACAGCTCCGAGGAGTTTTGACTTGTATGGTTCGGAAGTATAAGGACTCGACCTCCCAGGTGTCTTCCCCCTCCCTGGGCAGCCTTTTGCTAATGCAAATCCTGACTAGCTCATTTCTTCATTTAACTGAAGCAGTTCATGGTTTGAAAAAAAATCACTTACTTTCATCATGGAAATGACATTGAAGAGACGCTACTTTAAAATATTGGCAAAATGCGGTCCAAGGGTGGGAAAATACCTGGGAGGTCGAGTTCTTGTACTTCCGAACCATTCAGGTGAAAAATCCTCGGAGCTTTCGGGAATTTAAAATTTTAAAATTGTTTAAAAACGGGAAATAGGGAGAAGGAATGGGTCTATTGGGTTAGAATTACATATTTGAAGAGCTCATAAGAAGAACAGTTGAATCCAGCCGGTGCGGTAGACCAAGGTAGTATAGTACTCGAGTTATTAATGGGGAAGATCTGTGGGGGGAGCATCGGAGGGGGCAAATTCCACGTAAAGCTCGCGCATACACGAAAATATGGCAGACCTCAAAAAATCATGTCCCAAGCTCTATTCCTTAGAGGGTGAAATTTTTCAGACCCCATAGGATTAACAGGGGAGCATGATATTTTAGTGCTTAAGCCCTCCTCATGCCAACACAATGGGAGTCAAGTATATGACTGGATGGGTCTTGACTAGTGGAACAATTGGTTCAAATCTCAAGTCTAAGACTCTAACAGGAGCCAATGTATTATGGATTTAAATAAATTTTAAAAGTTTAAAAACGTTTAAAACAATTAAAAATTATGTAAGGAATTAGCCCTTTGAGCATGAAATTATAATAACTTTAAAAGCAGCTAGAGAGACATCTAATGAGCTATATCCGAATGGACTGTGAGGCTCGAGTGTCTATATATTGGCCAAAAAGCTGTAAAGGGTTGGGAATGCACCGGGGGATGCATCCCAGCAGATCCTAAGCATAACAATAGTTCATGCGATCCCCCAAATATCAGTCCCCTAGCACCAAAAAAGTGGCTTAGTTTTTTCATTTCATCATTTAGCTAAAACAGTTCGGGGATTTAACTAATTCATTTACTTACAACAGGGAAAAGACATCAAAGAGACGTTATTGTAACATCTTGCGTGAATTGATCATCTTCTTTAGGGATTTGACGAAAGCCCTAATTTCATCGTTTCCCTGCGACATATACATTAAAATCAATTTATCTCAAAAGGTAAATTTTTGGTGTTTGATGTACCTTTTCTGAGAAACTACTGTTCATAGATATGTAATTTTTTTATGATATATTTATAATGATTGCAAATATATACTGAAATACGCTTTTTGTAAGAAAATTCAAAACTTTATTTTTGTAAATTTTTTTATGCGTAAAATGGGTCAGATTTCACTATGTTTGATAAAATATTTTATAAATTATGAATAAAAATGAAAATTAGCTAAAAGCTCATTTCAGTATAATGAGAAAAGTGTACTTAAATTGAATGAGAAATTTGAAAAATGTACTTATAACTGATTTTGATAATGGGTACATCGAAAACAGGCAATTTAACATTGTCTGTATAGAGGTTTCCGACTCCCCTTTATTACCCAAAGCTGCCATCTCTAGCAGCAATACAGATGTTCTCTGACTGTGTATGAATTTGATTGATCCATGTCAGATTGAGTGAATGCTGCATTTATTCTATGTAACTATACATCAGTGGCAATCGACTACAAATGGCGGCATGGAGACAAAATGACACAGACAACATGCGATTAAATATACTGAATGGGTGTCAAATGTGAAGGAAAAAAAGACTTGATAAGGACAACAGCCTAACACGACTTATATCGAGAAAGGTCAAGACGGGATTGACATCATGCGTCGAGGATTGCCTAATTGATTAATAATCATGGATGCATCAGCTCAGAGGTTCTCGTCACTTGACCATGGTTCAAAATTGCGAGGTCCGTCGCCAAACACCTGTGAGTAGCTGAACTGTGCCACGTAAATTTTCCCTCACTCAATCAAACATTAGAAAGAAGTAACTGTGACTTTTTTGTGATTCCTTACTTATGATCAGAAAAAGAATTTTTCAACATAAAATCAATTTAAGGTGCTTGATATATTTGATTTAGAAGACCGTGAAAGAAATACTTTATTTAAAATACACACGTTCTGTATGAAAAATTTTCACATACGTGTAAAATTTTTATCATGATAAGAAGTGAAACATTTATCATGCATTTGATTAGAAATTTAAGAACAAAAATCTTGCTTTTTTTTCTTAATTGGTTTGAAAATTTCTTAAGTACTTTTTAAAAAATATTACAGTTGGAAGATAGATACTACTACCCCTTGTAGCCACTTATAAGTTAAAATACTTATAACAGTTAGTTAAGTTAGTTAATATATTAGTTTTTTTTCAAAAATATATGCTCAAGTGAGCATTGACTTAGTTTGTAAGCCGTGTGTGAACTTGTGGGCACACAAGGGGGTTTTACATGGAGTCCCCCCCTAAAAATATTTACTCGATAAGCTGTACATAAAATTGAATATCGTCGCATTTCAATTGCAAGTATACTTCATTAATTGCTGTAATTGCTTTGAATTAATATGTTTTTTAAAATTTTTCAAGGTCTTTCATAAATGCATCGTGGGTGTCTCTTTGGGGCTTATTTTAAATTCCCTTTTATAAAAAATTCTATTCTTGAGGAATTTAAAAAAAATCGAAGAATATATTCTATTACAACAGAATATTGTAAAACTTTTATGCTTTTCTCTTTTACGTTTACGATTATTTTAGCAAAAAATAATGTTTTTATTTGAGGTCAAAATTTTTTATTCTTCTCAAACACGTTTTTGGTTTTCATCTTGGTGTATGAACCTTTTTACTATATAAATTAAATGCTACATTTCACAAATTAAGTAAGGAAATAAGGGTTTCGAAGAGGTGTACTTCTGTTTTTATTAATGAAATTGTTCCTTTTCAACTTTACACATAAAACCTGAGTATTTCTTCTCGAAGTTCCAAAGAGTTCTGTTCCTTTCAATTCTCAGTTCATTTTGTTCTTTTCAGCACAAAGTTCTTTCATCCTTTCAATTTCCTTTTCATCTTATAGTTCATATATTTTCACTACACAATTTGAAAAGTACTTTTGAACTTCTTCTGCACTTTATTCGAAATTCTGAAATATCCATAGTACTCTTACAGTTCAGTATAAAAGTCTTAGTACTTTCCAAGTGAAATTTAACTATTACATGCTTTCAACAAATGCTGAAATAAAGAGAAAATTTGACTGGACCAGGATTTTCTTGAATTTGAAGTACATAGTAGTTTTGAACTCTTATCATTGTCATAAATATTTATATTTTGACACTTTAGTTTCAACTTCATTATTTGTTTTATAAAGAAAGAATCTTTATAAAATCAGTTTATAGAAATCTTTTCATAGAAGGACTTGCGAAAGTTTTTCTAATATAATTTACAAAGGAATTCAGTTATTCTATCATATATTTCAGCCAACGAAACTGTGATTACTATTTACTAATTCATACTACAGTAGAGTAACCAGAAGGGGTGATTTGGCATTTTATTTCGTACTCTATAATCATATAGTTTCTCTAAATTAGAAAAAAAACCCTTTATTTCAGTAAACATAAAAGTCTGTCTAACTATGTATGTTTTAAGGTATCCGACTACTTGCGACAACTTTTTTTTTGAAAAGTGGAGATATGGGGATTTTTTTTGTGATTTTTAGGTCTATTTAGTATATTTTTAGGAAAACGTCCTAAAATTGAAAACAGAAAAAAAATTATTATTATTAAAATGGGAAAAAACTGGTCAAAATGTACAAAAAATTACATAAACGGGGCCCGTTATGTACATTTTTATGAACAAATTCTCAATTTGTCAAGTTTGATGTGTTACTTTGTCATTCATGTTTGAAATGACCTTCAGGATAAGAGATATTTTAATTTTTACAAAAACTAGAGCACCTTATCTTAGTGATTATAAAAAAATGCTTAAAAAATAGTGATTATATTCACATAAAGGACTGTAAATGTTGAAAAAAACCAGTTATTGATAAATCTGAAGGTCAAAACACTTCTACATTTATACAAAACGTACACAAAAAGCTTCACTAAATTATTTTCAAAACTTTTATGGCAATTGCTGTTCAGACTTAAGGTTTTCGAAAAAAAACACATTTCGAATAAAAAGCATTTTAAAGTTTGACATCTTGTATAAAGTTATGCCATTTACTTTTAGTAAAACACTTGTAGTTTTTGTTCTAGTTAATGGGAAAAAACTAGGTATTTTTTTAAAAGCTAATAAGAGAGATGACATATAAAATAAAATCATAAACAAAATTTGTCCATTTTTGAAAAATTATGATTTTAGGTTAGTCGGATATCTCAATAAGCATTAGTTATTAATAATATCTTTAGCCACAATATTATTGCAAACAATGACATCATTCATCGTAGACTTAGCCAATATACAAGATGGCACAAGAAAAACGATTCTTAACGTGTATCTTGAAAAAAGAATGGAGTTGGAAACGACTGTTTTGGTAACGTCATTCCACTCATTTCTTCTATCCATGTGGCCAGTTTCGTCTTTCTGGATCACACCAGTTGGAGTACTGCGTCTTTGAGTGAATACATGTAACTCAATTCTGCTATAAAAATATCAAATCGACATTAAGTTTTTATGAAGTTCATGAAATCAAACACGAAAACATTTCAAATATTAACCGAGGTTTATGGAGAAGAAAATGTGTCTCGTGCGTAAATGTTTGAAAGGTACAGAAAGTGTTCAGGGGGAAGGGTCAGTGTGGAAGATGCCCAAGGGTAGCGATTACAGACCAAAACATAGCCGAAATTCGTGATATGATTGGGTTACTACTCATATGAGTGTTCAAACTGTTGATATACACTACTATATTGAAGTTCTAAAAAGACTTATAGAAAAAAATTAGGAAAACGTTCCAGAATTGGGGAGTGATGGAGGGCTTTTGCCCCCAGATAATGCACCGCTCACATGCCCCTATCTGTCAAGCAGTTTCTAAACAGTAAAATCATTACTGGGATTAGGCATCCACTTATTCACTTGTTTTGGCTTCATGCAATTTTTATTTATTCTTACAGTTAAGTCTTGGTTAAAATGAACTAACTCTTTTTACCTCAGTTGAAGAGGTTCGCGCAAAAACGGAAAATCTGCTAAAGTAACTTCCAAACATCTCATTCCAGAACTGATACAAGAATAGGAAGCTCCCAATGCAGAAATGTGGGAATGCTGAAGGGAACTATTTTGAAGGTGATACTCTGTCACGGAGAACTGATTCTGTAATTACAATGATTCATAGGACCAATCTCGTTTTTCTTTGTGTTACACCTCGTAAAGTAGAAATGCCCTTATTTGAAGTGTGACACCGTTGATTGTTGTGAATCCCCATCCTTCAAATCAAGATACGTTTTATAGCTTTACCAGCTGTTAAATGACAAGTACGACGTCTTTAATTGTTGTGAACTCACACCCATCGATTGTCCCTAGATTTTATAGATCCACCAGCTGTAAAATGACCCGTGCACGTGGTCATGGGATCATTGTTTATTGTCTGAACTCGGGGAGTGACGGCAGCCAGACTAGCAGCCATAATGGTAAAGGAGAGCCAGCACCCATTGACAATAGGCGAAGCCTGTCTTAAAAGAATCATGTCGTCTTTTCTGGTGTTGAGAGAAGGGGATAATAGAAACAGGTCGCATGATGGACAAGTGTGTCCAGATGTTGGACAAGGAATTATGGCGCCTTGGGCCAGACGGCTCGGGTGTGTATTGGTGTGTTATGCGCAAATAGGACGAGGGAGGCTGAGAGAGACTTCTGTGACCTACCAATAAGAAGGGACGAGGGGCGTGTTGTGGACCCACCCTGGTGTTTAAAAGGGGGTTTTTCTCAGAAGACGAGAGAGGAGAGAGAGGATCCCTGCCCTGGATGGAGAAAGCATGAGAGCAGAGCCCTGGTTAGAGCGGACGGGAAAAGGGCTTAGTCCGAGATTGGAGTGGAGAGGAAGGATAGATGATGAACGCCGGTGGCGTGGAAGAATAGGAGAGATGGATTGCACAGGCTTGGCATATGAACTGTAATCTATTGCTTCACTAACAAATTGTTTAGAAAATAAACAATAGTTTTATTTTCAAATTAGGATGTGACAGTTTATTAATGGCTAGCTACTCACGATGTTACAGAAGCTACTATTAAAATATTGAATTAAAAATTATTGAAAATTTCGCTAGATAAAAAATTATTGCATTTACCATAAATTAAAATTGTTCAAAATCGAAAATTGTTTTTGCAAAGTCGTTCAATTTCTTTAAAATTACACCGAGTTTGTGATAATTGTTTCTAACAGTATTGAATTTACTCTATTAATACCATGGGGCTTCAGTAACTTCAATTAATTCACTCATTTGTAAAATGTAAGACAGGCATTTAGTCGTTAGCATAATCGTTTCTAAAAGTATTGAACTTACTCTACTAATACCATGGAGCTTTAGTAATTCACTCATTTGTAAACTGTAAGACAGGCATTCAGTTTCAGCAGTTTATTTTTTAATGTAATATAAAACGAACAAATTAAAACAGCGCCTGAGAGGAAATTTGAATAGAAATATTGATGTTCTTCTAAAATACATCTCCATATGCCTCAAAGAAATTTTCTAATGTTGTTGAAAATAAAAGACCTTCCTTCTACTGATGAAGTAGATAATTTGTCACGTTCGATGAAACATTTAAAAACAAATTACAACTTCTACTTCTTTGAAAGACGTTAGAGATTGCACTATCAAGATTGTCGACAATTAGGGATTACAATACCGGACCAAACGTTCAATACCAGTAGTAGAAATTTAGGAAAAAAGAAGAAAGCACAGGTGTTTTTTATTGTATTTTTCAGTTTTATTAGAGGGTGTAAATATTACAAAAAATAATTGTAACTTATAAATTGTAATGGTATATAAAGAATCCCAAAAAAGTAAAAAGAAACATCTTACTTATTTCAATCACAAAAAAGGTGTAAATATCACTATATCAGACTGTGGTACCACTACAAATTTTTTAAATGTGATCCTAAAAAAACATAATACATCAACTCTACTGTCATTAAGCATGAAACGTAATATTGTGCAAAAATTATCAGCTGTCAAAAACGCTCTTTCGGCATCTACGTAAGTTGGTGGTACAGTTAGCAATGCTTGCTATGCTTTTAAAATGCGCGATATTCGGATATAAATCATGAAACCAAACCGATGCATTATCAATTGATTCTTTGTTTTCTTTAAAGTTATTCTTATTCATTAATATGGGTTATTGTTTATGAGTCTATATATAATGAATCTGAAAAAAATATGTTGAACCATAAAGTATGATATGCAAATACAGTGTGAATAAGATAATAACCAATTAAAAAAATATCGAAATAAAGGGTGTTTTTTTAGAGGTATAGAATTTTAAATTGCAATAAAACAACGATGTATTATTGGATTGACATGAATTTTTTTTATTCGAAAGATAGTCTTGTGGCATTACATTTTAAATATGATTTCTGGCATAGGACTGCCACGGCTGGCTCGGATGTAGTCCAATCTGGACGTCCAATTTTCGATGACTTTTTCCAACATTTGTGGCCGTATATCGGCAATAACACGGCGAATGTTGTCTTCCAAATGGTCAAGCGTTTGTGGCTTATCCGCATAGACCAATGACTTTACATAGCTTCACAGAAAATAGTCTAGCGGTGTTAAATCACAAGATCTTGGAGGCCAATTCACAGGTCCAAAACGTGAATTTAGGCGGTCACCAAACACGGCTTTCAATAAATCGATTGTGGCACGAGCTGTGTGACATGTTGCGCCATCTTGTTGGAACCACAGCTCCTGGACATCATGATTGTTCAATTCAGGAATGAAAAAGTTACCGATCTGTATACCGGCTGTATACCGATCACCATTGACTGTAACGTTCATCGTTTTTGAAGAAGTACGGACCAATGATTCCACCAGCCCATAACGCGCACCAAACAGTTTTTCTGGATGTAACGGTGTTTCGACATACACTTGTGGATTAGCTTCACTCCAAACGCGGCAGTTTTGTTTGTTGACGTAGCCATTCAACCAGAAGTGCGCTTCATCGCTAAACAAAATTCGCTTATGAAAATCGGGAACAACGGCAATCTCGTTTTCGGCCCATTCGACGTAAATCACTTGAGAGCTGTTAAATCGGTCGCCATCTTGGAAAGTAATGCCAACTTAAACTTCTATACCTGGAAAAAAACACTCTTTATTATACACTGTCTTCACAACTACAACTTTGTTGTCAGAGATACGAATACCAGGCTACGGATCCTACGCGTGTGCAGTATCGCCCTGAGCTGTAGTACGATAGTTGTGGCCTGCCTTCTTGGAGGATTCACATATTTTATCTCTTCTCTTGATTCTTCGATGCAACTTTATATTCACAGTCTAATTAATTTCGGCCATTAGGAGGACATAAAACAAAAAAAAAACGTATACTATTTTACTATGTTTGCGATCTCTGAACATATAGTAGATGCAATTGAAAAAATTTCTAATAAATTCCGAAAAACTGGTATTTAAACTTGTGAATACCGATATTACAAAATTGCCCCTAATGGCTCAAAATACGGGTATTCGGTATCTCGGTATACCAGTATTGCAATCCCTAACGACAATACAAGGGTCATCCTTGTGTAGCAAGTTCCTTTTAAAATTCGAACTTCAACAAAGGAGTAATTCGTCTTGGTAAGACAGTCAAAGGGGAATTATATGAAACTGTTTTTCCTCTTCTTTTTTCCAGTTATATCAAATGAAAAAGAAAGATGTTTAATACGTAAATGCGTATATTACCGTTAAAGTGTGAAATCCGTTATTTCGTAGAATAACCAGATATTTTATGAAATAACTTGACAAGTCTGTGTGTGTGTGTTAAAGTATATAAATTATTTAATTCTACAATTTAACTAAGTATTCTTCCGAATAATACATGTAGCTGTTAGCTCGCGTAAAAACATTTGTAGTAGTAAGAACTTAGTTTTCAAAAATAATGTGCAATGCAACTCAAAGTACCTCATTACGGCAATCCTGGATCTAATAAACAATGGGAAGTAAAATAATAGTATTTCATAAAATTTAAAGTAATATTTTTTTTGAAAAAAGTTTACACGATGTTTTTATGAAGCAATATTTTTTCTTCTCAGTATGTATTTTTCTAATAATATTTAAATATAATTACTTCTGCAACATATTCTATTTTACCCTTTCTGTTTAACTAATTTGAACTACATGAGGAAAATAAATTAAATAATATCATCTGCTTTTCCTTATTATTTATCAATTAATCATCAATTGATAAAAAAAAATTTTTCGAGAGATTTTATCTATCTATAATAAATTAATTTTTAAAATAACTTTTAAATTCTGTATTTTTTACTTCAACGCTATATCATTTGTTATTTCCCAGAATAACTAGTTATTTAACAAGGTAAAGTATGAAATAACTTGGTTAAGTATGAACATTTTCATTTATTACATACGTTAACTTACTTGTCAAGGTATTTCCTGCAATAACTAGTTATTCTATGAAGTAATTGGATTTTACACTTTAACCGTAGCATGTACACCTTCAACAAACGTATTTAAAGTATTTATTGATATTGCTGGAACCATTTGTGAAAGAGATCTCAATCAAGTTTGTAATCTAAAATGGATTTAATGTGGGGTGGATTTCTTATCTCAAAACGTTGACATGTCGAATTCATCGAACATTCGATCATTTACGAATTTGGTAGAATTAATAATTAGCCTTGATATTACACAACTATTGACAAATTTAAAGAAAAAGAAGCACAAAAATAGATATTGAAGAAAGAAATCTTTACACGAATACTTGATATAAATAGTTTTTTAGAGTAAAGTAAAATAATAGTTTTTGAAGTCAAATAGTTTAAGTCACGAAAAGATCAAATTAATAGAAAATATTGGGAAGGCTCAAAACTTGTTGACTGGCTAAGTGTGAAGTATTATTATGACTACGTGTACTGACGATAATGATGGAAAATAAATATAGCACCACTTACGTGCTACCGTAAATTTAGAATGAATGGAGGAAATATGAGTGAGAAATGTAGCAAGAAAAACAATTATTGATCAAGTAAAGTGTGCTAAATGCTTTTTCGTAATATATATTTAGTAGTTTTCCCCAGGATATTATATTCTCATATAGTTTAAACCGTACTTATTTTTAGGTGCGTAAATATTTGTGGCAACGAATGAAAAGTTATAGAGTTGTTTACTGACGTTGTAGAAACAATACGGAGCAGTGGCACACACAAGGGGGAGGGGGGGGGTCCGGAACCCCAAAGTCCTTGATTTTTTCCCAATTAATTATAATTCTAAGAATATAGTATGTACGATTTAATTAAGTATTTGTTATTAATGATTCATTTTATTATTTAATACTAATTATTTATTGAATAATTAGTTTACTGTGTTTTGTTCCCGAAAATCGATAAAACCAAGAAAAGCATGATACACGAATGGTGAACTTTCGACCCAGGACCCCCCTCCCCTATGAAAAAGTCCTGTGTGCGCTACTGATACGGAGGCAGGTAAAGACACCACAGAATGCCTTTAATAAAATTAGAAAATGACTTAATAGTTATACACAATTGCAGATGATTTGATTTTGCTAATACCGCGCAAAAAAAGGAGGTACAATGTTATTAAAAACTGCGTTAAAGTAACATTTTAAGTGGTATGTATAAGTCATTCTTTAAAATTGCGAAACCTTCATACAACTTCTGCTATTGTAAATGTCATAATATTTTTTGAATTATCTCTTCTGGCCTCTTGTTTTCCTTTTTTGAGGTTAACTTCTTATGACACGGTAGGGAGAAATTTCTGTTACGCGTGACACGTTACCAGTTACGGTTAGCGATGAATGTAAGGTAGAAATGAATGAAGTTCCGAACTTTCCCCTCGTTTTAAAAACGACTTCTAATTCATACTATCTATCTCAGACAAAAAAATAATTACATAATCGGAAAGATCATTTTTTTCGCCACGATATGGTATTTTTTTTTAACAAAATAATGATATTTTTTTATTTTTTACGATTTTTTTAAAAATGAGTCAAAATTGATACGCTTTTATAAAAATGGTTTCTAAATCATTCCGTTTAAATTTCCTTTCGAGTTAATGAATTTATATTTTTATTCTAGTTCATGCTTTTCTCTTTTAGAATCAGTTATAAAAATAAAAAAAGGCCAAATCTTTTTTTTTTTGAGATTTTTCAAAAAATTCTCAAAAATTTAATTAAATATTTAATAACTTCATTATTTATAAAAATAATCTAACGAAACTTTTCTTCATATATAGAATAGCATTAACCGCAATCTGTTCAAAGATTGAAAAAATAGATTAAAAATTACGGCTTTTAAAATTTCTTTTGTGTTTTTCGTCTATTAGCCCTGAGCTACCACTCACCCCCCTCTCCTCATTCAACAGCAGCTTTAACAAGCTTTTCTTCTTTTAGTTTTGCGATACATACTTTGTTTTGTTTTTACGTTACCTAGAAGTCAAAATATAATCCATTTTATGAATTAAAAAAAATCGGTAGCGAGTCTTTAATCTACCCGAAATAAGCATTTAAATTGTTCAAAATCTGTCAAAAATTAGTTTAAGGTGAGTTTGTTGGATATACAGTTTTAAAATTCTTTTAAAAATTAATACAAACAATATATTGTTTTAAAATTTAGTGGCAATACAACATTTCACCTTATCTCTACAAAACAACAGAATAATATCAACGACAAAATCAAATACTACGATTAATGCAGTCTTTTCGAGATACTTAAGCGATATTGAGTGCAAAACCAACATTTCTTACTTTAGTTACCACAAGCCTTTTATCACAAAAGCATGTAATGAAGCACCCATGAGCATAATGGAAATAGACTAATAATGATGATACTTTTCTCAAAATACATACAATAATTTTTTTTTAGTATTATGTATTGAAAATGAAAATTTTGTCTATACTTATACCTTTTCCATCCTAATTATTTTTTTAAAATACAGTTTGAATAAAACTTTATTATACAGTTCAATACATGTAAGCCAAAGAAGTTAACTTCTAACGCCTGTTCACACTGATACACGCTTTTTTTTCCCCCTTTCTTATTTTTTGTGTTAATTCATTGAAATGCCGTTTCTTGTTCTGTCACTAGTTAAGGTGTAAAACTCAGTGGTGTTGAAACTCGTTGAAGTGAAAGAAGAGAAACGATGATTAATATAATACAAATATTTCTCAAACATTTTAAGCATTATGAAAAAGAAAGCATTTGATGAAAATTAAAACGAGATCACACTCTGGAATATTGCTCAACACAATGAAATCATTTTTTTACAGCGTTACTTTACTTTTAGGAATTTCATTCCTTTCTAAATTAATGATAATCAACCTTACTAACAAACAAAGAGGCTAAATATCTGGCATGTCAATAGCAGCTTAGCAAACAGCTTTCTTGACTGGTACAGATAAACTTTATTAAAATATTTTTCGTTCTCGTAACTAATTTCTAAATAAATCAATTAGCTCATATGATATTGCACTAGAAATTTGCTTTTAATGCGTATCAATGTCTTCTAATGGTTACTGTTTCAATGGGTAGGGCAATTTCTAAGAACTCAGAGAAATGCTGATTACATTAATAGCTACATACAGTTCCTAAGAAGGGTTTTGGCAATGATATTCTAAAACACATTTGTTAATTCGCAGACATTGGGCTTAAGGATTTTCATAGTTGTACTAAAGTTTAATAATTGTTTCCCTTGCAAAATATTCACGTTTAATGATTTCGATATTATATTAGGTCATTACGCATTCAATGAGTATAGTAGCTTTAATTATAAACTCATCACTACTGGCATTTTTCCAAAATCGTGTTGGGAAAAAAAAGGTTACACTGAAGGAAAAAAGTGAATAACTTTTAGAATAAATGAAGAAAACTTCTGTGTTAAAGTTGTCAAATTCAAATATCTGGTACGAAGCAATATGTTAAGAAAATATAAATTAATATTTTAAATATATTATTTGAGGAATGCATTTTTTGTTAACCTTTTTTAACATGAAGAACATGATTTCTCGAAAACGTACGTACTATACTGTTAAACTGTTCGAATTAATTGGGACAAACGGCAAAAAACGATTTTTTCCTAAACCCTTAGCTTTTAATCAATATATATCTTAAGTTACCTGAAAATTTACTATATTAGTAAACGTATGTCCTCTCTTTTTCTCAGAAATGACCTCTTGAACACATTTTGGCATTGACTCGGCTAGTGTATCTCACATGTTTCTGACTTTATCATCGAGGAACTTTACTTGCAGAGTAATTTTTATCATCTGTTCTTTTGTTGTGCTACTACTCTTATCTAAACGATTCTTCAGAATGTACCATAAGTTCTCAATAGGACTTAGGTCAGATGCAAGTCTGATGCCTAGCCATACAAGCAGTTACATTTTATTTTCCCGCATCAAAGTCTGAAGAGATCGAATGGGGACAAAGAGCTAAGTCCTGTTAAAATGTTCCGTCAAATGTTATCATGAATTGAACAATCCTAATGCTAGGTATTTATATGTATTTGACAGAATTCATCGTGCTTTTAATAGCATATAAATATCTAGTGCGGTTTGTTGTGAAAAAACCCCAAAGCATCTCTTCAGAAGGATGTTTTACAGTCTGTTGGATGTGATTCAGTTACAGAGCTTCACCTTCACTTTGTCTTACTGCACTTGATTTGTATCCCTGCACAAATAAATGTGTTTCATCTCTGAAAATTATCTTCTTCCAGTCGTTAACCGTCCAAGATCGGTATATTTTGGCCCATGCTAAACGTTTTCTCATCCTTTTCTAAGTTAGAAATAGCTTTTCCTCGGTCTTGTTGCCTTGCGGTCAACTTCCAGAAGCTTGCTTTTTTACGTACAGTGGAGGTCAACACCATAATCTAATAATTCCCATCGAATGTCCTTGCTTGTCTTTCTTGGATGTATGTTGTTATTTTTAATAACATTTTATCAGTTCTTGGAGAAGTTTTCCGTTTGCATCCAAAATATAATTTTCGTTGGGGGGGGGCAATAATAATGAATTTGAAATATTGTTATAATTCTTGAAACAGTTGACATACCTGAACCAACTACTGTAGCTATAACTCTCACAGTAATAGAAGTGTGTTCGTTAAGAGCGATTATTTTAAAACGTTTCGTTGGAGTAATATGCATCTTTGAACAAGCAACAAAAAAAAACATGTGTTACACGGAATGCAAAATTATAACCACCGGCTGCCGAACTGAAATGCCTACAACTGAGCTGCCGATACACTAAAACTAGTAAAACGAGTAAGTAATAGACAAAGTCGATCCTTTAAACAGATATAACCGGTTTTAGGCGATTCAGGACATCACACTGGTAATCCCATAGCACAAATCTGACAAGAAAAATATGTTTGTCTCAATTAATTCGAACAGTGTAGTATATATTCCTTTGGTTGCTATAAAAATAACCTGAGTATTTAAAACTAGCATTAATAATTTTTAGAAGCTTACTACGGCACCTGCGTTTTTCCAAAATTTGAATTAAAAGTGCGCTGTATACCATAATTATTATAAGTATGTAAATTCAGATATATTTATTTCTTACAATAATGATGAATGCAACTAAGGTATAATTATCCTAAAAGTTGAATAACTGAAAAGAGGTCCACATTATGTCTTTTTGTACACTTTTAAAATGCTTTATTTGATTTCTTGAATTTAAATAAAATATAAATGCAGGATTTGTACCTCTTAAAATTGATTATGTGTCTTTATTACAAGCCAAGCATTTTTAATTAATATTGTAAAAAAATTAAAATAATCTTTTCTAACGCGAGGTATGCTAAAATAACTTTTATATTTATCTGAGAAGTAATCCTGGTCACTATTTTTCGAAACAGAAGTTTTATAAAGTTTTATAAAACAATGATTTACTCACGGAAAACAATTTTACTTTCTTTTAGATACATTTATCATATTCTATATAAACAATGTATTATAAATTTCAAAAAAGTAAACACATGGCACTTCAAAATTTATTTTAACATTTATCATTCCCATATTAGAATTTGCATCTCAAAATATACTCTCAAAGAAAAGAATTATCGACTTTCGCTTGGAACTTTTCAGACGCTGACTTTTTGGTTTCATTTATACCATTGAAAATACAAATTTAATTTTCAGCCAAAATAGAAGGAAGGAACGTATACGCGTATGAGAAATGAAGCATAAACAAACTTTTGACATCCGAATCTTTTAAATTCTTTAAACAAGGCAATACTCTGACTCAAGGTTAGTTTAAGGATTTTTATCTACTTTTTTGCTCCTTTTTCAGTCCCCATGTCGCATTGTATTACAGTTTTTGGAGGTTAAATCATTACTTATTCATGATCCCAGTTAGTGGAGTCTCTGGAGAATCTAGAGGCCGAGAGTTAACCGTTCTAGTTTTTTTTTTTATCTAGAATGAAAAAAAATATATAAAAAACAAGATTTATTCTTTTTATACTTTCTTTTTCTACTTTCTTTTCTTTCACACTTTTTATATTTAGATGCATTTTTTCTATCCTTTACCTTATTTTCAGGATATATTTTTTATTCCCTCTACAAATAAGAAATTCCTTCGTTTTTGTGCATATACTTAGAGCTTTTTCCACTAGTTGACGTTTAGTTCTTCTTGAACTGAATATATTTCCTGATCCAACTCAGAGTAATGCATACCTCTGCAGTTTTGTTTGAAGAGGTAAAATGCTTCGAAGTTTCTTATTGGAAAAGACTGAATAAAGAAATATATATAGATATATTCCGGCATAAATGCATTTCAGATTGGATTGGATTAAACTTGCTCTATTTTTCTTCAGTCGTAACTGCCAATGCAGAGGAAATATTATTTGAACAACTACGGGAATTTCAGAGTATAACTTCTTAAGTTGCACTTACCATCTTTGCAGAGTGCGTTCTCTATCGCTGAGTTCTACCTGTTTTATACTGTATTTCCATTTTGCATACGTTTCGTACTTTAAGGGTATGTATTAAGACCAGTAAAAGAAATACAGTTTTTGAAAATCTTCTATTTTAATATATATATATACCCTTCTTTATGTATAAATATATATTAGATGATTTTTATTTTTACTGTAGTAGATTCTCTGTTTGAATGTTTGTATATTTTTGGATAAATACATATTTTGAAAAAAAAGTTTCTGTGGAAGAAAATAAAATTAAATATTTTTAAATTGATATCTGTCGGAAGTTTTAAGTTCAAGAAATAAAAATGGGAAGTAATAAATCATTTGTATTGCTTTTAAACGCATAGTTTTCTTAGGTTTGAAGCCTATTATTTATAAAACTGGTTTTCGAAAACGGAATGCTATACATTTATATTTTGCCGCATAATTCTTTTTGAAAAAATATTCTTTAAGTAAATAGCAACATACCATATTTAATAAATCTCCTTAAAAATAAAACTGTGAAGATGACATTCCCCCCAAAATATTCAAATCACAGAAATTTCAATCGTGATGTTTATAAAATACAAAATATATGATCAAAGCATAATTAATAATATTCTAATTATTTTTTAAAGAACAGTACTGAAATACACTTAAAAATTCATTACTTATTTGATTCCGAACTAAGAAATCTGTACAAGAATACTTTATTTAACGCTTCATTGTTTTATGAAATTTCACAATGTCAGTCACTATGATTAAAAATTATTTTATGAAATTACAAAATGTAAGTCACTATGATTAAAATTAAAGTATAAAATGTTATTTAAAATAAAAATAAGTAACATCAATCAGTTTATTTTTTGAAAAATATTAAAATTAAGGTATATAAAGTTTATGTAGGGGTTTTAGAACATATAATCAATATATATTAAGTATCACATTATAAACTGAATTATCATTTTTTTACTTCTTCAGTGCATTTTAAGTCTTTTAAAAACTTGCACCATGTAATAGTATATATTTTTCTTACATTTGAATATGGGTTGTTTAGCAGAAATATTCTTAAAGGTCTTTCCAATAAATATATTTACTTCATTAAAAAATGCAATGATTACCATTTTATTTCTGCCTTTTTTTCTAGGCCTATGCGTAACAAATATAATAGCTAATAACATTTTTAATATGACATCTACTACATGCTTATAAAAACTAAATTAGTTAACATTTCTTAATTAAAGTACATAATAGTTAATAGTTAAAAATATTTTAAGTAAAATAAGTATTTTATATATAATCACAAAATTATATCATATTATATGCTAAAAATTTACTATAATGTATAATGAAATTTAAAACCATTTATCTTAAAAGGATTTTATAGTAATTAATCATTAAAATAAAATTGTGTTAAAACTACGAAATGTATTTCCAGGTTTTTTGAGTTCATATAAAGTTTAAAGAATTATTATTTGTTTGAATTTACTGTATTAAATTTCCATTGATAATATATTATGTAAAATTATGTATTGCATTACTCTTAATATATAAATATTAAAATGTTGTATGCTACTATATAATATAATGCTTTATTATATAACATTTCATACTTGAAAAAAAATTCTCAGAATAAAGTCCATTGAAAGTCTTATGAATAAGTAAGAGGTAGAATAGAATTTCGTTCCATAGAATTATCTTTCTTTCAAATGCAAATGGTGGCATTATGAGGTATCAAATGTTTTAACTTTTTTTTTGAACTACTAAACATGAAAGCTAATACTAAATTGCATCAATATAAGAAAAAAATAATTCAGTTGCAGGAAGGATTTAACCTTTTAAATTAATATTTACCATTCTACAATTTTATTAATATTATTATTTGTGGTAATATTGTTATAGGATGTCTAAAATTTATATTCTAAAATTTTGTTGTTTAAAATATTCTCAGATATAAAAAGTATAATTATTTTAAAGTATACATGCTGAAATAAGCATTTTACACGAGTATTTTAGTTTTATTATTGAAAAGAGCTGCATAGGTTATGGTGGTTTAATTTTAAAAGGTTTATCAAAGGTATGCAAAGAAGCAAAATGTATCCAAACGTATTACAACAGGAAAGCATAGTTTTAAATTTTAAATGCTGAGCTGAAAAAAATCTTATTTGTGAAATAAGTAAATAGGATCTTTATTGTAGTATAAGTAAAAAAAAAGAGATCAAGATATATTCGTAGCATGTAATATTTTTAAGCTGTTTAAACGTTTCAAATGTCATTTATACAACATTGGTATTTAAAAAAAGCATTTTGAAAATACTATGCACCTTTTTTAGCAATGGAAATAGATCCATGATGACTACTGAATACTTTCCCAACACTTTGTGTAGATAAAAAAAAACATTTATGCTAATTTAATTGCGTTTTACACTATATCATGACATAAAATATTCATTTTAAGTACATTAACTAAAAGACAGCAACTTTCGAATCTTCTCGTATGTCTATGGGGATACGAAACGGGCCAAATAGGCAGTCATAAAATGTGCATTAAACTATGATGAAATTGTTAAATTATGCATTATTTTGGAATAGTTAAAAGGGTCGTGCTTATTTCGGTACTTTGCTACATTTGTTGATAGCAATGGTCTTTTTTTATGTATTTTATTTATTTTTTGTATTGGAGAAGCATCCATGAGGGAATTAATATTTAAGCAGGATAGCAGATTGCGTTTACATTATTCAGAACTGTGAATTCGAGAACATTAACTCCAGTGACCGAATCTTTTGTTTTGAATTATAAAGCTAAATAAATTTTGGTCTCAACGCCTTATCACGCCATTCAAACTTTTTAGAAGCAGTGCTGAGGCTGTAGAAATTAATGTAATTAGTATAGGATGACGCATGAATGTTAACACTCGCTTTTAACAACTGAAGTGTAACAACTGGACACACACACACACACACAGTTTTTTGGTTTTCATTTTAGTTGAAACATTGGGAATTCTATGCATGCATGCTTATCATTTATTATTCAAGTAACTATATTTCACATATGAAAGCGATGTCCGAAAAAAGAACCTATGAAAGGAAAAATTTGAGAATAAGATTCGACGTACTTTCGAGAATTTTATGTTAAAGGTTACAGTTTCTAAACATAAATATTTAATTTATTTTACAGTATTACACCTTAAGGTGGGGAGGAGAGGGTTCATGATGTGTAATTTTGAAAGCATATACATTCTAAGAATGTTTTGCGTATTATTTGCATTGCTATTTACACAATCTCTTAAGAATTCATATATTTATGTATATGTACCATTTTGTTCTTATTTTTCCCTTAATATACTTTATTCTTCGTAAATCTACAAAGAAAGTTTGAATTTTTCATTAAAATGTACAACTGCTAATTTTAAGCAATTTTTTTTGCCAAAAATGGAAGTAGAAATAAAATTGCTTAGAATTTTGGGAAAAACTTTCCTTTTCAATGGTATCCTGAGTTTGTATCAACTTACTTAATTGAACATTTTAGTTACTCATGATTTAAAGTTTAGATTTATAAAAGGTAATTCAATGTTTTCTCGACTTTCTTATATGTAAGTATTAGTTATCGAAAAAATGAAGTTATGATAACGAACCAAAATATACACAAGGCTAATTTTTTTGAATTTTGAAAATACATAAATTGAGACAAAAGTTTTTTAGAAAATATTTGGTATAAAAAAAAGATAAAATGTCCCTTATTATATGATAAAAATACAAATAGTTTGATAGAGAACTTTTTTTTTTCTTTTCTTGAAAACAAAATTTTAACTTCTTTTCTTATAAATATGAATGTTCGAATATTAAAAAATTTAAATAAAAATGTTAGATTCTTAAGTATAGCACCTATACTATTTCTTTAAAGAAAATAAATTTATAAATGTTGCTAAAATGAGCCTTAAAAATGTTTTAAAATATTAGGGTATCCGATTACTTGTGACAACTTGTTTCTTAACAAAATGAAGATATGGATATTTTTTTTGTTGATTTTAGATTTATTTAGTACATTTTAAAAAAAAGGCTGAAATTAAAAAGAGAAAAATAAATTATTGCTACAAAAATTGGAAAAAATGACTAAAAATTGACAAAAATTACATAAATGGGGCCCGCTATGTACAAATAGTAAATGAACAAATTCTCATGTTTTCAATTTTGTTGAATTACTTTGCTATTCCTATAAGAAATGACCTTCAGGGTAAGAGATGTTTAATGTTTACAAAAACTAGAGCATTTTTCCTTAGTTATTATGGGAAAATAAAGAGACAGTGAATATATTCACATAAAGAACTCAAAATTTTGAAATAAAACAGTGATTGATAAATCCAAAGGTTGAAACACTTCTACTGTTATAAAAACATATACAGAAAATTTCAGCAAATTATTTTAAAAACTATTTGAGCAATTGCTGTCCCCGTTTGAGCTTTTCAAAAAAAAAACACATTTCGAGTAAAACGCATTTTAAAGTTTGACATCTTATGTAAAGTTATGGCATCTACTTTTACTAAAACACTTGTAGTTTTTGTTCCAATGAATGAAAAATAAAAGTCTTCGCATTTTCATAAAGCTAATATGATGGCATATTAAATAAAATCATAAAAAAGTGTCAATTTTTTAAAAATCATGATTTAAGGTAGTGGGATACTTTAAGTTCCTAGAAGTTATTTTTTGAGCTGTTCATAATTTCTTTATTCAAATATCAAAAATTTCCTTTTTTTTTAAAAAAAAATTAACATTAAAAGGGGGGAATGGTGTATATTTTTTGACGAACGGAAAAAAATCAACATTGAAAACATTCCATAGGGAATTAAATATAGCATTTATTTTCAAAAAATTATGATTGGAAACACATTTATTTATCGATTTTAATTCGTTAAAAGTTAACGTTTAAGTTTTTAAAAAAATTGTTGTTTAGTATTTAAATGTTATCTCAGATATGCTCTATATTATACTTGAGAAAATATACTTTTGAAAAATAACTTTGTTAATCAATATGTCAAAGTCCTTTTTGATGTATAAGTTTTTTTAAAATGAGATGTTAAATTTTCTAATAGCTTCTGATAATATATTTCGTTAAATTGGTAATCTTAGATATGGTGGTTATGTTTTGTGTCAAGTCTAGTTCGATTCCTAATTCTAGCAAATACATTTCTAATGATAAAGTAAGTTTTCAGAATTTGTTGTAGAAACGCATGACATGTTTTTATACTCAAATTATTTAAACCATTAATTGCTAATGATTTAATACCATTAACGTTAACATTATTTAAATTTTCTCCTATTATTTAACACTAGATTGCCCAAAGTCATTTTGACTGCTTTTAAATTTTAATTATAAAAACAATTACATAGATAATGCACAATTTCTTAGAACTTTTTAAAATATTTTTTTCCATGTGAAGCAATTTTTTATTGTTAATATTTACTAATAACTTATTATTTAACTGTAAGTAATATAAAATATTAAAAGCTTATTTTAAAAAAAAAAGTTTCTTGACACATTAACCCTTCATTCCCAATGCAGTCATTTTGACTGCTATTGGGCAATATCGGTGTATACTATTATTTCAGTCTTTGTAGTGTTAACCTGTTATTTTCTCTAACTTAACTTTCTGGATATTATAAGTCATAAGAGTTGAAATTTCGCTTTAAATAAATATTGAAAGAAATAAACATAATTATTTAAAATGGATACCAACGTGTCTAAAATACAAGCCGTTTCGTATTTTCTGTCTTTTAAACATGAGTAATGAAAAGTATATTACTCACAAATATTATCACTGCGATAGAAAATGCCACACTGCCACTTCTTACAAATGATTATTCGCCAAATGTGGCAACCTTTATCTCGGAGACGAAAATGATCGACAGGGGAGTTAGCTAAAAGAATTTTCAATCACTCCCTCTCGAACATTTGTTCGCAGAAAATTTTCTCAGAGTTCTCCATTTCAGCCATCAAAAAGAAAAGAATTTTCATTTTTCTCGCATATTTTCTCTTTTTCTTATATTTTCTTTCCCATATTTATTTTTTTTACAGTCCTGTGTTTTTTTCTGAAGACATTTGGGCATTTTTAGAGTGTCCAGCGATTTTTCGGGAGCCAAATCTATCCTTTACCTTTCGCGGTAAAGTAGTTTTTCTTGCTTTAAGTGTGGGCTATCTTCTATAATGTCCACGTTTATGGCTTACAACTTGGAGTAAATGAGAGTTCCTGTGCGCAATTTCGTTCTCGTTGAAGAGAGCAAAATAAAATTTTATCGAAACAAAAAAAAATAAGGTGGAGTGTAATTCTACATCATTGGAGCTTTTTGAAGTTTTGAAAAGAAAACTAATTCGTACACGCAATGTTGTTTTGAAAGAGAAGTTTTGCCGGAAAAAAATTCAATCTGCATGCGAATAAGAAGATTTTGTTGCATCATTTTTCTCGATGAAGTCTTGCGAGAAACAATTGAGAAAAATAGGAATGTATTGTTCAGAAGATACGTTATTCTTAGTGATTTATTTTGTATTTCTAATTTACAATAATGTATTTCATGCGAGATGCATTTGAAATATATGCTTACAAAAGTCTATCACAGAATTTAAAGAGAGGGATACAAACTGATAATACAAACAAATTTCTTTTTTCTTCTAACGTATTAATTTCTGCAGTGGATCTCCTACTTTTTTTTATTTCATCACTGTTCTTGGTTGGAAAATTAAGATTTTACATAGACATACGGTAGGATTTGTTATTTATTTTACACGTTGGTTTGGCAATTATTTTAGATTTTTCTTGAACAATAGTATCATATCTTTAAAGATCCGCATGCTACTGGTAGAAGAACCCTTGACTTATTGTATTGTATAACGTTTTCCTAAGAAAACGTTGCATTTCGTAAAAGATGAAAATTAACTCAGTCCATTAATTTAGAGGATTTCTTTTCAGAAGTGCTAAGAGAAAATGTTAGGAAAAATATAATTTAATACATTTCTTTAATAGTTTTAATTATCGCATATAATATGTAGTGTTGATCTATAATTCTAGAAAAATTAATGTATGATAGAAACAAAAATATAAAAAAGTTATAGGTTTTCTGTAAAATAAAATTGCGTTAAGCTTACCATTCCATGTTTTTTATTCAAAATTTTACCCTTTAAAATGTTCACTTATTTTTCTTTCAAATTCAGTTACTCACTCGCATTGTACTCGTTTTCACAAAGAAATGTGACTTGTGTGTTTCCGAGCATAGTTTGTTTGTAGTGTTGAATGATTTGATATTAATTGTTTATGTAATATATAGTTAGTTTTCAAAGATTTATAACACAAACATAATTATTGATGCACTCTGAAAAGATGAGTACAATGTTTCATCAATATAGATATTTTGTTCAGCAATAAAAAGTGGTATATGCTTAACATATTTTTATTTAGCACTATTCCAGACCTCTTACATAACAACGAAAAAATTTACTCTCAAGAATTAAAGGTTAGAAATGTGGCTCTTTGTGAAAAAAATAAAAATTAAATATACGGAAGTCCAGTTTAATTTCCCATTTGAAATAAAAAGATTAATCATTGATATCTAAGTGTTGCTAAAAGAAAAGTAAAATACGTCCGATTAATATGTGTTATCTACTGAAAAGAGTTTTGCGAATAACACTCGCATTGTTATTTTACTCTTATGTGACTGACCATGATTAATTTTAAACATGGTTTTGTTGTTGAAGATTTAAAGCTGTTATGTAAGAGTAATAGCTAAGAAATTTAAATATAATGGTTCCACAAACTTATTATTGCTCCTTACTTTTCTGTCTTTTAGACACACACACACACACACACACACACACACACACACACACACACATATATATATATCCTATTATAAATATCTTTTTTAATTTCTCATACATCCATAAATGCCTGATTTCTTACAATCTCAATTTTTTTCAATTTTGTTATATATATATATATATATATATATATATATATATATATATATATATATATATATATATATATAATCAATATAAATTACTAAATCTAACGTATGTTTTCTGTGCAGGTTCGTTTTACAATTATAGCAAATATATGTAATTCAGAGTTTAATACATATTCACTCCAGATGAAAGGAGATGTAATGGAAAAAATTCCTTATCTGTTGAAAGTTGCATGAATTTTATATAACTTTGAGTTTTCTTTTCATCAAGTGTACTTACAGTTGATGCAAAATTTACTTTATCCATTTTTCATTTTTTTTAATTAAAAAGAAAAAACAGCCTTTTAATCCTATTGCGTTCTTCTGTCTCTCCCCTCTCTCTCTTATTTTTTCAATATAAATTATTCAATAAACATGCACCTCGGATAGAAAAGTACGAATGATGCCACACTAGTACAGAATCCTTAGATACTTTTGAATAAAATATAAGAAAGGTGGGGAAATATTTTAAAGTTAAAGCGTAGAGTGCCTTTCAACACAAATATGATTCGAAAAGATTACAAATTCAACCGTACTCTAAGAGACTTATCAAAACTTTGAAAATGAAAACTAAATATCATTTTAAATCTCTAATACGATTAGTTCTGAATGTAGGAAAATAAGTATGTCTTTGTTTTGTGCTGAATTGTATTGTCGCTTTACAAATTGAAGCCAATTTTTAAAGCATCGAAACCACATTGGGTGTCTTCCGTTTTCATTACTATTACTTAGAACACAGCCTATACTATTCCATTGATCGTGATATTTTATCTTTGGTTAGTGCGAATCTTTTCTCAAGAGTTATTTATGTAACGAGAGAAGTTATGCTATATTTCTTTTAATACATTTTCCCTGACGAGATTCTAATGCATGTATGCCTGTCTTAATCGAATTATGATTTTTAGAATGAACAAACACTGAACATGGACTTTTACGGTCTGTTTGCAATTTCCTGCAGTTTAGTCCGCAGCAACTATTTAAGAAAGTTGGAGGAATAAAATGTAAGATTATAGCATGTTTTAATTTATTTAAGGTATCCGCTAATTGACACAACTATTTTTTAAAAAAGGGTTTTTTAAATTATTTAGTACATTTTAAAGAAAAAGACGAAAATTAAGAAGACAGAAACAAATTATTAAAACTAAAATGGGAAAAAAGGGGGTAAAAATTGACAAAATTTGTGCATAAATGGGGTCCGTTCTCTACGAATAAAAAATGAACAAATTCGTAAATTTTTAACTCTGATGTGTTACTATGTTATTCAGTTTTGAAGTGCCTCCAGAATAAGAGATATTTTAGTTTTTAATAAAACTAAAGCACTTTGTTTTAGTTATTATATAAAATTTCTTAAAAAAGCAGTGATTATATTCACATAAAGAACTGTAAATTTTGTGATAAAACAGTTATCAATAAATCTGAGGGTTAAAAACTTCTACGGGTATACAGAACATACACAAAACATTTCAGTTAATTATTTTCAAAAACATTTGAGCAATAGCTGCCTTCGTATGAGCATTTAAAAAAACATATTTTGTTTAAAACACATTTTAAACCTTTATCTACCATCGGTACTTATGAGTACCACTCACTTTTAAAATTACATAGAATAACCATTTTTACGAATACTCTGAGGAATTTTCTTTTGAATTCACTCTTCCAAGATATACGGCAGCACGGGTTCAATGATGAGTATTTTAGCAGGGAAGGCGAATAATTTTACAACAGAAATAACAGCTCATTTCGTAAGTAAAAATCGCCAGACTCAAATTTTTCAAGCCAAACCTGCACTTTTCAGTCTTTAACAGTATTTACTTCAAATATCGGTTTTTTATTCCGTGTGGTTTTGAAGTATTATTACCAAACTAAACTTATTTAAAAAAAAATATCCAAATGCCGGTTTAACTCATATCCTTTCGAAATTCAAACCAATTAACAAAATGGAACATTTTTGGGAAACTCTTCTTCATCAAAATGTGACTCAGGCATTGGAGAATACTGCTATAAACAAGGTTATGACAAAAACAAACGCATAACGAAAACATGAAAACATTTGCTTAAATCTTTAGAAAGTTCAACGTTTCATATGCACAAATCTAATAGATGCATTTGAAGGAGTATGACTTTCTCTTGAATAAACATCAAGTTTGAGAATGCTAGTTGCTTAACAATTATAAGCAATCAATAAATAAATTCTGCAAGACGCTTATTCTTTGACATTATTACACTATCTTTACAATGTGTTAATTTTTGTTAAACTAATTTTAATCAAAGCATATACTAACCAGTAAGATATTGCATCATAAAAGGAACTATTGAATTTATAAATGAAATACAAAACTTAAAAATATGCTGAAATCTAATTTCAGTTTAAATAATACATTTTCAGCAAAAAGCCAAACATCTTCATTAAAATTAAAAATTAGTTTAAATCAAAACCTTAACACAATTTAACTTTATTTTATAAATAATTATTCTCTAATTATTTTCACAATCTTTTAATGCAATTTCTTATGGCTACATTAATATGAGATAAAGTTATTTTTAACTGAGTTGGAATCACGGCTTTCAGTAGTCTCAAATATTAATCATTTTTTTAAGCGAACCTCACACTGTTTATAACAAGTATCGTAAGGCTTGATTTTTATTTTTTTAACGTTCTAATAAGATAAGTGTGAAAACTAGTATAGAGAATGCGAACAAATATAGAGTTTGGTAGCTTTTCAAGATGCTTTATGAAAAAAGAAGCCTTTCTAATTAAAGAATAACTGAACAGTGTAAAATTTGCATTTGCGCCATCTGCTCCACGCTTAGGATTTCCCAGTTTTATTTTTACGCCATTAATGTGACTTAGTTCACCTTTTCCTTTAAAACATTGCCCTTATTCGCTTTTTCTTTGTTAATCATCCTAATCATTGCTTAAAATCATATTTTTCTGAAAAACAATTTCTTGATATATGAGTAATTTAATAATTATTCTTATTTCCTAACACAAATTTAAAGGACACATAAAAGCGAAAATTGCGAAAATTAAGTTATAAAATTTATTCAATAGTCAAATAAGCATGTGCCGTTAACTTTTCTGGCTTAAGCCAGCGTTTCTCAAATTGTGGGGTGCGCCCCCTTTGAGGGGCGTGATAATTCTACAAGGAGGGGGCGAGCATAATGAAAAGTTGAAAACTAAAGATTAATCAAAAAATTATTAATTTACTGAAAGTAAACAAACAAAATACTTTATGATATAATAAAATATAAAATACACATTTACACCGATATAATACACTTATAAAAGTATTAGTACTGTTCAATGTATTTTATTATTAATTTAACAATACTAAGTTAAAGAACAAGTTCGATACTTACCATCGACCTCGTGGGTTTTTATTTACACTTATCGTAAATATTTGTACGGTTTATAATTAATTCCTTAACTGACGATTAAAAGTTGCGCTGTTCGCACCCTAATGCCACGTTTTCCACGTAGCCGTGCGTATTTTGATGGGGGTTTTGGGGGAAGGAGGAGAAAAAGAATAAATAAGCATATCCTCTGAAATAAGTCAATCCTTTACAAACACTGTCAATGTCCTTTCATTGCATTACAAAGCCTTCGGAATAACTTTATGGATAACAGTGCACAGAAAAGATCGTACTTCGTAAAGACGTATATATACGTCCAGAAAATTAATGTTTTGGTTTAGCGAGACGTTTATATACGTCGGTTGCACATAAGAGGTTAAAGTGGTATATATATTGTAGCTTTAGTGTAAAAGTATAGTATTATTGAATTCAATACATTGTTATTGTATGAAGGAGAGGGCGATGTAAAAGATGATTGAATATTGGGTCGCGAGTATTGAAAGTTTGAGAAGCACTGGTTTAAGCATTAAATATAGGTAATGAGATATAATTCCTACAATGATTATTTGAAGATATGATGCAAGCTACTTACTGAAGTAAATGTTTCTTACATCTACTGCAATCAATATACAGCAGTGCTTCTCAAAATTTCGATACTGGCGATCCACTTTTCAATCATAATTTTAATCGCCTCCCCTTATACAATAATAAGGTATTGAATGCATTAATAATGCACTTTGACGCTAATCCTACAATACGATCTTTATTATAATCCGTACAAATTAATAAGTTAAGAATATTAAATTTTGTATATGTTACTTTTAAGTAATATATATTTTAAGTAAATTTCTTTGAAGTAATAGGATAATTATTTTCTTATTTTTTTCTTTAATTTTTAAATTGGAATAGATTACAAGATGCGGTGGCTGCTTTGAAGACACAAATCACAGACACTTTTCACTAACATTACAGGAATGATATTTTCAAGCAAAACTGTCATATTTTGTTCAAACTTTTTGTAGTTTTGCTGTCCTTTGACTCTGCATCCCGCGCGACCGCTCCCGTGTTAAGTGTGTAATCAATGTAAAAAATATGAATGTTAGTTCTAAAAAGAATCGTGTAAAACGTTTTTTTTTTCATCATGCTTTATATGTTTCAGAAAATTCAAAAAATAAATATTGGCCAAAAAATCCTTCCAAGTGCTTTTCCAAATGTCAAATAACTCTTTCGTATGAGAAAAGGCGCATTATTTACAACTTCCCTAAATGAAAAATAAAGACATAAAAAAGGAACGAACTAACCATGCCCGCTAGTTAGAAGGTCAAAAAGATGAATTTTTTACCTTTTTAGAATGTTTCTCTGGGCCTGGGTTTGTCTTTTCTCTGAAATAGTATTTTAGGTTTATAAAGAAAACTTAATAAAATAAATCTCTCACACATTAAACAAAATGTTTGTTTTTTTATTTAGTTATAGGAACAGATAGCTAATGAATGTATAGAAGTGAAAGCTTTTATGTTAGATGTATTATCGTCAGATGATACATATAAATTATATAATTGTAAATGTGTATTTTTTATTATTTCAGAAAGTATTTTGTTTATTTCATTCCGGTAAATTAATTTTTTAAACCTTTAATTTTCAATATACTCGTGCCCCCTTGTAGGGTTATCACGCCCACTAGGGGGCACACCCCACAGTTTGAGAAACGCTGATATACTGAGAAAATCGTTTAAAATAAAATTGAGGGAGAAATGATACATTTTTTCGAGTTAAAGGATGTTACATAATAAAAAAGAAACATACATTTAACAAATTAAGTTTATTAAAGTACATTTTAATTACGTATATGTGTAAGCAAAATTTTTGAAATATAATCATAATTTTAAAAATTATAAGCTTATAAAATATGTAATAAATATTAAATATTGTTTGCGTTGTGTGCACGCTATTTTCTAAAATAGTAGTCCCTCTGATGTATAAAACTTTATAGAATTATAAAATGTATCATATTATTTAACCCTTTAACGGGCACACAACTAAAATACAATTTTCTGTGATGAAGTACTTGATAAATGTAATGCTCTCATCCTCTATAAACATTATTTAGTCACAAAAAAAAATATCTAATCGTGGGTTTTTTTCCTGCGTGGTGGCTAGACGTTATAGCCACTGCGCATTTAGGGCATTTAACTTACTTTTAAGGACAGAAATAATGAATAATATAAAAATAAACTTTTTATGAAAAATTAACATTTATGTAATGACTATTTCAATAACAATTAAATACAAAGTATTAGTGTAATTTAATAATTATAGAATAGTTGTACAACATAGGATTTATTATATATATACTTACTTAGAAAATATAAAAAAATGCTTAGAATATACATTGAACATGGTATATATCCCCATTTTATATTTTATTTAATTTTAGTATGAAAAGCTAGAAATAAAGTAATAGTTTTGAGAATTTAAATTAGTTTTTTCCCAAATTTGATGAGCTATTTACTGTGAAACTTAATAATATGCAAACGTTTTTACCGAGCAGGAAAGCTGTAATAAAAGATTTTTGAACCCCAGAATCTTGTACCACATATTGTAAAAAGCGTTTGTTTATATTTCCCACCCCCAGCATTCTCACGTGATTCTAAATTCTCTCGAGTACAGGAAAAGCGAATGTGTTTAAGTCATTTTTCTGTTCTATGTGGGCAGTGGATAGACCCTCTATCCACATATTAAAGATTTCCAAAAACCTAAATAAAACTTTTTTTTTAAATTGTACGATTGCTTAATTCATTCAGGTGAGAGAAAAATATACTTAAGACGTCGAATTTTTTTTATATATGTCAGACATTTTATTTATAGTAAACAAAATACAATTTGTAGATTTACACCGAGACAAACTATTTTTAACTACCCATCAGAGGACATGAAATGCAAAAAAAAGGTATCGTGGTGCCATCAGTATTAATTTTTATGTGTCTTAGCATCAATTAACGCATATAGATAGACTAAATATCCAACACCCGCTTCGAGAAAAAATTTTTATAATGTGGCTAGACGTATTAGCCACTGCCCGCTAAAGGGTTAAACCCTACATCATTTAAGAATAATATATCTTTTGTATTTCAAAATATTTGAAAAATATTGAGATTAAAAAAAATGAAAATGTTAATTTTATTTTAAAAAAATATAATTTATTATTCTACTAATATAAAATTACTACAGTGCAATAAGAATACATTTAACTTTATAAATCAACTTATAGCTAGTAATTAAAGTTACGAATTTAGAAAACAGCACATTCAAAAAGTATATCTTATAGAAATGTTTCTTATTGTCATACGCTTATAATTTTTAAAATTATGAATATATTTTAAACATTTTATACTTTTCTGAAGCCCCATATTCTATAAATAATGTATAAAAGATTCGAATTATTTAATTTTAATTTCAAAGAGTTATATTTATTTGAATATTGTTTATATTTTCAGCCCTCTAGAGAAAATTAAGACCCCCGAGATTTCTTAATAAAATTAAATTAAATTGAAAAAAAAACATTTATATACAAGAACTTAATAAAATTTAAGAAAATTTTTTTTTGAAAAAATCAACATTGGAAAATGATCGGATATTTTTCTTTGCATTTTCTTTTTTAGCATAACACTTGTTCGAATAAATGCTCATACATGATGTTTCTCCTTTCGGATGTGAAACTGGAGCTGCATATTCATTTAATTTTCACCATCGGAATTTGCATCAATGCTATTTTTCAACTTTGAACAGACTCCAAAATGTCTTTGTTTGCAATAATTTGGGTTCTACAAACATTATCATCTTTTGCAACGAATTTATCCCATAATACAGTAGGACATTTTAATAATAGAGTAAAAAATATGCGAAACCACCTCTCCTTTATTTCACATTCCTCTTAAGTCTCTGGTGTTTTCCATATTTTGTTCATTCCCAGAAGGGAAATCTTTTCATGATAAGCGATTTTCGTTTGGTGTTAAGAGAAAAAATACATGAAAATATATAGTAGTTTTTTGAAACAATTGTATTATTTCGTGTTAACCGATATTTTGAATTAAGCGTTTTCGTGTTAAGCCTTTTTTACCTTATTCACTTTGAAAAATAGTCTCAACGATGTTGTCTGCTTGTACAAACAAATACGCAGCCCCCACCACCACACGAAGATGCAGACAGGACTAAGTAACATACATAGCAGGGGTGGACGGACTTTTCCTGAGTACGGGCTACTTCTGAGGTTTTTAAAGTGTTGCGGGTCCACCCAGTGGCGTAGGTGTGGCCATTCTGCATTAAAATTGGAAGTTTTATCTATATATTTGTTTTTGACATTGTATCATATTTTAAAAATATGAAAGATGCCTATTTTTCCTACATCAACACATCACAAAATTGTCTAGTTGAGTGCCTGAACAGCTATGAGTGTATGCTAAACCGTGGAGCGAGGGTGTATTCAATGCAGCGAACAGAGAATGTAAGTGAACCAATGAATCTGAAACCTACATATGCAGTTATATTTGCTCGTTGCCGATTCCCGCACCATCGCGGGACATGATATTAACTCGAGGATCCAATCCCGTGGAAGGGTGGGCTGAGAGATGATCTGTCAATAGCCAATCCCATGTTGTCACGTGAAGAGCTAATCATCAACATTTATTCTCCCCTTCTGTCGTCGTGTAGGGATAAACTTATTTTTATGGCTGGCATCGTATTGCGATCACATTTTCCTTTACAGTAGCAGTGAACATGTTAAACGCCATTGTTTGTTTCCAATGTAGGTACATGTGTATTTCTACACATTCATTGAATCATTTATTTAAGTAAACACCATCACATTTATTGTGAAAACCTGACTCTCCAGTCTAGCTGGCGTCGGAGTTACCTTTACTTAATAATAATATTTCTATAAATGCATACAGACTTTTACAAGCATTATTTTAGAAGTATTAATTAAAATTTATAAATTTTAAACATAATTTCAAACAGATGCTTTTGGTATAAAAGTAAGTTACACCAAAAAATTTAATGTAAATAACGTTTAAATGAAATATTTATGTAGAAAATTAAAGAAATTTACTATTATAAGATTAAAATGTATTTTGACAAATAATAATGAAAATGAAATTCAGAAAAAAAAATCTGGAAGTTATAAACTGCATTTAAATTTAAATAATTGTGTTTAAAAATTAGATTGTAAAGATGATATTAATATATATTTATATGGATATAAATATTACACATATTATGTAATTGAATTTAAATTCCAAGTTCATAATTTTATTTGAACTGCAAAAATCTTACAAACATTACAAGCTAAATCAGTAAGAAAAAGAAATGGGTGTAAATATAATGTGATGAAAGTTTAACCATTACTTTTAGCTCTATGCAATTAATTGTCCCAAAGTACTACATTGATGTTTAAAAGGAAAAAGAAATAATGAGAAATTCTTCTGAATGTAATATTAACATTAGTTATCGCAAATTACTTTTGGGTCATTTTCTGAGCTGGAGAACATAACGAAAATTTGCATTCATGAGTTAACTACGACTAATGTAAATTACTTTAGTAATTACTTCTCTTGTACCTTTTTTAACTAATATTCAAAGTGATCATATTCAAAACTCACTAGAGAAAACCATTTTTAGAATACATATTTTTTATTCACGCAATCTATTAAAATGATGGCTAAGTCATTTTTTATGACAAATACTTTTTTTTTTCATACAGTCAAAGGACAGCAACCGCTTATCGCTGACCATGAACATTATGTCAAAGCCGCAAAAATTTGCCATAATTTAAACAAGTAGAGGAAAAAAGAACAACACGGCACGATAGCGCCATGCGTAGAAAATTCTAATGACTTGTCGCTTTTGTTAATTACTAAAGCAATGTTTGCAGAGGAAAAAGTTAAGCACTGTTTATCCCTCTTCGTACAAAAGGGCCCAACAATAATTAACGTAGGATAAGATTTTTGCTTATGTCGGTGCGCTGAAGGATTTGCTTAGACCCGTTGGGAATGCTAAAGATCCCGATGTGGCGATTAAATACTTAAGAGAAAGGGTACCTACGTGCCAAGGATATTAAAAGGCTCTCGGCAAATGTTTTATGGTATTTTTAAGAGTTTTCATAAAACTCGCTTTTTAAAAAACCACCAGAGGACTCTTTAATAACCATTCGACTTCCTTGAGTTTACAGCTCATTGAGATTTTTATGAATGATGGGGAAGTGAGGAAATTCAGGGTGAAGACAGATTTGTTTCAAGAAGTATATTAAATATTAAAGTTTCTTTAATAATTGATGAGTTAAATGAGTGATTAATATGCAGTCTAAGGGGGATGTACATTATAAAATTTGATGTGATAAATTAGTAACTGGATCCTTTTAAATACAGTTAAAATCCCTTAACTTGAAACTGAAGGGACTGAAATATTTTTTCGCGTTAAAGAATATTGCAAAGAAACAAAATCATTTAACACAACAAAATTAAGTTTATTAGAGTTTATTTTATTTATATTTACATAGATATGTATACATGCATATCTTTAATAAAAATCAATGAAACAAAATCATTCACAAGATCATAAAGTAATTTAATTCAAAATTTTCTATTTTTGAAAAAAGACCCATTTATTTAGTTTTTGGAAAATAATCTGCTATTTTCCTTGGATTGCTTTTTTTATAAATAAATAAGATGTTCCTTTACTCTTTTGTAATTCTTTATATACTGTTATAATTTATAACTTACAAGTTATTTTTTGTGATATTTACGCTCTCTAATAAAACTGGCAAATAAAACAAAGGAACACACCTGTGTGTTTTCTTTCTTTTTCTAACATTTCTACTATTGGTATTAAAACAGGTATTTCGGTATTAAGATCTAAAAAATACCGAATACCAGTATTGAACTTTTGGTCCGATATTGCAATCCCTGATAACCACTAATCTACCGTATAGTCTCATAAATCTTTTGAATGAACACGGGATTACTTGAACTCGAATCGTAGTAGCAATGGAATAGCACTTTTTCTTTCAAAATTCAGAATATAAATATGCTACTCTATTATTTTTACTGTAATAATTAAGATATTGCTCGTTTCACAAATTAGTAAATTTGGTTTTATGATTTAAGAGAGATACCTGTCCAACCTCCCAACCCCCACTGCAAAGGTGTTGAAGAAAAAATTTATGAAAATGTACTATCGATTACAATTTATTGTTTTTAGTAATTCTCCCTTGCCCATGTGTGGATTTATTTAAGAAAAAATTTAATTATGAGTATTTTTGTAAATCCAGTTAAAAATTCCGACTATAGAATAGAATAAATAATACTATTTAGCTACAAAATTTTATTATTCGATGACGCAGTGTATTCAACTATGAAAACCAGAAATCGGGCCTTTTTCTACAAATAAAACAAAGCAGTTTCTGTCATCAGTTTATTTTGAATTCAAATTTGTGTAATAATTTGATGAGCTGAAAAATCTCCATGATTTACTAGAATAACATTAATGTATTTTAAATTTACCAATATATTCTTTAGTAAGTAATAAAAAACGCTAATTACATCTCTTTACACATACACACACATGCGCGCACACACACATACGCACACACACACGCATACACACACACATACACACACACACACACACACATAAACACACACATACAAACACACACACATAAACACACGCATACAAACACACAGACACATAAACACACACTCACAAAGAGAGTTCTAATTTTTTTTATCTTTCCCTTTCCAAAAACACAATTATATTTTACCTTTGTGAGTGATATATTAAATCCAAAGTTTCGAAGCTCCAAAGAAAGTGGAAAAAGAATCAACCATTGAAATAAAAATTGCAAGTAATTAAAAGTTGATAGTAAAAATATTTTTTTAAACATACTAATATTTTTCTTTATTGCTTTCGAATTTTTATAAATTTTAAAACTAAACCTCTTCATTACAAGTTAGTAATTTAATACAAATAAATAATGTATTTAAACAACCACTTTGGGTTAAGGAATAACTATTATAATTGTTAAAAAAGCATTCATAATATAATAACTTCTAAAATTTAAAGGTTAATCTAATCTTTGTATAACTTTTATACTTTTTTCTGCTCTTATAATAAAAATAAATACAAGATTATTTAGAAACTATTGCATTTCTATGGATTCGAGGAAATGAAATTATTTCTAAATAAGCTTTATTTTTATTAAAGCGAGATTGTTGCGAAGTTGAGCATCGGTGAAAATCCCATTATTGTTCACTTCTCCTTTACTTTTATGAACTTATTTGTAAGATGTTGTATCCAATTTGCTTTAACCGAAGTTTTACTGTTAAGTGATAAAACTGGTGAAGAAATTATATTATTCCGGGACCATTTTTATCAGTGAAAAAGAATGGAAAAAATGCGTACACATTCAAAGATAAATGAAGATTCTTTCAAAACGTCTCTGGTTTTTTTAATACAATAACTACCAACTTATGTTCAATAAAAATCTTTTTTGTTGATTTCTTTGTTTATTTCGACCTTAAATGCATTTCATTTAAAAATAAAATATTTAAAAGAAAGAGGTTTTATTAAATATGTATCAATTTGTTTTTGGTTACATAACAAAATTTCTCATGTAAACTGTGAAATAGCCGTAAAATTAAATGTTTACATTGCATTAATGAATACTGTTATTCAGGATATTTTCCTAAATATATCTACTTAAATGCTAACTAAATCTTAAAATTAAATTCATTCCCATTCTTAATTAATAAACGTTTATTTGAGAAGAAGAAAAATAGATAAGTAAATGCATATAGTTTTAATATTTTATTATTGTATACCAAAGTGTGTAAAAGTAAAAGAAAAGAAGTGTAAAAAATGGAAACTATATGGGTAAAACTTTTTTAAGCCAGAAAGCTTGTGACGGGTTTTTATCGCGATTTCCATTAATATCCTTTTGGGGTTCTTTGGGGCCAGAATGGCAATTCTTTCCAACCAACTCGAGACGAAGAACGTGGGAATGCAAATTAGGAAGCTGTATAGTAGAAGTTTAGCGTTCGCATGGTGGCTGTGAAAAGTTGCTGTATGAGGTATATGTTTATGATTAGAAGAAGTTAATTTAAAGTTAGAGGGAATTCTAAGTTCAAGAATTAACGTACTCGTACCTGTGTATTCAAGCTAAAGATGGATACCATTCTACAAGGAGTAAAGCCATAGAAGTTAGGACCAAGATAATATTTGTTACCCAGGATATAGCGGTAAGCGTCTTAAATTAAGATATAAGGAAACTGCGTGTATTGATGAGATTAAAGGTAATCTGTAAAGTTAGATATAGTGGTCCATTACGCGATTATATGGTAATACGAATTGGGACTTCTGACTCCAGATTTGATTAATTTGACTAATAATATTATTGTATATAGTGTTTAAGTTAAGATCTTAATAAACAAATATTAAGATGAAAGATTTGTGTGATTCTTCGTTCTTTTCTACTGATACACGTCGCGTAGATGATGTAGAGATGGGACACCCACGGGTGTGTGCCTCACAAGCTATAAAAAAACATAGATGCAAAAAATCGTCTGAACTTATATAATTGGTACGGTTTTATTTTTTTGCATTTTGCATTTAGCATTTTGAAATTTATATACGGCTATTAGAAACCAATGAAAGTAGGATTAGATAAATCTTTCAGGTAGCAATATAAATTTCTTCATTTTCTACATTGTTTTAAGTGAACTTACATAGAGCTTTACTTACATATATATATTATCATATAATATGACATGTATAAATATATACACATGGAAGGGATTTAAAGTTAACTAAGAGAGAAATATTTTTTTACCCATGTCTACGCCTGATGATAGTTTGTACTTGTGAAAACGTTTTGTTAATTTTCAGTTACTTTAACAAATTTGACGTAAGCTAAATTATCGATACAACTTCTATAAGGTCTGTACACTTTAAGCAATGCATGGAAGATAAATATATTATCTTATTAAAATTCTCAAAATTTAGAAAAATAAATAAATTTTAAATGTAGTATTTGAAAAATTAAATGTCTTTATAAATAAAATTTACGTTTCATGTTTCAAATTGTGGCATATTTTTTTATACTTTTTAATGTATAAATGCGAACAAGTTTCACTTTTGTTACATCTGTTAAACCTGTATTTCATTTCAAATTCATATGTCTTTTTCAATATAGTTGTAAAAAACGTACTCGTGAAAGGAGAATACATTTTTTTATTATTTATTAAAATTTATATGCATGAAAAATGCCATGTTATATTTTTTGCACACATTTTTCTTATTACATTACCGATTCATAGTACAGCCATTTCAAAAAATTTTAACATTTCTTCATTCCGCAAGTACCCCACGCATTTGGTTTTTAAAAACTTTTTTAATATAAATTATTCAATAAATATCCATCTTGGATAGAAAAGTACGAATGATGCCTTACCGGTAACAAATCCTCAGATACCTTTGAATAAAATATAAGTATGGGCGGAAGATTTTAAGTTAAGCACAGCATTTCAACATTCTTAGAGATTACAAAAATCCTCTGAACTGCAACAGACTTATCGAAGATCTGGAAACAGAAACTGAATATCATTTTAAAATTCTAATATGATTAGATTGGAAGAGCGGAGTATGGAATGTTCAATTTATTACTATGAGTGTAAGTAACAGTCTCATTATGGTACAGTTTTCAGTCTTGGGTTTTTTATATTATATGGCACTTTTAAAGTACTTTTTTTATAATTCTAAAATAAAAACTCCTTTTTTAATTGATTTCATAAAAAAATGTTTTTAAGGGGTGTTGGAAACCTCTCTCTCTATATATACTGACAATGTTAAATTGGCTGTTTTCGATGTACCTTTTCTCAAAATCTGTTTTATGTACATGCTTGAAATTTTTCATACTATTAAAGTACATCTCTCTAATTATACTAAAATGAGCTTTTAGCTAATTTTGAATTTTTAAAGAAATTATGAAATATTTTATCAAACATTGTGAAATTTGACCCATTTTTTACTTAAAAAATTTGTAAAATTTAAATTTTTGAGTGTTTTAAAAAAGCTCATTTTAGTATATATAAGACATCATTACAAATAATTCATAAAAAATTTACATACCTGTGAACAGTAGTTTCTCGGAAAAGGTACAACGCACATTAAAATTTACATTTTGAGATAAATTGATTTTAAAGTATACAGTGAGACTTCTAATCGGTTGGGAAATAAAAAAATAAAAGGCTCACTTTAAAATAAAAGATACATGTTTTGGTTCATATCAGTCGTTACACTATTAAGCAAAAACAAAGTAATTTGTTTACAATTTTCGCCATTAAAATGGGCGTGGCCCAAATTCAACGATTATTTAAAAAATACGTTTTAAGGTCTTCTAAATACCCTAGAGGTTCAAGTAAGGTATTTTTAAAAAGGTTAAAATCTATACAATTTGAAAATGTAAAAATCTCAAATTGTCAAAAAAATAAGATTTTAGCTTTCCAACACCCCTTAAAGCAACTTTTTTTTTAATTAGAAGGAGAAAAAACTATTTGTTTCGTTGTATAAGTACTTTGTATAAAATATTGATTACTTTTTTCTAGAGGATAATCTAGAACAGGGATGGCGAACCTTCATGGATCAACATCCCATTTTTAACGAAGTGTTTAATGAAGTATAGACGTGCCGTCAAGTAATTTTGACTTTCGATTATTGGGAAAATAATAAAAAACTAAATACTAACCCCTCTAAACTATTTACTACGAAAAAATACATTTCTCACTGAATAGTTGTAAATGTTTTAGTTATACGTGTAGTGTTCACATTAAAGTAACATTAGTGGGACTCATGTTGTAGCAGATTGGAGGACAAATAACTCATATTAGGATTGTAAGATGTTACTTTTAGAAGAATGCATGTTGAATTGGAGTCACCTGCCAAAAGGTTTTAAAGTAATTAGTTTTGCTGTGGCTCACTTTTTTTGACAAGATAATTTATGATTTATTTCAAAATGCCGTTTTATATGCAATGTTCTGCATACAACTGTTTCAGAACATGAAACACACACCTCTTTCTCGCTTTTACGAATAATGCCATATTGTTCGGTTCACCAAGTTTGAAATTCTCTGTTACTCTTAATATCTTGCCCTTTTTGTTCTTTGGCTGAACTAGCCATGTTAAATAACTGTTGAAAATTGTAAATATAATTTTTTTAACTGTTTAACTTTATAATACAGTTTTGCAGACGAAATTGACTACGCTATGAGTAGGCAAATTTTGCATTATTACCGATGGTAATCCAAGACGTAACTACGGCAATAACAAAGAGACAATAGCAAACGAATGTGCCTCCTCCGCCCCGTCACCGATCACTCGCGTTTATTCGTAATGCTTCATTATGAATTTTGTTATTTTGAAAGAAAATGCAAAATATTTTGATAATTGGCGGGTCCAAAATATTGTGTCGCGTACCATTGATGACAAGCGTGCCAATGGTTTGCCATCCCTGATCTAGAAGGTCTTTCTGCGAAACTTCCATATTTGCAAATGTAAACGTGATAAATTAAAAATAGTTTTCAATATTTGTGTACGTGTAATAAGTTTCAGCACATAATTATTTATTCGAATAGCTGACATAATTATTTTATAGTATAATCTCTTTTTTATGTATACTTTGATTACACAAGTAGTACAACAAGTTTGAGAAGTACGAAATACATAGAAATCCACAGATCTTGTTTTCATTCTGAAAATATTTAGAGTTGCTTCTAATATATGTTATATTTGTAAGAATAGAAGATAACTTTCATAATCGTTGCAACAGAGTTGCATTTTATCTGGAAAATTGCTCGGCAAAATCCTTGTCAGAGACTTGTTTGTTGTTTATGCAATCAAAACATGGATTGATTCAACAAATCAAATTTGATATATTTATCAAATTTATTTCTAAAAACAATGATTGATTACAAATATTATAACTAATTAAAATAAAATGACATTTTTTGGAATTTCAATTTTGTTATCATATAAGAAGAACACACAATGCACTATTATATTATTATTACATTTTTTTTTATTTTCTATTGAAAAAGGAAATGGAACATTCTATTTTATTCATAGAATAAAGAAAAGGATTTTTTCCCTATACATATGTTCTTTTGTGGACACACACACTTACACATAGTCCCTTTTCTAAAGATACTCTAAACTTTTTTACAAGAATTCACATTCTTTTTATTTCATGTAATTAGTTTTAACAGATGTGATAAGAAAAAAAGCAACCAAATGAATAAGAAGGATGTGTAAGAAACTTGCTAGTCCGTCTTTTAGCTTAGAAAAGCGGAAGCTAAGCTCTTTATACATTTTTTAAGACAAACTACGCTCCATTTCTTTTCAAAACTTTTTCCATATAATTTTTTTTTTATATTCCCATTACTTGGTGTTCAGTTTGCATATTCAATACAACTATTAAAAGGGTACGAAGGCGTGTTAAACCATAATAAAACAAGTGCAAAAACATGGCTAGGCCACGAAAGTATTCAATTTTGACTTTAGGGTTTAAGAGATAAATTATTTAAAAGTTTACAATAAAAATGATTGCTAATTGATATAGCGTAGTTACAGGAAAAACAAAAATTATATTTCTGATTCCACAAAAGGCTATTATAAAATTTTTTAAATTATCTTTAAATAAAACCAAATATAATTACAATACAAAAGTAAATTAGTGCAATAAAGTGTTCATACGTATCAGTTTTTTTGTAATTAGTATCAAGATTTTTAAATTATCTTTCTTATTGATCTTAAAAGAAGTTATACAGATTTAATGAGACATACATTTATTTTGCAAGTTTTCATTATTCTAAAAATAAAATATTTAAAAAAAATAGAGATATACCAAGTGTTAAGGGTACCAGGACATACTCGAAAGAGTAAAATACCAAAAATAAGACTCTTTGTTTATGGGGACATATATCTTTAAAAATTTACAATAAAGCTTAGATTTTTTGTGATATTAATAAAAATATTTTAATCATTCTTAAAAATACAAACTTAATTTTTTAGTTAAAACATTTTTTTTCTGTTTATTTTAAGTTAGAGATATAATTTTAGATCTCATAATACATTTTTATGTTTAGGTACCATTTTTTACAAAATTATCTGTTAAGTATGTAAAATAATGTTTGCACATATATAAAATAATACACAAAATTTAATGAACCTATTTTTTTAGTAAAATATTTTGATAGTTTCTTTAAAAAAATTTATAAAATTTGCAATTTCATAAATTTGTATCCCCCCTTTTTTTACACATAAAACTACTTTTTAAGAAACTATGTACTAATTCGTTATATGCACAGGTATCATATATATAAGAATAAAAAATTTAGAACCATATAGTGCAATAGTTTTTTATTAATGTGTACCTAAAGGCAGAAAATTATGTTTCGGATGAGTGAGTGAGTGCTGGGGATTTGGGCGCAAGATACAGTTTTGGCTAAACTGCATCAAACATTCGCCAAGACGTTAAAAGTATAAAACCAATAAAAAGTTTGATAAAATTTCAATTAATAAAAGGTAAGATCTTAAAATATGTATAAAAGTCAATTTGAAAAGGTTTAAAAAAACATAGATGGATCTGGGAGAATTCCCCACCAAGTTCAAAAAGTATTGAAAAAAGTTATTTTTTATATTTAGTGGGTGTTTTAACTAACTCTTCCTTGTAATAGATTTTACCAACTTTTTGTGACATAATCTGGATTCAATTCAAACTCATCTTCCACACGTCATATACTATCATATCTTCCTCATCCGTTGTATATTCGACAGGTGCTTATTTTCTAGGTTTATGAGAAGCCATCTTAATTTCTATTTTTAGTTTTATAGTGTTAGATGTGTTTTTAGGAGGACGTTTTTTCCTACGGGGTTTTGAAGTTTGTTTTGCGCCCTGGGATGTAGCAGGTATGGTATTGGATGTAGTAGTGGTAGTTTCAAGAACAGGGCATGCTGGGGAGGGTATAAACATTAATACTGGGAATGAGGAAGATGCAGCAGGGATAGATAAACTATTAGATACGGCGGGAGAATTATCTGTTAAAAGAATTTGTGATTGAGATTCTGATGACAATGTAACTGTGGGACAATGTAACTTTGGGGCCAAAATAGAAATTCTTTCCAACCAACTCAATAAGAAGAGCATTAGTTATGTAAATTAAGAATCATATATATATACATATATTGGAAGTTAGCATTCGTGGAAGATCTAGGTCTATGACTATGTGTAGAAGTGATTGCTAAGTGGAAAGTGAAATCACTAAGTAGAGAGGTAGCTGTAAAGTGATTTGAGATAAAGTTTAGAAGAATCCTAAGTCCCCGAGAATTAGCCTAGCCGTGTCAGTACAGACGACCCAAAAGTGGGTCCGAGACCAAAAAGAACATAGTTAGATTAAGGCCACTACAGAAGTGATAAGGACTGTAGTTGTTTACCTAGGATATAACGGTAAGCGAAATTATATAGGCTATAAGGAAAGTGCGTATATTAGTGAGATATGAATTAATCTATAGATTCAGTGGTCAATAGCGCGATTATTAGGTTATACGTGTTGCGTCTTCTCATTCTGGATCCTTCTCCTTAGATTATTATTGTGGTGTATTGTGTTTAAACTAAGATCTTAAAAAACGAATTTTAGTATGCATGATTTGAATGGTTCTTCATCCTTTCCCACAGAAACAGGTCGCGTAGATAGAGTAGAACGTGAGTTCCCACGGACGGGGGCTTCACAAGGATATGAGCTATTTTTATTTGATACGATTTCTTGAGTTTGTTTTTCTATTCTCCACTTAGGGGAGAGTTTTGAATCAGAGAAATGGGTTTGAGAGCAGTTAATACATTTAGGCTCTAGAATGCAATCTGTGGAAGCATGTCCAACAGATGCACATCTAGATTAAGAAAGTAGACAGCGGCAAGAAGTTCTTCCTTATGAGATGCCGCACACGGCAAACATGCCAGATGGCAAGCCAACGGTTTTAGTCGAAAAATAAAAATTATATTATCTAAAGAAATTTAACGTCAAAACCAACATAATAAAAGCATTTAAAGAAATTGAAGAGAAAGAAACAAAATTAACGCAATACAAAATGTAAACTAAAATATGTTATTAATAATAAATTGTTTCCAATAAGGAAAACATAAATCAATAAGTATCTATGTTTATATTAAAAATAATTGTCTGTGGTCTAGACCGGAAAAGAAGAAAATTTGGAATTGTATGACAAGAAAGATTGTCGAAAATAAAGGAGGATCCCTAGGATTCCCGGATTCGTGACACCCATGTTTACCAAAGATAGTAAACCCTTTGGGAAAAGGAAAAGATCACTAGGGCACCTCGGGATTGTGCCATACGTACTCACCTAAAGGAGGTGAGCCCCCTGAGGGGAAATTATGCTTCGGAGAAAAAGTGAGAAAACTATATATTTGTAGATGTTTCTTGATATGTTTGTTAATTATTTTTTATGTCTTAAGTTTTTTTTACCAACAAACATATATATGTTATATATTTTTAGATTCAGGAAAGTATACACTATATTTTAGTACTAAGATTGAAAAATCGATGTTTTGAATGAGTATGATGACCTGGTTACCTTTAGTCTTTATGTATGTGTGTGTGCAGGAAACTTTTTCAAAAAAATGAGACTATTGAGAACCAGCCGTTGGTTGAACTAACAAAATAAATGACACTGAACTTACTATGGAAAGTACGATTCAGTAAAACAGAAAGGTACCAAATTATGGTACTGGACGCAAAAAAATGTTAGGAAAAAGAAAATATTCATAACACATTAAACATAATAGAGATATGTTATATTTTAAACATTACATTCACTTTTTCGGCAAGGAATTTGAACACATTTAGTCTGATTGCCATTTCCAGAGATTATGTCATGCATTCTGCGCACAATATTTTCTACGATCGTATTCAAAATGCCACAAGAAATATTCCACTCTTTCTATTATATGTGTATTAATAATGGTTCTCTGTGATCCATAGACGATTACATTTACAATATCTGTGATCACCTGTTTCTGAGACAGGTGTACGTCCTATGCTTGTGCAAAATTTCTCAGTGACTTTTTCCCCTAACTTCTTAATTTTTTAAAGCATTAAGGTATCCGACTACCCTAAAACCATTTTTTCAAAAATTGGTAAATTTTTTTATGACTTTATTTTATAGACCATTTTATTAACTTAATAACAATATCAAGTACTTTATTTTCCCTCCACTAGAACAAAAACTACAAGCGTTTTAGTAAAAGCAAATGCCATAACTTTACACAAGATGTCAAACTTTAAAATGCATTTTACTCGAAATGTGTTTCTTTTTTGAAAAACTCAAACGGGGACCGCGATTGCTCAAAAAGTTTTGAAAATAATTAGCTGAAATTTTTCGCTTTTGTTCTGCATAACAGTAGAAGTGTTTTGATCTTCAGATTTATCAATAACTGTTTTATTTCAAAATTTGCAGTTCTTTATGTGAATATAGTCAATGTTTTTAAGCAATTTCACATAATGACTTAGATAAAGCGCTCTAGTTTTTGTAAAAATGAAAATATCTCTTATCCTGAAGGTCACTTCAAACAGGAATAACAAAAAGTAACACATCAAAATTGAAAAATGAGAATTTGTTCATAAAATCTTTGACCAGAGTGGGCCCCGTTTATGTAATTTTTCGTACATTTTTACTAGTTTTTTCCCATTTTAATAATAATAATATTTTTTTCTTTTACCAATTTTAGGATTTTTTTCTTAAAATATACTAAATAAATATAAAAATCACAAAAAGATCTCCATATCTCCTTTTTTTCAAAATAAAGTTGTCGCAAGTAGTCGGATACCTTACGAAAAGTTGCGGATGATTAAGGTAATACAGAATTATCACAAATGGACATTCTGGTAATGTGAATAAAATATTCACTTGAGTTGGCTGACTTCAGCTGAGCATATTTTTCTGACTTGTCTACATGTTTTCAAGGACCAAATTACTAGCATACCCATGTTTAATGCTGATTTTCGGTTTGGTAAACTACAAAAGTGTGATTTATTCCTGTATCAGAGATTTTTTCGAAGTATTTTTCATGGAATCTTACTTCCCATGTTCTCATTAGTTTCCATATCAAGTTCGGTAAAATAGCGGTTATTAGATCAAGCGCCGGGGTGCTATGAACAGTACAGTTAAAAAAATTATCTTCTTTACACATTTTTTATTAACTAGTAACAAACATCGACCTTAAGATGAGATAAGATGATAGTTACTGAAATTAACATATACACACATATACAATAAGATAACTTTTTGCCTTTGCGTTTTTCCGTAAGAACTTCTTTTCGAAATGTTATTCAATATTAGACCATAAAGGAAACATTTTGTAGCAACTCAAATATAAAGCATACTGTGAAGAAAAACTTCATTGACCAAAAAATAATATTTTACTTTGAAATAAGTTTAAGTACTCTTGTTGAAACTTTCTATAAGGAAAATTGCTTAAAATACTGTTGTTAATGGTAAATGTCTCTCTATATGTATGTTTATCTACTGATATAGTATAATAAACTAATGAATTCCTTGTGTAACGAATATTTCGGAAAATGCTATTTGTACATTATTGTGTTATGTTGCATTATTACATTATACGGATATTATTGTAATATATTAAATTATTACACTGTTTTTAGAATTTTTCTTCACTAACCCAATTGTAACTTATAAATTTTAACATACTTGGAAGCTATGAGAAAAGAAAACCTCAATCAAAGTAACGGAAGAACTCGGGACCTTTTTTAATTGTTAATTTAATCAATTATGAAAAGCTCGATGCTTGTTAACGGTTTTACAGTTTACTTCATTTTTCATCTCCATATTTAAATCCTTGATTGTTCACTAAAAACCCCATAACAAAAGTAATTTTAGAATCTTCTATACTTATGGAAAAAATTTTAAAAGTCCAGTTAAATTTAGACCATAAAAATTTACTTTGAACGAAATCCAGAGGAAGCGAAGGATAAATAGTAATTTATATAAAGAAAATATTTTATTTTTTATTTTAAATTACTTATTTAAATATTTATAATATTCTTTTAATTTACATCATCAAGTCATTCTTTTTTTCAAAATAATCTGTAGCTCTATATTGTATATCACTATGTAAATTCTGTACTAAAGCTTTTGAAATATCAACTTGAATAAAGGAAATTTATATGAACGACTTTTTAAAATAATGAAGTTCATGATGCTTTATTACAGCAATAATAAGATAGTCAATTGTATTACGAATCTATTACTCTGAGCATTGATCTTAAAAGTTTCAGTAAGTAGAGCGAAAGTAAGTATTTTAATCAATAATTGCCTGACATAATCCTTTGAAGCGAATGATTTAATTTAACACGCAGCAATTTCATCATTTACAATACCTTATCAAATTCAGAAAAGAGACCATTAAAAAGTAGGATCAAAATTATGATTATGATGATAAAAAAATGTCTGAATATCTTGAAGATTATGATAGAAATTAAATTCCAGCTCTGCAATCAGCTATGTCTTATGAATATTTCAAATGATTCTCTTTGGTTAAGATTAATTGCCTAAAAAATGGTGAAATGCTGAAGTCATGAATATGTGCATATATTTGAATATAACATCAATAGATTATTTCAAAGTTGATACATCGATGATGAATACATTTCTTTGTAATTTTTTTTAATAAAGGAAATATAGTGACTTATTACAGAAATACTAGGAAGAGAAATGCTGTGTTTGGAATATGAAGCTGAGATCAGAAAAGTGTTTGAAATTCAGATGGGAATCAATTAATGCTAATTATGTTCATGGAATGAACAAAATATATTTCCGTGCTATAATCACTCCGAATGCTTTATTGTTATTTTTGCCTTTACGTCTTTTATAAATGTATAATGGATTTTGTATATTTCTTTTCCTTAACAGAATTAATACTTTTTTTAATTATTAATACTTACAAATGAGATGAAAATCATTTCAATGGCAACCTTTCATATATAATAATTGAGAGTACATAATATTAATTTTATTCAATTAACCTTTTTACCATATCTTTTATTTCGGATTCGGGAAACATTTTTGTTAATATCTATCTTACAAATGATAATAGTTTATTGACAAATATAGGCATATATGAAATACAGATTGAAATTGTATTTGAATAATGTTTGAGGAGAATTTCATTTGTTCTTTAATAAAAAATACATTTTAAGAGCGTCTGTATTAGAAAGAAATGAGAAAGAATATTTGTAAAACACAATTTAAATAACACAGAAATTTAAAAATTATGATATTAAAGAACTTGTCAAAATTAAGCTTAATGTGTGAAAAATTTTAGAGTATTATTTTATATTTATGATCGGGAAAATATTTTTCTGTTTTAAATCGATATTAAGTAAAAATAATACAATTTAATTGAGGCATATATTCATTTTTTCCTTTTAGGAACGCCAATATTTAATAAAAATGGTTCCGAATCTATATTTCTTTAAGAAATTGATTTCTTAAATGAAAGAACAAATAATCTAGAAAATATTATTAAGAAAAGAAAAGAAAATGTTTTACTTAATAATAGCCACGAGTCTTTAAAATCCTGCAATATTTTCAGATGATAATTACATTTAACTTGCATCAAATCTAAAAACATTTTTCGCATCAAATTTGATTTATTTCCTTTCAAGATTACTAATGTATGAAAAATATTTATGCACTATTTTGAAATAAATTATAGTTATTGCTTAGTTAATTTACAAAACTATATAGCTGGAAGCAAAATAATTAGTGATATACCTGAAATTTCCTTTATTTTATAAATATCCTAAAGAGAAAAATAATTATATTAACTGCAAATTATTTTTCATTTCACATACACCCTAAAAAGAATACTAATAATAATAGAAATTATTTTTTACTTCAGTTTTATAGTTATTCATTTATTGGAAAAATAAATGTTGATTTTGTTTGTTTGGTGTGTTTTGTTCAATTTTTTATGCAGTTTAATGAACGTTCAGCTTAGACTTACATAAAAAGTATTTTCAATAAATTAATGGTTGTACATAAGTACATTTTTTTCATTTATTAATTGAATTAATTTCGATTTCATGAGTACTTTTAAAACTGTCTTGAGAAAATTCCAAGTGAACATTATAAAATTTCTTTACTTGCTTTTGTTTGGCCTTATGACAAAAACATATTAGTTGTGACTAACAGTATTTACAAATAAAGTTAAAGTTTAAATGCAATTCACACACATTCCATCGATGCTGCAATATCATTCAGTGGGGTAGATCTAAATCTTTTTATTTTGCTGGATTAATGATTTAGAGCAGTCATGCTCAACCTGCGGCTGACCGGACATTTTTAGGTGGCCCGGTCATTTCCCATTGCTCTGAGAAATTCATTTATTTATGAAAACATGGTGCGAAACTATTTGTTAAAAAATCAAGTACGTCAATTTTGCTTTTTACTGTCGATATCGTATGGGTGCGAGCTGATATATTTTTTTCTGATTAGTGATAATACACAACAGTGGAGCAGCGACCATTTTATGAGTGGAACTAATTTTCAACGATCTTTCGTATCTGCCTAGTAAAAAATATTCGAAGAAAATAGATTGTTTCAAGACGATTGGGAAGTTGACTATTTTTAGTGAAAAACAAGCACGGTTCGGTTGTTGTTTGATTTGTCATGAAAGTACCGTATTTAAACAATACCAACAAAGAGGAATAATTCAATGACACTTTTCCTCGAATATCTCTTTCATGAGGTGATAAATACAGGCTTTCTTGAGCAATCTTTACAACAACAAAAAAAGTGTTTTGTCAGTGGTATTGTCACAGCAATGACAAAGACATTCGATGAAATTTGTTATATCAATGGCAATCATATGAAACCGTTTACTTAAGTAGAAACTGTGAAAGTGTGATTCTTAAATGTTTCCAATTCAGAAAAAAATTAGTGACAAATATATATATATATATATATATATATATATATATATATATATATATATATAATTAATAATGAAAAAAATAGGAGTTATAACAATTTGTTCAATTTTCACCTTTTAAATTTCTATGTTATCTTGGTTTTAAGGCATTCCACCACCTCCATAAATCTTCATGTTGCGGACCGCGTGAAAGAGCCATCATATGCATGTGGCCCGCATGAAATAGCAAACATATGGATGCAGTTCACCAGGAAAAAAAGTTTGAACACCTTTTACTTAGAAGTAGCGTGTCTGCTTCTTAAGCCTTATGTTGTAGGTTCGATCCGGGCTTACGTCACTTGATCATGGTTCAAAACTACTAGGTCCGTCGCCAAAAGCCCTAATGTAGCTGAACAGCGCGACGTTAATATTTACTGACTAACTCAATCCCCGCTTAAGTCGATAGATTTTCTGGATGCGAAAATTGAAGAGAAGTATATCATATGAATATGTGACATGTAAAAGAGATACCATGAGCAACAATTTGACTCTGGCACTCTCAGCTAAATTAATTCGCGGCACTATTACCATAGTAATGCGCAAGTTTATCAATTAAACTATCAGTTAACCTACCTTTACCGCCTATAGTTTGACCATCAGATAATTTCTTTTTACTATATACTAACTTAAGCTTCCTAAGTCTTGTACCCATTCTCTTTTGCACATGGCCTACACATTCTATTTTCTGAATAAGAGGGTCATCGCCGTATGGCTTGTTTTCAGAAAGGGCGTTGAATGTTTTTGTGTCGCCATCTCCTATGTAGTTCGAATATTTCAGGTTGTGAAGCTTTTCTGATCGATTAAAAATCTTCAACATCCCGTCAACCTCCATCTTACCAGCAGAGCCAGAATAATTTTTTTACATGAAATCTTATGCGATCTTTGTCATTTATTGTACTTGATACTAAACTTTACCCTTTTATAACTGTTGCATCGTTTGCAAAATGAGGACAACACTTCCCTATCCAAAACCTTACCTGTTTCGGGCCTTATTACAGTACATACTCCGATCAACGATGGATGTCCTCTCGTCTTCCAGGTACCATCACCACTTACCGTTAAAAGGTTATCAGGTGACGAAGAATTTTCTTCGACAGCTGCCCTTTTCATACTTTCTTCAGCGACTTCCTTCATAACACGTGAAAGTTTATTATTAATAACATCATATGATTTTTGTTCAACAGGATTAGGAAAACTCATTACAGCACAAAAGGGTTTTATTAACTCTAAACCTTGGCCTATGCATATCATTGCTAAAATAGATCTTCTGTTAATTTCTGGAGCATTATTTTTATTCCCAGTGTTTCCACAGCTTGAAAAAGTACAAACACTCTCACAGTTTTTACAACGTATTTCAAAATTCGAACATAAACCACGAGTGGACTTTTCATTAATTGTTAAAAGTTTATGCCATTTTAAACAACATGATACTGACAAAATAGAGCTAAAGGTTCAAATAAAATCAAAAATACCATATCCTTTGAAGTTTTCACTTACCTTAACAAGATTTTACTTTAAGAAAGTCTGAATTCCTGAGATTTTATTATTGGAAGCACACACTTACCTGTATCTCTCTGTTGGCGCATGCGCGCCAACGTCATGCGCACAAATGCAGATATTCTTCCTTGCCGCGCTGTGCCGGCATTTGAGAACTTTCTGTGGAACAAGATAGACGAGAAAATTTCTCTTTAATACTCTGACGTGAGCATTAATATAGGACTATAATACTCGAAGCTCACAATAAAAATTACTTAAAATTTGCTGCGCTTGTAAATAGCATATATATGTTGTGTGATACATGTTGTGTGGTTAAATAAAAAAAGTAAAAAAGAAATAAGCGTGGCTGGTCCGTCGATGAAAAAACAACAAACTAAAAATAAACGTTCTGGTTCCGCTCGTGCCAGTAGCGATTAGTGCATTATGGATAAGGAAAATCGATTAAAAAGTACCTTGGAAGGTAAAATAAGCAGAATTAAAAAATGCCAACGAAGAAACCGATTCGGTTGAAATAAAAGTAAAGCTAAGAACTGTGATTACACTACAAAAAAAAGCGGAGGAACTTCGCAACATCTATTACGCCATTCCGAATGTGAAAGATGCAGAATTAACTGCCATCAACGAAGATCTCCATCTTCTTGAAGTCCGCCTTGAGTCTTTAGAGGTAAGAATTGAAACTATTCTTAATTCCTCTAAGAAATCAAGTTCTGGGGCAGTAATGAAAACAAATGATAATTTCGAAATAAAAACTAAAATACCTCCTTTAGTTTTACCCGAGTTCTCGGAAAATACGAAGAATTTAGTTAATTAAATTCCAATTTGACGATCTGATCACAAATAACATACTACTGAGTGAATCTCAGAAGCTATACTACCTCAGATCTTGTTTAACTCATGAAGTTAATTATTTATGCAGTAATTTTGATAATTTTAATTCCTTATATGAATTTTTAGAAAATAGATACGAAAATGAACGATTAATAATAAATATTCATATTCAAAACATCTTTTGAAGCTTGAAAAAATTAAAAATGAAAATTCCACAGAAATTAGAAATATGATTGATTGTGTTCAAAAAAAATTACGAGCATTAAAAGTACTTAAATATGAGCAAAATAAATTATCCGATGTTTTACTTATTAATATTCTAGTTGAAAAACTTGATAGAGAATCGAGAAAAATTTTGAATTATCACATTAATCCAAAACCGTCCCTACATTTAAAGAATTTATTCAATTCTTAGAACAAGAATCCGTTTTATTGTCTGTGTCTGTTGATAGAAATGCCAAAGTCAACCCATTAAAATGTGTGTCAACAATTCTAAGCCAAAAGCTTTTATAGTTAACGAAAATAAAAACAAAAATTGTATAGTGTGTAAGTCACAACATCCAATATATAAATGTCCTACTTTTTTAAAATTCAGTATTGAGACGAAAGACTAAAATTCATTCGCAAACACAAACTTTGTAATTTGTGTTTAAAATCTAACCATATATTCAAATTAATTGCCTTTCCAAATATCGATGCAAAGCGGTGATTCATATAGTTATTTGATATGTACTCGAAATTCTAATAAATCGAAAATAAAAAATCCTTTAGATAACGGAAATGAAAAAGAATATTGCGAAACAGTTAACAAGAATTCTAATCCGAATAACCCGGCATCGGTGTTGAGTAATAACACATGGCCCGATCAAATAAATAAAAAAAAATGTTCTGTTTTCAACAGCAGAAATATATGTTCGCAGAGCAAATAATCAAAAAATAAAATTGAGAGCTATACTAGATTCCGCTAGCAATATCTGTGTACTCACCGAAAGAATGAGTAATTGCTTAGGAATAAAAAAGGAAAAAATAAAGACACCAGTATCCGGTTTAAATGGATTATCACAGAACATAAAATGGAAAAATTAAAAACAATTATTTCAAACGAAGACAGAAGTTTTGCTGAACCAGTAGATTTCTTGATTGTAGACAAAATAACTGAATTTACACCCTCCTCAATTTTAGATATTTCCAATGTGGAAATTCCAAAGCTTTTGACGTTAGCTGACAAATCATTTTATGAAGCAAACGAAATTCACGCTTTGATAAGCGCTGATATATTTTTTAAAGCTTTAAAACAGAATACGTATAAAGTAAATGAAGAGTTGTTTTTCAAAGAAAGAGAATTTGGGTGGATTGCGTGTGGTAAACTTGAAGAAAGACAAACTAATAAACAAGGACAGTGTTTTTAGTAAACAATGACTCTATTCAAGATACTTTAAAATTTTTTGATTTAGAGGGTTTGGGGATACGAGATGATCCAGTTCTTCACGAAAAGGATCAAGCTTTAGAAATTTTTAAAGAAAATGTTGAATTCGAAAAGGCCGTTATATCGTGCAACTTCCTTTAGAAAATCCTATAATGAATTGTCCGATAATTATCCCCTAGCTAAACAACGTTTCCAAAATTTATGGAGAAGATTTGGTCATGATTCGGAATTATATCAGCAATACCGTGAAATCATTCGCGATTACACAGAACAGGGTATTATAGAAGAAGTTAAAACCGAAATTACAGATAACAAATTAAAAAGACCTGTATATTATTTACCTCATCAGGCCATAAGAAAAGACGGTCGCTTAACATCAAAAACAAGAATTGTATTTGATGCTGGAAGTCATCAAAATAATGAACTCTCATTAAATGATTGTGTTTATGGCCAGGAATTAATTTAAATCCCAATCTCTTAGACATATTAATTAAATTTAGATTGAATGCAATAGCCTTTTGTTCTGATATTAAACAAGCTTTCTCACAAATTTGCTTTGCTGACGAACACAAAGATGCCGTTCGATTTCTCTGGAGTAATGACGAACCGTGTGTTCTTAAAAGGCCTAAACTACAGGTATACCGTTTTAATCGAGTAAATTTTGGTGTTAGTTCAAGTCCATTTCTTCTGGCAGCCACGATTAGGCATCATATTGAGAAATATAAACATGAATTCCCTGACACTGTAGAACTTTTAGATAAAAATTTCTACGTTGACTATCTTATTTCCGGTGGTAACGAATTTGAAGAAGCTCTTCAAACTTCACGAAGAGCAAAAAATATTATGGAAGCTGCTGGAATGGACCTCAGAAAATGGATTACTAATGATGCTAATTTAATGGAGCAATGGAAGAAAGAAAATTTTTATGTACATCCTGTTCATGAAACTGTAAGTTTAGGAGCAAATGGAACAAAGGTCCTAGGACTATCATGGAACACTAATGAAGATTACTTGACTACAGATACTAAAAGTCTATTGGAATTTTTTCCTTAGATAAAAATACTAAACGCTTCATACTGCAAGCAGTTGGAAAGATCTTTGACCCATTAGGGTTAATTTCTCCTTTCACCGTTAGAATGAAATGCCTCCTTCAAGATCTCTGAAAGAAGTTCAATGGGACGACCCTTTGCCAACACATATTGAAAAGGAGTGGAAAAATGGTGTGAGGAGCTACCCCACTTACGAAATCTAAAAATACCTCGACTAGTTCTAGATTCTACTTTGCTGGAAGATGATGTAGAGTTGCATAGCTTTTGCGACGCCAGCAAAAAGGCATATGGCGCAGCCATATATTTGAGAACAAAGTCAAGGAATGGAATTTCTGTTAAACTTGTGACTTCAAAAAAGCCGTGTAGCACCATTAAACTGTGTAACCCTGCCCAGACTAGAATTACTTGAGCTCTAGTCGCTGCTCGTCTGGCATCTAAGGTGAAAAGATCGTGAATCTTAAAAGATCCTGTTTACAATATCACTGGACTGATTCCAAAATAGTTCTGTTTTGGATAAAGGGTAACAAGACCCGATGGAAGCAATTTGTTGCTAACCGAGTCAACGAAATAACCAACCTAACAGATTCCCACTCATGGTACCATTGTGCTGGTAAGGAAAACCCAGCAGACTTCCTCTCTCGTGGACTGAGCGCTGACTGTCTGGTGTCAAATTCCAGATGGTGGACAGGTGCAGAATTTTTGTCCGATTCTGAATTTCCTAAAAATTTCAGCAAGCGGTTTCTGAGTTAGACTACCTCACCGAACATGAGAAAGAGACTGTAGTTCGAGAAAGGAAAAAATTGCCTGAAGCCGACAGAAGTGAAGAGACTGTCTTGCTGAATAGTTATTCCTCTAGCATCCTTGACGAACTTTTAGAACTTTCTAATAATTATTTTTCAAAGTTATTAATATTTTGTCTTATATTTTCAGATTCAACTACAACTGTAGGAATAAGTCCAAAAAGGTTGGACTCTAACTGTAGCCGAATTCAAGGAGTCAGAAATTAAATTGATTAAGCATGCTCAAAGATCCTTGTTTGATAAAAAAGAAATTCCAAGTAGTATTTCTAATTTATTTCCATTTGTAGATGGGGAAGGAATAGTTCGCGTAGGTGGAAGATTAGAAAATGCTTCTGTGCCCTATCTCCGTAAGCATCCTACGATTTTATCAAAAGGTTCAAAATTAAGTAAACTTTATTTTAACAGCTTGCATACAAGACTCTTTCACGTTGGCCCACAGGGATTGTTAAATGCTGTACGACAAAAATGTTGGCCTTTGAGCGGTCGTAACATCGCTCGTAAAACCGTTCATCAATGTGTAAAATGCTTCAAAAGCAGACCCATTCTCTCTTCACAAATTATGGGTAATTTGCCCAGTGAAAGAGTAAACATATCGAGCCCATTTACTATTGCTGGACTTGATTTATGCGGTCCCTTTTTAGTTAAATATAAAAATCAGAGAAAGGGAACTCTAAATAAAAGTGTACATTTGCGTTTGCATATGTTTTCTACGAAGGCTATCCATCTCGAGTTATTATCGGATCTCACTTCCGATGCTTTGATAGCAACGCTTAAACGGTTTACTAGTAGACGGGGTAAATGCTCCAAAATTTACACTGATAACGCTACTAATTTCGTGGAGCAAACTCCATATTTAAGAAATTTCATAAATTAATTAATTTTCGGGATGAAAATTTAGCTAAATATTTCGTGTCAGAAAATATTGATTGGAAATTTATACTTCCCAAGTCCCCTCACTTTGGAGGTCTTTGGGAGGCAGGTGTAAAATCTGTGAAGCACCATCTTAAAAGAGCGATAGGAAATCTTCACTTTACCTTTGAAGAATTTGAAACTGTTGATTCAGGTAGGGGAATATTAAATTCGCGTCCACTGACTCCCCTCAGTAGCGACGCAGATAACTTCGATGTTTTGACCCCTGGTCACTTTTTGATAGGAGACCTATAACATCAATTCCTGAGCCAAATTTAATAGATGTATATGAATATCGTCTCAGTCGATGGGAAAAGATTACCAAGGTTGTGCAACGCACATGGAAAAAATGGAAATCTGATTATTTGAATACACTGCAAGCTAGATCGAAATGGATAACTGAAAAAATGATCTAATGATTGGTCAAATGGTTTTAATCAAAGAGGATTTCTTACTTATAAATACTTGGTCTTTAGGTCGAATCTTAGAAGTATATCATGGGTCAGATAGAAAAGTGAGAGTTGTCAAGGTTAAAACTCAATCAGGAGAATTTAAAAGAGCTATTAGTAAAATAGCTGTTCTCCCAATTGATACTAAGTAAATTGTGTGTGTATATGTAATGCTATATTATATTTCATTTGTGTAAAATGGTTGATTTAACTTTATTATTACATTTAAATTGTTGTAATCATTGTATTTAATTATGTGCTAAATTTATATGTATTGTGCTAATTATGATATTTGTAAGTTCTTGCATGTGAACACTCTTCTTTCTGCAACATATGTAAGAGGACATACCTTCACGAATTGGTTCCCTCTAAATCTTCTTTTCTTAGGACGTTTACCTGAAGGTCTACGATGTGTATTTTCCATTTCAATCGAGATAATTTTGTTTTCAATTTTGATAAACGGTTTCAAACAACACTGTTTTGAATTTAAATAAATTATTTCAAACAACGTGCTAGCATTACCAAAACAGAATAAAAACACATTAAAAAGTGTGTGCTGAGTTGCAAGCTTCCTTCTCCTTCACCCAAGTGTTTAAAATATTCCATGAGGCTTTTTAAAAATAGAAAAATAAAACGTATGAGGAAATCAAGAATAAGTGGGTGTGGTATGTGGCGATTTAAACATTGTTATTACTAAATTGCTGTTTCGAATTTTTCGAATAACTTTCGAAGTTTTTGTAGTACTATCACGTGGTTGGTATCAAAATGTTCAAAAGAAAATGAGGAACATACATTTTTTTTCTAAAATTCAAAAAGTCCAAGATTAACACCCCTGTGACTTCTTAAATAGAACAACTCATTTGAATAAATCAAGTCTTCTTCGAGGGAGCGTTTTCAACAGAATTTAAAGTTAAAAACAATAATTTTACCCCAAGAGGATTAATGAAAGTTTCGCGGATAGATCCGTTACATAACCACTAAAAGTTAATTTCACTAAACATTAAACGAAGTTTGCTTCTACATTATATACTTTATTTTTACTAAACCAAAAATTCTTAAATGCACCTTAAAACAAAAATAATAGGGGAAAAATATGTTATACGAGAAAAATAAAAAATTTTCTAATTTACGGCACGAAAATATTTTTCTTTCAGTAACTATTGAATAGCAAACTCAAAGAAAGGCGAAATACTAAATATTATATAGCTCTCCCGCCCCCCCTTATTTACAAGCATTTTTACAAGCTATTATCAGTACACTTCTGGTCATTAAAATTGCAACACCACGAATGAATCGTCTGACGAATCATACGAAAGAAGAAGATGATGTGATATGTAGATGATAAGTATTTCAGCGCCTTTAGACAGCGCAGTAGGCAAAAACGACATCTGAAGCATTGCATTAAAGAAAAAGAATGAGTAGAGTATTTTTCATTTCGAAAGTACGTTGTCAGTTCAGAAATTTATCAGAATAACGTGTTACACCTTGAATAATAAGAATAAATTCTTACTAGCAAGTGTAGGAATTCAACAGATGAATAAGCGTTGCCTATCAAGAGTGTGGATTATCGTTCCGGGATATTGCCCGTCGCACTGGTCGAAATCCAATAACTATCATCCAGAAATCAATCGGTTGCTAAGAATCATACTGAATGTCATGCCGGATCTACCCTCCCCCTCTCATGACTAATATCTGAGAGGTCGGCCCTGTAAAACCATACAACCACATCACGGACCATTACTCAGGAAATAGACATGTTCATAGCCGACTCAGTATCCACTGGTTTGGTGCGATAACATTCGCGGTAGCATGAACTGTCAGCAAGATAGCTATTACTTTAGATTCTCTTGACAAAGCAGCACAGAGAAAGATGGTGATTCTAGCGCCCTGATCAAATGAAATTGAGAGAAGAGTAGCAAAATGTCGCCTTTTCAGACGAATGCCTGCTCTGTGCTCAGTATTCTGATGGCCGCATATGTATCTGGAGGCTACGAGGAAACTGCTCGTCAACTCTTTGCTTTTGATATTGACATACGGGGCCTTCATGTTGTGTGATGATTTGGGTAACCATTGGGTGAATGACACGTATATCATTAGCTCAAACTGATGGTACTTTGAACGCAAATCAGTACATTTCTAACATCTTACTTCCAGTGGTTGTGTCATATTGTGAATGCCTGCTTAACGTTCTGTTACAGCAAGATAATGCAAGACCTCATGTTGCACGTTATGTTCTGAACAGTGTATTCCACTTTACCCTGAGCAGCACATTCTTCATAAATGCCACGCATTGAAAATATCTGGACTTGAATTACTGAATACAGGCGATCCAGGTAAGGGCTGTTTGAGCTGCATTAGCCACTTCTGTATTACCTGTAAATCGCCAAACCGCTAAATTATTTAATCTGTTTGTCTTCATGCCGTACTTTTTACGTACATTATATATCCCTTTTGTCTCTGCTTTTCTTCATGGTGTTGAAATTTTAATAGCCATCAGTATACACATCGATGGAAAAAATCTGAACTCGGAGGAAAAGTTAGTGTAGAGTAATGAAATTGAGACAATGTAATTATCTAGTTAACATGGTTTATTGATTAAATTTGTATGACCACAGGTTAATTTAAGCTCAAGAAAATGCTTTTTAAATGGGATTGGCTGTTACTTTAATAGTCGGTGTAACCTCCAGAATTTTGAGTGCAAGTCTGTAAGTGTACATGCATTGTGTCATACAGGTGGTGAATGTTACTTAATAGTTTGGAGTTAAATGCTTTTCTAATTGTTGTTTAAATTCTGGGACGGTCAGTGCTGGTTGTGGGTGATGTTAAAGTTATCTTCCAATGATATCTTATACGTTCTCAATTGGAGACCGATTTGGTGTTCTCGAAGGCTAAGGTAACTTGTCAACACTCTGAAGATCACATTGTCTTTCAACAGTGGTGTGAGAGCGAGCATTATTCAGTTGGAAAGCTCTCTCTTGATTATTTTTCATGAATGAAACTACTATAGGTTGAATTGCCAGACTGCGTACCAATTTGCTGTTAGGGTGTTTGCTATTAGCACGATAGTATTTCTGCTGTCACAGGAAATTTCTCGCCTTACTATAGTTTCCAGTGTAGGCCCAGTTTGTCTTGGCTGCAAATAGTTTGGTAGCATGTGTACCCCTTCCCTCCTTCTGACCAATTGACAGCCATCGCTGACACCAAAGTAGAGCCAACTTTTATCAAAAACACAACAGACCTCCACTCCATCCTCCAATGAACTCTGGTTTGACACCCCTGGCGTCGTAAACGACAATCGCTTAGAGTCATTGGAAACATGCTACATAGCGCCTGGCTCGGAGTTGTCTTTGAAGTAACCGTTTTCTAACAGTTTGTTGTGTCACTGCGATACCAACTGCAGCTCGAATTTCTGATGCAGCCGTACGCTGAATACGGCGTTCTTCCTCCTCAGTATTGCACGTGTCCACCCGGAACTTGTCCTTCTTGAAGCAGTACCATCCCTAAACCACTGCCCCCATTAAGCATGCACAGTGTATACTTTTCGGCCAATATTCCTGCAATATCTCTGAAAGAAAATCCACCTTCTAGTAGCCGTATTACACGACCTCGTTCAAACTAGGTGAACTGTTGATAAAGGCTTCTTCACCTTAGGCATTCTTTGCTAACATCAACTCATTAAGTCAAATATTAGAGACAAATAACAACCACGAACTTAACAGCACGCATTTAAAGCAACTATGATTTGCAAGTTCTGAGTGGCGTTATTAGCGCAACACTTAAATGACAAATTTGAATAGATGTCATCTTTTAGATGTATACGCACGCCTAACAAATTTCGTTTATCTAACATAAGTCTTTCTTGGAGTTGGGATTTTTTTCCTTCAGTGTATATGTATACAATTGCTTTATCCTTATCTAAATTTCAATAGTTGAAGGCAGTCTCCCTTCTTGACGTTATGCTTACCGTGTTTTCTGGGCTTAACATCCCCGTCCACCTGCAAATTACTTTATTGTTAATGTTTAAGTGTAGAACAATTCCATTCAATCTTCGTATTTTCTTCAATCTAATTGCTCGTCTTCTTTCAAATAATGATTGAATAAACAATTTGGTTTGTTCCATATTCTGCAGACTGCATTTTCAAAGTAATTGGAGCAAATTTAATTTTCAAAGAAGTTAAACCAAAGAAGATTTCTTCAGATACGGGGTGCTTGCTAAATCATGTAGGACGTTTTAATGTGGTGTTCTGTGCTCTGACAATGTTATTATTCACCGCAAAAAAATATTCAATTCCTTCTTAGATAAAAAAAAAAAAATATATTTGAGCATATAAATTTGTGATGCGTTGTCAGTGTAAGTTATTAGATGATGAATCAGGACAAAAATTATATCATAAAAATAATTTAAGAAGATAATAAGACAAATATTTAGCTAGAAATGATACGTTTACATAGAAATTAGTTACACTTCAGTATATCTAATTATTTATGGAAAATATTCTTGCTTTTTTCAAGGTAACTTATTTTATTTTAATTAGAGTGCATTTGTAATTCAGGATTTTGGAAATAAGAATTCATATTATTATATAGTTCATTATTTTTACAAACAAATCAGCCTTATCGTAACTATAATTTTTTTGTCTGCAATAATCATACGGCAACTCGTAACTTTTGTTCAGTATAAATTTAAAGATTTATAAAGTACAAAATGTTTTTCATGCCGATTTCATTTGAGTTGCTTTTATAATAGCTTATTATTAATCATAGGATAATAACGTTAATATAAGGAAATTGCATTTTAAAAATATTTATCTTATTTAAATTAATGAAAGAAATGTGTGCACCAAAAAAAATGCTTATTTCATTATCCGTCATTATTCTTGTGGGAAAACTCCCATTGAAAAATATATGTTTTTTTTCGCTATTGTAGCTTACAACGTCAAATGTAGAATGTATTAGTAATTATTTCTCTCGTTTCACATCTATAATATAAATAATAATTTTCTGCAAATTCTCTAGCGAAAAAGATTTCCGAACGCATTACATACCGTGCTATTTTAGGCGGTTAATTTATTATTTTTTTACGACAAAAGTTTTTCCATCTTTTTTCCTAATTCATCGTTCATTGAACGCTTTCTCAGCATTATGTAAAAGTTGCAAAAATTTAGAATATTTCTAAAAGTAGGGGTAAAATAATCTCACGGTTTTATAAAATTATTCGTAGAAAACTCTAATAGAATGTTGCTTTTGTTAATTAGCACTGTAATGCCTTCAGAAGAAAAAAAAGATTAGCAGATTGTTTATCCCACTCTGTTCAAAGGGAGCTCAAATAATGAAAATACGATAAGATTTTTGCTTTTGGAAGGAATTTTCTGCATTTGCTAAAACCTTCTGGGAAAACTAAATATCCCATTGATGTAATCAAATCCTTAACGGTAAAAGGTACTGTAGTACCATGTACATTAAAATAAGTTTATATTTTATGCTATTTTTAGGATTTTCCCCAAAATACATCCTTTAAAAATGTGAAAACAATTATCCTACATAATTTGAAAGTTCTTTTATTATAGTTTTATTTCTTTTTAGCTTATTACTGGTTCAGTTTTTTTATGGAGGAATTAAAAAACAGTGAAAACAAAAGAACAAAGAGAAAATTTTTCCCAGTGATATATATTTTAAGAGTTTTATAATTTCAATAGTACGCGCTAAATTATTAGAATATAAAGTTACATTAACTTAGACGCAATTATAATGACTGATATTTATCAATAAAATAGACTATGTAGTAATATATACGGAGAGAAACATTTTTGGCAATGTAATTGGATGAAAATTCATTTATTTACTCAGATATTGACACAATAGTTAAAAAAAAATTTTCGGCATGAATAAAAAAATATTAAATTAAAAGTTAAGAACCGTAGAGCCTTCTAGATTTTACTAGAGAAACAAAATCTGCACGAAAAACTATTCGACCTTGAGTTTTCTCGGGCACAGTATAGATTAAAACAGGCGCCACTGTGTACAGAAAGAGATGATAGCTTCCAGTGTACCAATTGTTTCATGCAGGCAGCCGAGGGAAAAGCTGGCTTACGTTTTCATAGAATTTCTATCAAGATGACAGAAGGATTTAAACAGAGGTACTGCATCTCTCTCAAATTTTGTTAAAAGCTTGGTGATTCTCACAGTGAAACTTATTCTTGTGAATCATCAAGTGTTTGGAGACAATGCTATAGGCGATGTGATCAAATAAATTAAGGAGTGATTTAACCAGTTCAAAAGTGACCGCTCGCCGGTAGGGAGTGACCAGTGTTCTGAGTGAATACAAATCGCTCGGAAAGCTGCTGTCGTTGAAAAGGTGGAAATCTGGAAATGAAAGATTGTTTTTGACCGTATGAGACACCGCTGAACAAGTTGAGATCCGTACAGGTTATGCGCATACAATTTTGTGCGACCACACCCTGAGCCGCTGTAAAATTTGTCCCCAAGCTTCAGTAGGTGAACAGAAAGAACTCCATTTTGCTGCTGCACATGACATATTGGAAACAATCAATGCTGAATCTGGTTCCTTCACTTTTAGAGTAGAGATGAGGTAATGCTGAACACGAAAGTGGTGCTGTACCCCGCTTCAAAAGAAGGCTAAAAGAGAGAGTGTGTATGAAATCAAACGGGGTCTACTTTGAATTTGATTATGGTCCCGATCCCACCAAATAGCTAAGACTTTTTTCTGGTTAAATGTTGCATACTTTTTGAACAGACCTTTTGTATTAATTTTAAGGTATCCGACTACGTTCAGACCCGTGATTTTTCAAAAGCGTGTAAATGGATAATACTTATGATATTTAGTGTCACTTAGATTAGAAAATGTACATAAAGTTGTTTTAAGAGTAGTATTACAATACAAAATTATTAAAGTACAATATTTTGATAAAGAATGAATATAGAGAATAGCCTATTTTCAAAATATTCTCCTATTGTGAAAAATGCTTCTATTATAATAATATTGTGCGTGTATATAGCTCAGACCTCTCTACAGAGGCTCAACTAGAATTTTTGAAAAATTCTCATTATTTTCAGAGTGACCACCAATTGAAATAATTATTCACTTTTTTCCCTTAAAATTGCTGCCCTCTGTTGTCGTAAAATATGAATAAACCCACTTCTACGTTATATATTTCAAAAATCTAGTTGAGCCTCTGAAAAGAGGTCTGAGCTATATACAAGCAAAATATTATTTTTATAGAAGCATTTTGCACAAAAGGAGAACATTTTGAAAAAAGGTTATTCTAAGTTAATCTTTTGCCGAAATATTGTATTTAAATAATTTTTTTCTCAAATGTCCTTAAATCAATTATATACGTGTGTTCTAATCTGTCACTAAATACCATGAAAATTATGGATTTATGCACTTTTTTTAAAATCACGGTTCCGAACGTAGTCGGATACCTTAACGCAAAACTTGGCCACCGAGTTGGTCACCATGGTAGCTTCTATTCATTTACGTAATATTATTGATAAATTATTCTGAAAAATATCTTGACTTACAAACGAACTCTTTAATATTAATACCATTTTGACAGGAAAGAAAACAAAGCGAGTTCAAAATTTTCTTTGACGACTTTCTAGGTGTCTTTAACTATGTTTCTTTTGAAATTACCATCATTTTCTACATTTCAAATAAATTTTTATATTTCACCGACTTTAAGAATTTTAAGTTTCAAGGCAATAAAATATGGTTCATATTTTTTAGAATCTTTCGAATAACTTTGTCATATTTTAAGATTAATAAAACATGAACATAATAAGAATGTAAAATTATTTTTATAGCAAAACACATTTGTAGGTTTCTATGGAATTTATTAGTAAAATTATTTTTTACATAAAATTAACTTTGTTTAATTTATTTGCCGACTAAATATATTCTAAATTTATCAAAGCATGCCTTTTGTGTAATTTTAAAATTCATTTTTTTTTGTAATATTATCTTATAATAGTTTCAAAATGAAATTGTTCTTTAATACAAAAATATATTATTATTCTGAAACAGGGAATAACAGACAAAATTTGCATCCGGAAGAATTTATTTAGTTGTATCCAAATAATATTATACATTTATCTTTAATAATAATATTTACTTACCATATGTGCGTAAATTAAGCTTGTTTGTTTAGTTTGGATGTTTAAGGAGATACTTTCGTCTGTTCTCATGCACCCCTTTCTTTTTTTAAAGTTATTTTTATATAAATTATTAAATAACTGTTGCAATGGAATAACACATTTTTTTTATTTCGATTGGTATAAGAAAACGATAAATTCTTACGATAAGATAAGAAACACGCAAAAATATAAAACAAGAGATAAAAGTTGTACTCCATCAGCAGATGTCTAACACTTCAATACTTTTTCACCTCGGAGTCTCTGTGCAGAACCAAACATCCCAACGCTTCACGGAGTTTATCTGAGATATTTCTGTCCATGCCAATCCTCCAACTTCTTGCAGAAACAAGAGAAATAGACGTTGTTTTATAATTTTGTCACATAAGAATTTGGATGTAAAACTTTGAGGAATGAAAAAAAGATATAAGTATTTGACTGTTAAATACTTTGAGTTCTCTTCTTATCCAGCAAATATGCCCGTTCGTTTCCGTTAATATCACCATGTCCTGGAATCCTCTATCCTGATCCACTATTTGCTGCCCCTCTATCCTCAAACACTAGATTAGAACCAGGCAATCTAGAGTATTCACAGGGATGGTCATTTCCCCCGATCCGACAGTCTGAATTTTATCCTTAGAGAGTCCGACAGAATAACTACCTTATTGCAAATGTGTCTAGGGATAAGTTGCTTCATTGCCACACAAATAGCCATTCTAATAAATATTAAAGTTGCAGAAATTTTAAATTAACATATAAGAACACGTGTAAAATGACCACATTGGTCTAGACAGATATTCCTGTTTTTTATGTTATTGGATAGAGATATCTTTCAGCGTTACAAAGCATGCTTTGTTTTGTTTCTACGCCACCTAGAGACCAAGTTACAATCATTTTTTTTAAATTTAGAAAAACCGGAAGTAGGCATTTGATCTACCAGAAGTGGGCATTTAAATTACTCAAAATCCATCATGGCTAGTCTGATAACTCAAAATGTTGCAAATGTATTTCTATAAAATTTTTGAACCAGATATTTATATTATTTTCAAGAGGAAGTACTAAACAATTTCTTATTGTGTGAATACTTTTTGAGTTATGGCTTGTCATTTAAATAATGGTATCATAAAGAATGCCACGTTTCTTATAATGCTGTCTCAATCTGCTCCAAAATTTTCAATATCGAATACATTATTGAAATTTTAGGACATGTTCTAGGTAAATGCATTTAATTTGTTTTAGCAATGCTTTTACTAATATAAGTTTATTAATATTTTCTCTAATTAATCTGAAGTTTTTCAAAAATATTGTTAAAATTTCATTTATAATTGCGATTTTTGTAAAATTTAGGTAACTTATTTTAAAAATTATATAAATTTTATTTAAAAAATTACTACTTGCTACAACTTTATTATGTACACAATCAATGATTAAAAAATGTAAAATAATAAAACTGTGAGTATAATAATGATACAGTATTGAGAGAGAAAAGAGAGAACGGGACTTTTTCAGTATATTTCAGTCTGGCTATATATATATAATATTATAAAACTAATTAATTTAAATAATATAATAAAACTTCATACATTAAATTAATTTAAAGTTATCAGATGAAAATATTTTGTAAATCACATTTTAGGAAAAAAAAAACAAATGAAGTAACTGCACCATTATTATTATTTTAAATTTTTTTTATTTATTTTTTTTTATCCTTAGTAATATTTATCTTTCAATTCAATGACGTTGTTTATAATCCCTTATTATATCTGAGTTGCAATTATTTACAGTTTTCTATTTAGTATCCATTAATCAGAAATCAAATAATATAAAGAATAAGTCGAGTTAATCTAATGTGAGTTATCCGTTGAATCTCACAATTAATTCCCAGGAGAATCCAAATCACTGGGCTACTGGGAATTCAACTGAGCATCGATCCTAGATTTCTCACGGATAGTGTCTAAAATTACCCATGACTGAGTTATATGCCTGAAAATTTTGTTACAAAATGCATGAAGAAGTATATTAATTTGATGTGATTAAAGATTATTTCCCTTTTAAATCGTTATCAATATTTAAATTGAATGTGTCAGGGAACTTTTGCTGAAACAAAAATATGCTTACCTACACAAATACCTACTCCAGTCATATGAATTATTATAAATTATTTTTCAATGTGCAATGAAGGCATATAACGAGAAATATGATGTCTTACTTTTTCCAAAATATCCTAATTGTTAGCAGTGTAGGTTTATCCATTGGGTGCTTGGGGTGGGTACCCAGGGGGCCCAGATAAGCTGAATTTGACAAGAATTTCGTACTATCATCCAGTGTCAAGGGGGGCCTGTAAATCGTAGGCCTAAAATGAGTTTAAATCGGCACTGATTGTTAGTTTAAAATGCTTTTTAAATTGTGTGTATATTTTTCATAATTTTAGACGGGATTGAAGAATTGTGATGTTTACATGTAAAATTTCTAAAAATAAAAAAAAGAAAAAAAGTATACCCTATTTGTATATATTAGCAAGATGAACCTAAATAGCCTGATTTTTAATATTATAGATTTTTAACCGATTCGTTATACTTTGAGGACATGTAAATCCAAAAACCATGTGTACTTTCTTCCAATATCTAATGGAATTAAATTTGTCTAACATAAAATATTTTGGTATAAGAATCACATGAGGTGTAAATGGCTTCTAGGTTTAAAATAGGCAATTTTGGTAAAAAACTATACCGTTTATTTGATATTCTTAGAGGTGAGATTTGTTTGAATTAGTCCATTAATACATTTGATTGACAGATATAACGCTGACGAATATATTCATTAAATAAATAAATCAGCAAGCTAAATACAATAAGGATTTTTTTAATTCCTATAATTATTCATTCAAACTTCATTTTTATAAAATAATGTATTACTATTGTAGATAATAAACTTTATTTCTGACCAATAATTATTTTTTAAGCAGACAAGAAGTGAGGTATCATTTTATTAAATTTTTGTTTATCATTGAAGGTAAGTTAGATCCATGAGAATAGTTAACTGTGATAAATTTAGTTTACTGTAGTATTAAATATCTACTACGGAAAGTAGAATTGCAGAATCAATATTCCAAGTCATCATATTTATAAATTGTCTAGAGAGTGCTTCTTTCTAAATATTTTTTATCGCAGTTTTTTTAAATACATAGTAGAAAATCATTTTTTTATACATTCAAGTTTTTTTCCCTAATAAAGTAAAAAAGAAAACATTAGTGCATATCACTAACTGTAAAATATATCAAAAGTAAGAAAATCGCAATACATTTTTAAAAAGGAAAAATACATGACAGGATATCATCATGTGCAAAAAATTCTAATGAATTGTAATTTTTGTTAATTACTACAGCAATATTTTCAGAAGAAAAAAGTATACACTGTTCATCCTTTCCTTACAAAAGAACCCAACAATAATTAACGCAGAATAAGATTTTTGCGTTTGTTGGTACTCTTTAGGATTTGCTTAGACCCGTTGGGAATGCTAAAGATCCCGACGTGGCGATTAAATACTTTGGAAGAATGGTACTTACGTGCCAAGGATATTAAAATATTTTTAGTGAATGTTTTATGACATTTTCAAAAGATTTTCAAGAAATCACCATTTAAAAAATGCATAAAATCTAGTGGAAGAATATGAAACTGCTTTAACAACCTCCGACTTGGCTCAGCTTACAGATCATTGAGACTTTTATGGAAGGAGTATAAAGGAATATTCTTGAAAGAGAGAAATATGTTTCTGTAAATTAGTTTTACTCTAAGAAATATTTTGGTATTTGTACATTAAACTGGAGAGAATAAAATTGAAATTCTTATGTTAGATGCTTTTAAGATGGTACAACGCTTTTAATTATTTAAGACTGCAGTAAAAGTTTACTGTTAAAAATACAGGATTAATAAAATATATTCGATTACTTAAACGTATGGTTAAATATTTATCCATTATTTTCTGAATACGTTTTCATTCACATGCAAAGGTTTTACTATTTATTAATTCAGCGTTTCTCAAACTGTGGGACACGATCTCCTGGGGGGCGTGATAATTCTACGAGGGGGCCACGAGCATATTGAAAAGTCCAAAACAAAAGAATATTTTTAAAAAATATTATTTTACTGAAAGTAACTAAACAAAACCAATTTTGATACAATAAAAAATAAAATACGCATTTATACTGATATAATACACTTATAATTGTATCAGTATTGCACAATGTATTTTATAAACAATTTAACAATAGTATGTAAAGAACAAGTTTAATAATTACCAGTGAACCCATGAGCTTGTCATATATAAAATTATACACAAACATTACACACTTACCTTGATAAATTGTTATCTTAAACTTTTTTTTTTCAGTTCCGATAAAAAAGTCACGCTTCCCAGTGCCACCGTTTTTCACGAAGGCAAACCCTCAGACAAAACATATTTTTTTGCAAATACTCTATCAAGGTACTCTTAATTTATCCCAAAGCCTTCAGAATAATTGTATGGATCGTAGCGCACAGAAAAGATCGTACTTCGGAAAGACGTAGTATATATACGTCCGACATAATAAACACTTTGGCTGAGCGAATCGTTTATATACACTGGCGGCACTGAAGAAGTTTAAGTTGTATTGTAGTTTTAGCGTCAAATTATAGTATTATTGAATTCAATGCATTGTAAATGGTAAGGGGGTCACGATGAAAATTTGGGTTGGAAATGTTGAAAGTTTAGGAAGCACTGGTTTGAGTATTCATCCGTTTGTGATGCTAAATATAAAATGGTACTTCTCTTGCGAAAACAATTGTCTGCTGCTTAAATCAAACGTGTACACATTCCTTGTCCATCATCAGATTACAACCGTTGCTTCTATGGGTGACTAAGAAAGAGGAAACCACATGAGGAACTGGACTATCGAGTCGACTGGTACATGACTCATTTAAACTTAGTTTGCTGTTACTCATTTAAATTTACGTTATTCAAATTACGTTAGCTGTACGTGGCATATCATTGTCCCGCCACGGGATGACACTAACAGAAAATTTACGAGGATACTTAATTTGATTACTTTGTTTAATTGAGTACAAATTTCCCAATAAATTTTCACAGTATCACTTAGCATTGACTACTGCTGGATTCTTCAATAATTTGCTTTCAATTGGATAATTGAATTGAAGAACAGATGCATTAACTTACCTGTATTGTTGAGTATGTTGAATGAAACTTGAATTTTTTAACAGAAGAGAGGATAGGTGGGCTTGTTTCGACGGTCGTTTCAATTTGAATTCAAATTAGTGGCATTAATTTTCAGCATTCGTAATTATTTCTGAGATAAAATTTCCCTCCCTTACATTCTAGAACATGCAGTACTGAATTACACTAGTTTGGTTTAAAAAAAGACACTTTCCTATCGTCATAAATATATAACTTTTTAGAGGATACAAATTGGTATAACTCAGTGATTCTCAAAATTTCAATACTAGCGATCCAATTTTCAATCATAATTTTCATCGCACCCCCCTCCATATATTAACAATGTATTGAATGCACCAATAATGTACTTTGACGCTTAAACTACAATACTATCTTAATTATAAGCCTCTCAAATTATCGAGATATGTATTAAATTTTGTATATGTTACTTTTAAGTAAGTTATTTTAAGGGGTATCTGTATACCTTCAAAGAAATTTTTTTAAAAAACTGTAATATTTGCTATTAAAATATTTTTTACTGATGAAATATAACTTAAAACTATGAAAAATACATTTAATATGTTACTTGTAGTACATAAAAAATTTAGGGAGTAAGACATATAGTGTAAATAGTAATTAAATTGATTATTAGAATAACGCACATAACTCAAATGTAAACAAAAATATCCCTTTTCTGTAAATTTGATGTTGATCATCATAACACTTTTTAGGGCTGGTACTGTTTTCCTGATGATAATCAATTTATTACAATTTTTATCAAGGTTCGAGTAAAAGAACATTGGAAAATCATTAAAAAATTATTACGAACATGATATATACCTTAATTACTAAAAACATATCAACTATATAATTATGAAAGTAGTAGGGGTTCTTTAAATCTATAAAACAAATATATTTATAAAACTTGAACTAATTTGGTTCACAACTTTTTCTGATATTTACGTTGTCAGATGTCAATACGTTAAAAAAATTCATTTTGAGATAAATCAGAAATAAACTTTCAACTGCAAGTTTTAATATTAAACACAATTTGATATACTTAAAATGCTCCTGATTTATAAATAACACCTTCTTTACTCTCTAAAACATTGACTGTTTTCCCTTGTAGCTCTTAAAATTTTTCTACGCTGCTTTACATTTGATGTTGAATGCCGTTCTGCATCGTTAATTCTATTGATATCAAGATGTTTGTATGATTTTAAAGTAAAATAACCAGGGGAGTTATAATAAGTTTTTTTTTAAATTTCAACACAACTCTTGTATCCATCATTAAATTGGATCACAACATCCAAAAGTTTTTAGGCACACGAAAACTTCCTCGGGTACTCTCTGCCATATAACGCCCTTTAAACACTCGTTTGAATTTTGTGTTTTGCCATGCAGGCATTTAGTAAGCAGTTCTTTGGTACACAACTCTAAATATGTAGACTTAATCGTGTTTAGTACTTCATTTGATAAGCCTTTATATTTTTCTTTTGGCATTTTGCCACAATACAGTGCTCGCTGGTAGTAGCACCAAATATCTTTTCCAATGGGACACTGCCCATGCATCGGTTTCTCGACACTTGATGAGCAATGAAACAAAGCCGCCATAACATTTTGCTGAAGACCAGATAGGTTTCCAACATTGCTACGAACAGCAATCCCATAATAATTTGCAATCGGTAAATAAAAGAGTCGGTGAGTTTGCCTTTACCCGACAGATTTTTATTTTTAGACTTTAGTTTTGCGCAATCTCGCACCTACTCTCTTTTGAACATGACCAATGCATTCATATTTTGTGACGCTATCCTTCCCATAAGTATCTTTGACACTGATAAAGCCCTTAGAGTTCCCGTCACCATAATAATGTGCATATTTAAGGCCTCGTTGGACAATAGAACGTTGGAAGATTCTCGTAGCACCAACAGCTTCCATTTTTAACGCAGAACCTTGAAAGTTTCTAAGGCACACGTGACCTGCTGCAACAGTTTCCGACTCAATGCTTCTAGGCATTTTAGAAATCTTTCTGCAGGTGGGACAATATGACGACATTATTTCAATGTCTACAATTTTACCAGTGTTAACTGACAAAGCTGCGACACACCCATTCATGGAAGAGTAACCTCTACGCTGCCACGTTCCATCAACTGAAATGCCACATTCAACAATTTTATTTTTAGTAGGATGTTGCACTAAAAAACAGTTCACTCAGAAGCTGCTTTTTGCATTGGTAGTTCACTAACTTCGGAAATCACGAACATGAGTTTATTCTCTTTATTAGTGTACACAGTTTTACTGAGCCTGGGTAAATTTAACGTACTACATAATTTAAACCCAGCAGAAAAACCTTTCCCAATTTGTCTCATACGATACACAAATCTTGTATTTACTTCAGGACAGTTTAAAGTTTTCTTTGAACTAGAAAACCCTGAGTAAAAGTCACAATGTTTACACCTGGTAACAAAATTATTTGAGCACAAACCATATGTGGAATCCTCAGAAAGCAGGAAACCTTCTTCGAAACATCTTGGGCAGCAAAGTTGTAAAAACAAATTTAAAAGGACTTCTATATCAATTATTCTGCTACCAGTAAGTGGTTTTTGTTGATATTCTGTTATTTCTTCATCAAAGACAGCAGGTATTTTAATTTTTGAAGAACTGGCGTTGGTAGATGTTGCGCTGCTATTTTTTAAATGTTTAATGGTAGATCCATTACCTTGAAATTGGCGTTTTCTCTTTGCACTAACTCTACGTTTAGCATTGCCCATTTTAAATTGCCCATTGCCCATTTTAAGTTTTCTGCTATAAAAAAGGATTAAACAGAAGCTTATAAAGAGCTACGGAATCATAAGCAAATGTAAACAAACAGTAAAGCACTCTATTTTCTTGCCAGATTCTAGATAAAAATATAAATAAAAACTTGTTGCCAATTATATTTTTGATAATTCCGAAAACTCAAATTCATATTTTAAAAAGTTTAAATTTCTTACTATTGCATATTTAAACGATACTTTGAAAAATAAAAATGTCAACAAACATTTTTTTTCTACTTCGCAATGCAGACTTGTTCTTCCGGTTTCAAAAAGGTGCTATCGAGTGAAACTCAAATCCCCAAAACTTAAGTTCTAAATAAGATAGAAACAAAATTTAAACACCATTTTAAAAAAAAGTTCATATTCTCAAATAACATTTACATTAAACAATCGAAATTTTTGACGAAAATGACTTTTTGAAGGTGTACGGCTTCTTAAGCAATAGATATTTTAAATAAATTATACTTTTTGAATTAATAAGAAAATTATTATGTTGCTTTTCATTTCTTATTTTTAAATTGGAACAGGTCACAATAAAAGTACAACGTGTATTTTTATTATGGCCGAATGTATTTTGTTTTGCTTCCTTTAAGTAAATTGCTGTAATTTTTTTAAAAATAATTTCTAATTATCGACTTTTTGATATGCTTGCGACCTCCCCCTTCGTAGGATTATCACGCCCCCTAGGAGGCGCCCCCACATTTTGAGAAACACTGGAATAACTAGAACTTAAGTATATTAAATTTGTATTCAGTTTGCTGATAGTTCAGCTTCCGAAACACGGATAGATGTACCATTAAAACTAATTTTCAAATATGTGAATGTGTATGACATAATTACATCTTACATGTATAAATTTTTCTTCTTGTTCTTATATTATAATACATTAATTCAAGGTACTTCAGTATTCAACTTACAAAACTGAAGAATTGTAATACACCAAGGTGAATAATATCATTCTAGGAATGCAGCAGACAAGAATACATCCCAAAGTAAAGTAAAAAAAAAACACACAATGATGCGCAAAAAAGACAAAATAATAATACATAATTAAAAGCATTTTTTACACTTTCAAATCCACTTTCAGATTGCAGTAACTATATTTGCACTTTATATAAAAGTAGCAATTTTGGGAGCTAAGAACTCATTTTCTGGATGACGGCATTACTGTATTAGCCGAAGACCTAAGAATTTTAGCTTACAAATTATTGGATATTTTTACAATATATTTCCTTTTGTAATTATTGTTTGGAGCAATGTAATGTCATGTTTGCTCTTTCACCACTGGCGTAGCTAGGTCTGAGTAAGCCCTCTATTAAAATTCCTTCGGATCCATTTGCAGATATGAGAACTCTTTTAGCTACCCACATGTTGGGACCCTTATAGCTTAGGAACCCGTATCATTAAAACGGCGGTATCTACGCCCCTGTCTTTAATTCTATTGCTATGTGGTTACTTTTTCAAAGTAGATTCTAAATCTGTGTGTATAGTTTTATTATATGTATTTCAAATCTACATATTAAATCTACGTTTCAGAGTAAAGATACAAACAAAATTTGTAAAAGAGCTTTTATTTTAAAATATAGAAATAGATCATAAAAATATGAGCATAAAAACATAAATGAAAATATAAACAAGAACAGCACGAGTTGCACAGCTAAATAGTTATTAAAAAGTGCATACCCCCGCGGAAATCGTGAGTTGCGCAAATTTTGATGCATCCACGTTGCCCGTGGAAATCGAACGATGCGCAATAGAGGGTTACTTTCTTATAAACTTTTCAAATACAGAGACACACAGCCTGATTGGGATACATACATTTGGCTATATTTTTCAATAAAATTGTACTGTAGAGTGCTTAATATATTTCGTGATATAATAAGAAAAACTTTACGCAGGGCCGTTTCATTAGTTTTGAGGTAATGCCTATTATCAACCAATATTTTTAAAAAATGCTTTTGAAAGATTGAATTTTTGCATTTAACAGGGAAAAATACATTTCGGTTTTTATCGAATTTTTTGCATGCCTATAAATAATATATTAATATATTATTGATATATTTATTTTATACGAAGTGTTTTTAATGAAGTTCAAAAACATGTTCCCTAATGTCCATGGATGGAATTGTATAATTTCACTCATTAGGCTATTAAAATAAAACATTTAATACACATGGTGTTTATTAAAAATTGATTACTTATTTATTTTACATTATTTTTTGGCTGATTATTAGATTCGTTTAGGAAATAACAGCATTTTTGTTTTATACATCGCCCTTTCTACGAATTACGTGTTAGTTTGTTTATAAAAATCAACTTTATACTATTTTGAGAATAATTCTATAATAATAGATGCTGTTTTCTTCTATCTTGAGTATGTATAAAGTACTTTCTCATTCTTATTGATCTATTGATCTATCTCTTCCGTTTACTCTAAAATAAGTTTTATTAACTAAAACCAAAAACTAAATATGGGATAAACCTTCAATTTTTCAGAATTTTTCTAACTACATCTGACGAAAAAAATCATAAATTCGATTAATATAGTTTTTCTACTGCTGCGATCAAAAAAATGAAAAAAAAAAGATATACTGGAATAAATGTCTAGTACAAATTACTGATTTTATATTGCGTTTTGTACGAAAATATATACATTAAGTGTGACGATTATTTAAAGCATATTGATTTTAATAAATTGTTGAATGATATATTCTAAAATATTTCATATCGATTCATACACAATTCAGATTCCGAATTTCAAAAGAATTCCTAGTCATAAGTTTGTGGATTTTTTGTCCTCTTCTTAGACCTCTGGTGTTTTCAATTATATAGCACCATTATTCTAGAAAAAGCTTCAATTAATTCAATCCCTTCCTTATATAGTTTACTTTTGTATATGTGTAATATATGTGACTTTGATATTTCTCCATTGAATTTGTTATTATTTATTTTAACGCTAGCAGCTAAGAGTTGCGGTATTTTTCACTATCTTACCTAGATCGGTGGCTGTTATTTTCTTTATAATTATGCTCTGTTTTTCATATCACCACATGTTCTTACTTATTTTATTTAATTTTTCAAGAAATATGATCAAAGTTTTATAAGGAATTCTAAGTGGTATTGGGGGGGGGAGGAGTTGGTCTTATAATGGTGTGTTTCATTTAGTTTATGTTATTCCTATTGATTATTTAATTATTACTATTTTTAAAAATAATTCTTCCTTTTAGCACACTTGCATTTACTTTATTAGTTTTTATTTTTTTCTTTTTTTTTTGCTTAATATGAGCTAGTTTATTTAGTAATTCTTAAGGGAACAGGGACATCATATACTTTCAAATAATCGATTTTTCAATTTTAGTTCTAAAAAATAGTGCTTATTTTTCTGAATCTAAAAATGTATAATACTTATATGTTTGCTGATAAAATAGCCCTAAAATATGAAAAATAAAAATGTAAATAAATGACCACGCCCCTTTTGACACGCCCCTTTGAACTTTAAATATGTAGTTTCCCTGTGTTTTATCTATATTAACTTTTGATTGTTTTTTTTCGTTTGAATGTTAACCCCGCTACTTTTTAGCCACGCTTGTGCGTGAGCTATTGTTCCAAGCTGTGTGACAAAATTTCTTACTTTAAATTTCGGTTTATGGCAATGTTTTGAACCGAGTTCGTCTATTCCGAAGTTTCTTGTGGCATACAACTACTTAATTTTTACATTAATATTCGTAAGAAATATTTATTTTTTACTTATAATTATTAATATTCATAAGATTTTAAAAGTATCTTAACTTTTTTTTAAACGAGTAATTATGCCAAGAATAAAAAAATTTGGCAGAAGGAAGTATAGTAGCAATCAACATAAAAAGTCTAAATCGACTGAAGAATTGCTTTTGAATTCCGTGGAAAGTGCTTCTAGGAGAAAAATTAAAATACCGGATTTACTAAAAGAACAAGATTCTCAAAATGTAAACATAATCGTTGAACTGGATTTATTATCTTCCCTTATGAAAATCTCTTATGTTGTAAATATTGCTGTTCTTCAGAGAAAATTGAGCTGAGAGAAGATTTAAAAAGTCGTAGAGGTTTAGCTGTGAGTTTGGAAATAATTTGTCACAACTGTGGAGAATCGACGAGTACAATGTCATCAAAAATATCAAATAAATGTTATGATGTTAACCTAAGATTGACATATGGAATGAGAGCTATTGGAAAAGGTGGAGCTGCTGCTCGAATATTCTGTGGGCTTATGAATTTGCCTCCACCACCTGCAAAGTTTGAACGCCATAATTCTTTGTTTTTAAATGTTTTAAAACAATTAGTGAAGACTCGATGAATGCAGCTGTTCACGAAGCAGTCATAGCGAATGATAATAATTCAAATATAGCTGTGGCTGTGGATGGCACATGGCATAAAAGAGGCTATTCTTCATTGAACGGAGTTGTATGTGCTACGTCTGTTGAGAACGGAAAGGTTATCGACTTTGAAGCTCTCACAAAATATTGTTCTTCATGTAAGGGTAAAAAAAAACCATGTGAAAATTGTGCTAAAAATTACGAAGGATTCAGTGAGGGAATGGAATGTCGGGGGTATTAAGTATATTTCAGCGATCTGAAACATCACGAAAAGCATGTTATACGCAGTATCTTGGTGATGGGGACTCAAAAGGATTTCTTACTATAAAAGAAGCAAAAGTATATGGCGACACAGAAGTTGAAAAATTAGAATGTGTTGGCCATGTGCAAAAGCGTATGGGCACAAGGCTGAGAAACATTCTAAAAATGAGCAAAGGCATTAAGCTATCAGATGGGAAAAATATTTCGGGACGTGGACGGCTAACGCTTAAAGAAGTGGACTCAATCCAACATTATTATGGGCTAGCAATCCGTAAAAATTTGTCATCTGTGGAGGACATGAAAAGAGCCATATGGGCTATTTATTTTCATAAACTAAGTACTGAGGATAATCCTCAACACGCTTTGTGTCCTCTTGGTGAGGATAGCTGGTGCGGTTATAACCGTAGCATTGTTACGGGGAATTTTATATTCACAAGCATTCTTTACCTGAGTCAATGTTATTGAAAGTGAAAAAAGTGTTTCGGGATCTCACAGAGAAGGACTTATTGAAAAAGTGCCTTCATGGAAGAACACAAAATCCCAATGAAAGTTTTAACAAATGTATTTGGGAGCGAATTCCTAAAACAGTTTTTGTTGGCATTGAAACTTTGAAATTTGGAGTTATGGATGCTGTAATTTGTTTTAACGATGGATATGTAAGTAGTATAAAAGTCTTTGAAGCTCTGGGCATTAAACCAGGATACAACACGGAACGTGCCTTACTTATAATTGATAACAAACGAATTTTTGAGGCTGAACGTATAGTAAATAAAGTGTCATTGGAAGCCAGAAATAAAAGAAGGTCTTTAAAAAGGAAAATGGATAAACAGAATTTAGATGAAGAAAATGAATACCAAGCAGGGAAATATTAATCAAATCTATAATGTAAGGAGAAATTTTTGTTAAGTTTTATTATATTTTTTCTCGAATGTTTAATATTTTTCAATTTAGGTACACTTTAAAAAAAACTATTGTAGCATATTGTTTGAAACCTTTTATATATCTAAACAGGATACATGTGCATACAGTGAACAAAATATCTTTTAGTATGTGTCTAATTTTTTGAAAATTGATTTTATATGTAAAAAAAGAAAATTAAGATTTTCATAATTTTAAGGTTTTATGATTATTTTTAAGAAATTATGCAATTATATAAATATAATTATTTAAAAACAGATTCATTATGTTTAATATGTTACTTTATATATATTTGTAAATTTTTTTGTATATACAAAAAGAATATTTTTGTAAGAAATGGTACCTATACATGAAAATATGTATTACAAGATCTCGAAAATTATGTTCATGTTAACTAAAACAAAGGGAAGAAAACATATGAATTTAAAAATTACTTTTTGTAACTCTAGAAAATGGTTAAGGATTATTATTAGTCATATAAAAATAGGCAAGGAAATACTAATTAAGTGTATAATATGTGAAAATATTGTTTTTTTTTTTTTAGTTTTTTCACTTTTTCTCAAAAGCATATTTTTTTTTGCATTTAGGTACATTTTTAAAAAACTATTGCACTGTATGATTCCTGATTTTTTATACTTCTATACAAGGTGCCTATGCATATAGTGAACCTAATTTTTTCTATTAAAATAGTGCCTAATTTTTTAAAAATTGTTTTATGCATAAAAAAGCAGAAAAATAAAAAAATTCAAATTTCAAAGTTTCATAATTTTTTTAAAGAAACTATACTACAATTTTACTAAAAAAGGGTTTCACTGTATTTTATGTATTGTTTTATATATGTGTAAAAAATATTTTGCATAAAAAAGGATACTTTTTAAAAATGGTACCTAAACATAAGTATATATTACGAGTTCTCAAAAATTATGTATTACTTAAATTAAGTAGTAAAAAAAAACTTTTGGAGTAAAAAGTTATTTTTGTAGTTCTACAGAATAATTAAATTATCTTTATTATAGACATAAAAAAATCTAAGCTCTATTGGAAATTTTAAATGATATATGTCTCATAAACAAAGGGTCTTAATTTTGGCATTTTACTCTTTCGAGCATGTCCTGGTTCCCTTAAGTTATGATATTGTTTTGTAGATCTATATTATTTCACATATTTTAAGAGGACATAATGCCTTTCAAAACCAAACGTTGTATATTTGGTCACACTTTATCGATTCATTCTCAATGAATAATTTGCTCACCATTTAATATCACCATACCACCATTTTCATCTTGTATAATAAAGAATGTATTTTAAAATAGTTTTAAAAGAATAGTGAAACAGGTTTGTTGTTTCTTCAATTTATTTTTCTAAACAAAATAAAATATACAAAACATAGCAAAAACAAATACTAATTAATTAACCTTCAGTTTCCCGCAAAATAACTTCTAAAAATATATAGTAGAATCTTCTTAGTCCAAATTAAAGCTTCATAATGTTTTATTTCGTTTCAGTCACAATTTAAATTTATGTTATGTTAAAAAAGATTTTTTTTCTCATCTGTCATGCTATGAAATAAAATCTTTTTATCGCAACAACAGAATAAGGGTATACAAGTACAATAGCCATATAAAGTTTCAGAACTCTACATTCAAAACACTTTTAAAAATCTTGCTGAAACGTATGAAGTATTAGAAACTGAGAGTACATCAAATTTAAAAGAATTGAATTTTAATTTTATGCAACAAAGCTTTTATTTTTCCTTTAAAATCTATCCCTTCATATGTTGAACCTGCAATTTCAGCAAACTACTCCTATGTAACTTTTCCCCGCCCTACAAACATATATTACTGAAGTTCAACGTTTATTTCTGCTTCTTTTTTATTTGTATAGTGTTAACCGGAAAAGCTTAAGATGCATAAAAATGCTGTCACTTATAACCCAATTATTTCATAATGTTTAAAGGTCAACCATTTTTCAATTCTTAGTATAAGTTTACACTCTCTATAAATTTATTTATCTTGGTGGAATTTTCAATCGTTAATAAGATTCATTTTAAAGCGCTTAATTGAGCAGGAATTTCATGAACATGATTATTTTGGATGACAATACAGTAATTTAATTATAATTAATAAAAATTAATTGATTAAAATTAATTATTCAAATAATTACCAATACAGCCGCGTTGGCATCAGTTTCGGCAACTTAGCGACCCTTTTGTTGATTTGTGTCAAAACTTGAAAAGGATTTTTCTCAGATTTTAAAGCGCTCATTTCAGCTGAAATTTTCTATACACTATTGTTTTGGGTAAAAATACGATAATTTAATTATAATTAATTAAAATGAGTTGACTGAAACTAATTATTTAAAGAATTACAGATACAGCTACTTTGGTTTCATAACTAGCGACTTGGGTCAAAACTTTAAAAGATTTTTTATTCTCACGTTTTAAAGTATTCAGATGAACTTAAATTTTTATATACTTGATTGTTTTGGATGACAATACAATACTTTACTAATTATTAATACAAATTACTTACCACTTAATGTTGTGATTCTGTCATATATATATATATATATATATATATATATATATATATATATGCATATTTATATTAATTGTAACTATTTAATAAAATGTAGCTAAAATAAAATTTGTCTTTGTTGTTCTAAGTAGGAATTGACTTATTTATTTTTATATTACTTGTTTCGTTATGTATTGAATATTGCTTCATTTATAACAGTATGAACTTCCCTTTCAGAAAATCCTAAGGTTTCCAAACTGTGGAATTTAATGAATCATTTGTGAATTCTAATTTTTTCCAGCTCTAAGCACTTTTTCAATAGTTCAGGTTAAGATAACTCTCCAGAAATAAGTACTGCTGAATACATAACAGAGGCAGTTACAATAATTTTATGTTAACAGAAGATATTTTCTGAGGTATTTGACTTGTTATTACACTAGGAAGCAACACCAATTAGACAGAAATAATCAATTCTTCATTTGTTGAACCAAAATGACAATAAATAGCTGCTAGGGAATTACGCATACCATATATGCCATAAATGATAACGAAATGCTATTCTCTCCATAGCAGTTTCAGTGTAGATAATAAATTTTTCTGTCACTTTATCTTTTAGGCAATTTTTCTTACTTATATTTCCGTGATGTGATAGCTTCTTGCAATAATTCATAAGTTTTAATTTACGAAGTCTGTCACAAATGTGCTTTTGAACAAGATCAATACTCAAACATAGTATCTCTATGAATCTTTTCGAGTGACATGTTTATATTATACCGGGTGTCCACAATTAAACGACCCTACTTCAAAATTGTCTACAGACGAAACTATTGTTCAGAAAGGTGTAAAATGTTGTGAACGACATAAAGAAGGAATGGGAATTTGTTTGATCGAATAAAATAATTAGTTCAAAATTTAACCACTAGAGGACGTTTTTAATGGAGATCATAGTTAGCCTACATTTATAACAGTTTACAAATTTTGTTACAACAATAAATGCTCAACATGATGACCATAATTTTCAGCTACTATTTGAAATCGTAAGATAGCATGTTCCACCGTTGACTGCAGTGTGTTCTGAGAAATGTTAAGAACATGTCGTGAAATACTGTCTTTGAGACCAGGTAAAGTTTTTGGTTGATCACAACATATCAGCTGTTTTAAATGGCCCCAAAGCCAAAAATCGCATGGATTGAGGTCAAGCGATCGGGGAGGCCACAGATGACGAAATTGGCGGCTGATCACACGTTCTTCTGTGAAGTGATGTTCGAGAACGTCCGTAACACAATGTGTAATGTGTGGAGGAGCTCCATCTTGCATAAAAATTATGCGTGAAAGGCACTGACGTGCTTGCAGATCTGGAATAATTTTATTCCGTAATAACGATGCATATCGCTGTCCAGTGATTGAACATGTTACTGGACCTCCAGCATCTAATTCCTCGAAAAAATACGGGCCAAGAATAAAAGACGTGGAAAACCCACACCACACCGTTACTTTTGGTGAGTGTAGCGGAACTCGTAATGTGGAATGCGGATTGTCTGTGTCCCAAATTCGGCAGTTGTGAGTATTCACCGAACCGTCCAAATGAAAGTGGGCTTCGTCTGTTCAGAGGATATTCCAAGGCCATTCTGGATCAACTTCCAAACGAGCAAGAAACTGCAGTGAGAACAGATGTCAAGTCTCGAAATCATGTGGAAGCAATTCCTGCACAAATTGAAGCTTGTATGGATAGTAACGGAGGATGTTTCGCATGATCTTCTGGACAGTTGAACGAGGCAGATCCAATGCTTCTGCTACACGGCGAACACTTGTACTAGCCAGCACGTTTGATGATTTGTCCTCTTCAACCTGAAGTGCTACTTTCTCTATTGGTTCCGCAGAAACATATTTTTTTTCCTCTTCCAGAACGAACATTCAACGATCCTGTTTCTTCAAATTTGGTTACAATCAATCGAAGATTTTTAGCAGTCAATGGACCTTTTCGCAACCCCTTTAATGTCCTAAATTTCCGTAGAGCAACTATTGCGGAATTATCGTTTTGATCGAATAACTTTACTAACAACTCTCGATCTGGTAAACATAATGACATTCTGATTCGCAATACCGAGCACAATGAAAATAAACTAATCTTCCATGAAAGTTTATTGCTTTTATAACAGTTGCTGTGTGACGTCGAAAAAATTTGCATATTTTCGTCTTCCTTCGTGTAAATCCTTTGAAAATTAGTCATCGAAGAAGTTTAATTAAAATTTGCAGTTCATTTTAGAGATTGTGTTTTTTAATGAGTATTAGTTATTGTGTTACCGTATCCTGTGGATAAAAAGCGATAAAATACAAATAGAAAACCGGTAATAAATGTGGTCTTCATTCAAAAGCGCCCTCTAGTGGCGAAATTTCGAACTAATATTTTTAAGTTGCTCAAACAAATTCCCATCCCTTCTTTATGTACACAGAATTTTACAACTTTCTGAACAATAGTTTCGTCTGTAGACAATTTTGAAGTGGGGTCGTTTAATTATGGCCACCCGGTATTTAAAGAGCAACTCACTTTTGGCATTTGTATTTTTCATTGCAAAGAGCATGATAATTATTGGATTTTAAAGCAAATTGCTTTAAAGGGATTATAGCATTGCAAGCTAACTTATAAAAGTACTGTTGAAAATAGATTATTTAAAGTTCATAAGTTACTAAGTCACTTTAAATTATTTAATATTCTTTGGTTGAATCATGTGAAAATATTGTAGTTGTCAAAATGAGAATCACCTGTAATTAGCCTCTGCCATGCCTAAGTTTCTTATCAAAAACCAGCAGTTGCAATACAGATCTAACTTATCAATAAATTTGCACCTTGTTCATAGATTTTTTAATCAAAACATGTTTTTCTTGAGTGTTAAGATCAAATTCATTTTTAGCAGTGTACTTTAAAAAGGCAAACTTTATAAATATTAGGTAATATGTACTTCTAAGGAGCAAGATTTATTTTACGAGCAAACGCTATGTGAGGTTTATTACGTTGTAAGATGATTTATTGAGCTATTAGAGTTTGACATTAGACATTTGTCTTATAACGTATAATCTAATACGTACAAATAATATATATGCGTTACGCTTTATCAAAAGGATAAATGTGTTCAGCTGTTAACGGTTTCACGGATTCCTGATTTATAAAAGCAGGTACTAAAGAGACTCTTGAAACCAGAAACTATGGATAAATTATTTTCAATAAAATAATTTTAGAAATTGTTGTTAATAACAAAGCATATTTTTTTATATATGTGTCAAATAGTGTTTTAAAATATATTTTCAGTAACAAGATTTTTTTTATTATTATTAGAAAAATAAGAATTATAGAAACTATATTTAGGTAATTCATCTTCACCGTGATCAAAACATTAAGAGATAGGATGGCCTTATTCAATTCAAATATTTAGATATCAATTATGTAGCATTCATAAACTTCCGAAGATTTGTTTAATCTCATGGTCTAATTTATATTAATTTCAGTTTATGCTTACATTTATTCAATTCCTAATTTAAAGATGTTCAGTACTTTATTAGTGGATTATCAAGAAATAAATTATTATTACCTACATTTTGCTTCAACAAAAATATCTCCTTTAAAGAGCAAAAATAAAATTTCTTACTCTATGTTTGTAAAGCTGAAAATAACAGTACCTGCAAATTTCAAACTATAGCAACATCGTTTATTCTTGAATATCGCTGTAAATATATATGTAGCTATTTAAGTTTAAAAGTTTCAAAAAATAGCTAGACAAGTCGGTTAGAGTATATAAAATTATTGAAATCCACGATTTAACTAGGTATTCTATACAATAACGATTACTCGATTGCTAAAGTTTGAAATTGGGCACTCGAAAGTTCGTTGAACGAGGGAATGGCCGAATAAAACAGTTGCACTCTAGTTCTCAGTTCTATATAAGCGAACGAGAATTAAGAAGTTCCGAATATTGACACAACGCTTCGATATGTTGCCACAGCTCAATGTTATGGCACTTGACAAGGATTTAAAAAGTGTTAGTGTAAAAAAAAATGTGTAATAGTAAAAAGTGTGCTTGCTTCATAAATAATATGCAGTGCAAGTCAAAGTGTCATCCCTGCAATCCTTACTCTAATAAATAATGAAAAGTAAAAGAAAGGTGTTTCATAAAATTTATATTAATATTCACTTAATTTTTGTTTGAAAAAGGTTTAAACAATGTTTTTATGAAGCAGAATATTTTCTTCCTAGTATATATATATGTGTATTTTTTTTATATTTAAATATTACTTTCTGCAACGTATTCTTTTTTTCTTTTCTGTTTAACTAATGCTAGAAATATGGTCAATACTAAGTCTTATTATCTGTTTTTCTTTATTATTTATCATATAATCATCCGCAATAGAGATAAAATGTAATTTTAAAAAGTCTACAGCTATTTAAGATCAACTAATTTATAAAATAACTTTGAAGTAGTAAATTTTTCACTTTAACAATCTATCATCAGTTATTTCATAGAACAACTAGGCAAAGTATGAAATTTTTCATCTATTATTTACTTTTAATGACTTGTCTAGCTATTTCATAAAATACCTTGTTATTCGCTGAAGTAATTGAATTATACACATTAACACATGCAACATATATATTGATCTCTATCAAACACACACACATGTATTTTTTTTTAATAATATCATTTTATCATTTCTATTCATTTTGAATATATGTTAACCATATATCATTTAAATTCAAAGAAATGTACAAATACTTACCAATTCAAAAGAAAGCAAACTAGTTAAACGATTCTTAAAATATTATATTGAATATTATGTGTGCCAATTCATTACAACGCTTGTAACGATTATTATTTTTATTATATTTATGATGTTTAACGTTTTCATATTTCCATGAGAAATACTAAAAAGTTGTAGCAAATGTAGTTTATGTTTATGTACCTTGGTAACAATATAACTCACAAAATGAATTTAAACATCTAAATAAACCATAATCGATTTGATCGTTTAAATTGTTTTGAAAAACAAGTAGACTTTTTTACACAATTCTAACACTATTAGTTCGATAATTATTATATAAATCAATAAATCAGCTTATTCTTAAAGGCCTTCGTAAAGTAATTTTTAAATGCAATTCATTGATAATGATTTATAATGAACTAATAATGTCTTTGATAATGTGAATATATCTCTTGTAGAATTAAAAATGCAATTTCCTAGTGGAATAGCTGTAATAAATTTCGAGAAAAAGGCATTAACGTATCTCTACATGAAACAATCAAAAATGTAGCTTTCCCTCAAAATGTATTAAAAATGCTATATGAATATTTAAACATGGAGTTTGAAACATAAGAATGCATTTCCAATTTTAGATAGTAGAAAAAATAAATTAGGTACACCTTAACATAAATATTATTGTAAATATAATACATAGAGTACTATTCTGCATGGAAATATATTCAAAGTAATTTGGAATAATACGTTTTCAGTGTTAATCAGCAGTTAAAATAAAAGGTTTATTTTTATTTTGCAATTTATAATTAATATTTATTTATATGTCTATTAATATTTTGATTGTTTGATAACTTTTAAATTGCTAATAATTCTAAGGTTAAGAGAAGAAATTTGAAATAATCGCATTTAAATACTTGCTACAAATTTCACGTTTGTAGATAATTAGTAAAATTATACATGTCTTCACATAAAAAATGCTGTTTTTCTAAATATATATATATATATTAAATCGCATTAAAAATCTTACGTGCATTATTCTTAAGAAAGTTATGTTAAAATACCAAAGAATATACCAGGTAATCAAAACAAATAAGTTAAGGAAATTAAATGGGACTTCAAATAAAGCAGAAATTGAAATTCCCATCTACAGGTTTTCAAGTATTTAAATTTCAGAATCATTTAGTGAAATTTCTATGACAAATAAAGCGATTGAAAATTCATTTTTATACATTGTCTTTCAAAACATAACTTTCTACTTAACGCCTCAAGTGCCTACCAAATTTTTATTTTAAAATTATTGTTCAGAACAAATCAACTTCTAACTAGAGTCAATTTTCTTTTGCATCAGTCAAATAATCTCAAACAGCATTAACACGAGTGAAGTCAAATGTTTATGAAAGGATTTTCATATTTTTTAAAGAGTTCGCCATTTTTTTAAAGATACAATTTCTGGAAAAGTCTTAAAAATGCTATAAAACATTCGCCGAGAACTCTTTTAATATCCTAAGCACGCAGGTAGTCCTTTCTACTAAATATTTAATCGCCACGCAGGGATCTTCAGCCATCCCTGTGAGACTCAGCAAATCCTGCAGAGCACCCACAAAAGCTAAGATTTTATCCTGCGTTAATTATTGTTGGGCTCTTTTGTAAAGAAAGGGATGAACAGTGCTTAACTTTTTCCTCTAAAAATTTTGTTGCGGTAATTAACAAAAGCGACAAGTCATTATAACTTTCTACGCATGATAGCATCATGTGGTGAATTTTATTTCGCTTACTTGTTTAAATTATAGCAAATTTTTGTGGGTTAGACATAGTGTTCACGCTAAGCGATAAACGGTTACTGTTCTTCACTATGTAAAAAAAAGAATGGTGTGTGTGAATTTTCCTTAAAAAAGAACTCAATCTGTTCAATAAAGCATTATTGGGAATAAAAATATATTTGAGATGAGCATTGTCTTAGGAGTTAGTGAAAATTAGTTTTGGAATTTCATAGTGCTACAAGGGAAATAGTTATTAAAACACTCTTTATAAAGGGTGTGTTTTTTTAGAGGTATAGAACTTTAAATTGCAATAAAACAACGATGTATTATTCGATTGACATGAATTTTTTTTCATTCGAAAGATAATCTTGTGGCATTACATTTTCAATATGATTTCTGGCATAGGACTGCCACGGCTGGCTCGAATGTAGTCCAATCTGGACGTCCAATTTTCCATGACTTTTTCCAACATTTGTGGCCGTATATCGGTAATAACACGGCGAATGTTGTCTTCCAAATGGTCAAGCGTTTGTGGCTTATCCGCATGGACCAATGACTTTACATAGCCCCACAGAAAATAGTCTAGCGGTGTTAAATCACAAGATCTTGGAGGCCAATTCACAGGTCCAAAACGTGAAATTAGGCGGTCACCAAACGTGTCTTTCAAAAAATCGATTGTGGCACGAGCTGTGTGACATGTTGCGCCGTCTTGTTGGAACCACAGCTCCTGGACATCATGATTGTTCAATTTAGGAATGAAAAAGTTAGTAATCATGGCTCTACACCGATCACCATTGACTGTAACGTTGTGGCCTTCATCGTTTTTGAAGAAGGATTCCACCAGACCATAAAGCGCACCAAACAGTCAGTTTTTCTGGATGTAACGGTGTTTCGACATACACTTGTGGATTAGCTTCACTCCAAATGCGACAGTTTTGTTTGTTGACGTAGCCATTCAACCAGAAGTGCACTTCATCTCTAAACAAAATCCGCTTATGAAAATCGACCATTATTTTCGAAATAAAATTGCACAATTTGAAAGCGTTGTTCAGGCGTGAGTCTATTCATGATGAATTGCCAAACCAAACTGAGAATAAATCACTTGACTGCTGTTAAATCGGTCTCCATCTTGGAAAGTAATACCAACTTAAACTTCTGTACCTGGAAAAAATACTCTGTAGTTATTAAAGCTCTCTTTATAGTTACTGCCATTTGTATTGATATTGAAAGAAAACATAAATTTGGTTTTTATAGCAATAGATTAAGTTAGATAGAAGTTATACTTTAGTGCTTTAGTTTAGTATTAACTTATCTGAGTGCAACATTCAAGTGCGTGTGTTTTGGATAAGGAGACTGACTTCTTTGGGAACCATGTTTATTGAAAAAAACAACAACATGTAAATGAATATTTTTTGACATTTAGTGTCATTTGAGTTGGAATACACGTATAAATTATTTTAAAGAATATTATTGCCTAAAAAATAATTTATCTCAACTTTTTAATGAAGAGCGAAGGACTGAAATGTATTCAAAACATTCTCCTTTTATGAAAAATGCTTCTCGAGTAATAATATTTTTCCAATATATAACCATGACCCTTAGACCGGGCTGTAAAAAAATCTGAAAAATTCACATAAATTTCAGACTTATAATGGTTTAAAATAATAATGGGTAGATTTTTCTAAAATTTCTAATATCTCATAAAGTAAATTATTAATAAATCCACTTTTAAATTGCATAATTTTTAAAAAAAATTTCACCCCCGGTATATAAATTTTAGTTATTATAGGAAAAATAATATTTTTTTATGAATGTGTGTGTGTTCATTTATATAAAGAAAATGATTTGAAAATTTAGCATTCTTTCTTCATTTTTTGCCAAAAATTGCATTTAAATAATTTTTTCTTAATTATAATCTTGAAACAATTTTATATGTATGTTCTAATTCAAATAACATTAAATATCAACAATTTATCCATTTACGCGCTCTTTCAAAATCATGGTGTCGATTTATCTAAAATGACGTGTTTGGAATATTATTATATGAGTACACTTTCTACTAAAATGAAAGTCTGATTTCATTTTTTATAAAAGGTGTACATGTATAAAAACAGTGATCCGATTTTATATCCAAAATAATAGCAATAAATATTAAAAACTTGTAAGGAATTCAAAAATCATAAATAAGTTTCACACTTTCACAAATTTATTTCCCAAACATCAATACAAAAACTTTTATTTATCAAATCTATTATTAAGTAACCATCATTAAGAGAAGGTATTTTTATTATTGAAAGCATTTTTTTTTAATTTTGTTATTTACAATTTAATTTAACATATCTTTATGTTATGAGCATGGACTTATGACATCATAAAATGAAAGAGAATGACTGTCTATTTCTTGATGTCAAAATTTTGAGTTATTTTTGTGATACTGACCATTTCCATGTGGATCACGGGCCATTATTCCTGAGTTATTCTCAGAGTTTATAGTCGAAACTTGACGCAGTTCACTCCATCATAGTCAATCCTCTTTTAAAAAACCATTGTTTGTTCGATCTTAGTATTTGTGTGGAGGCAATATCTAGTTGTTTTTGGATATGAATTTTCTAAGTTGCAGAATGCTGTTTTAGAGCATTTCTAAATAATGGTAATAATCTTACATCATACTCGACTATACGAAAGCAATTCTTGCATGTATTAAATGTGAATATACACTAGCTCAATATATATTAGCACATTCAAATATATACACTCCATATATAAATTGCACACAATTAGTGATTCTCTTCAGATTCGAGGGAAAATTAAGAACAATTATCTGATGTATGAAATCAAACTTCACGTTTCTTACTCTAAGATTGGTATGCGAGAAGTTGTGTTTTATTTTTAATAACGTATATAATATTCTAGGGTGACTTTAATATTTAATTAAGGTATCCGAACAAGTTGAAAATGATCGCATTTCGTCAAATTAGATGTTTTTGTTTTTATTTTATTGAATAGAATTACCTTTTGGCTTTGAGAAACATACTTTGTTTTGTTTCTACACTACCTAGAGGCCAAGTTACAATCAATTTTATAAAGTTACAAAACCCGGAAGTGGGTCTTGGATCTACCAGAGAAGTGGGCATTTAAATTACTCAAAATCTGTCATGCCGTGTCTGATAACTTAAAATGTTACAAATATATTTCTGTAAAACTTTTTGAACCAGATATGGATGTTATTTTCTAAAGAATATACTATAATATTTCTTATTGCCTGAATACTTTTTGAGTTGCATCTTGTCATTTAAATAATGGTCTAAAAATGTAACAATTTTTATCATGTTTACTCAATTAAATCTAAAAATTTCAAATATTAATAAAACATTAAAAGTTCAGAACATTTTCTAGATAAATATATCCAATTTGTTTTAGTAATACTCTTACAAATATTTGTTTGTTACTTATTCTGTAACGGTTCTGAAGTTTTTCCGAAATATTGCTAAAATTCCACTTATAATTGTGGTTTTTGTAAATTTCAGGTAATTTATTTTTAATATTGTTAGTTAAATAGTAGTATTTATTGATATTGAATCTTAAAAAAAGCATTTATAATGTTTAAATATGTTGCTTTGTGAAAAAGTTCTCTGAACGTGTTCGGATACTTTAAATGTAATTCTGCGCAACAAAGATGTAGAGACAGATAGCGATTAAGCAGGAGATAAAACTAACACTTTATTTATGATGCTTCTTCCGAAAATATACTTATTTTTTAAAGGTGTAAGCTTTTTTTTTGTTTTACAAATATTACTTTTTATGAACTTGGCCATCGAATTTAGACAATATCTGAAAAATATTTCACAAAAAAAAAAAAAACCTTACACGCACCCATGCATTTGCAACAATCCATCAAAGTTAACTCCTGAGGACTTTAGTCAACATTCTTTGATAGTTTGTTCTTGGCGATTGATCTGTATTTTGCTACACATATTAAATGGAAACACAAATTGTGATTATCACTTTGAAAAGGTAATTCACCTTTTATGGAGGACAAAAATATGAATTTATTTGCCTACATTCAAGAATTCTTAAGAGCACTAGTTAATTACTTGTTTATGTACTTAAAAGTATAATGAAGAGATTAAAAGATTTTAATCAAAAGTTATATATATATATATATATATATATATATATATATATATATATATATATATATATATATATATATATATATATATATATATATATATATATATAGTATGCATACACAAATAGCTTAAATGATTGCTCCGTGAATTTTAATTGGATAATTAAGTAAAACCTTCAAAGTACCAGGAGTTAAAATCGGTCTTGCTCTTAAGTAACTGAAATAAAATTTTTAATGTAAATACAATGGGTATTCCGATTTACCCCTAGGAGAGAATTTCTTGCTTGATATATGATCCATTTATTATTGATGTATGGTACTTTTCGGTTTTAAGAATTTTCTTGAACATTTTATTAAAAAATCAGTAAAATATAAATAATTTTTAAATTAATAACAATTTTTATGAATGAATTATATTTGCAAATATTTATACTAAGCCTTCTTAAGATTCGGGTTATTTTTATAAATTAAAAACACTCTTAAACACAACTTCAATTGATCGAACTCGTTTTCTTTAATTTTAACTAAACTATGGAAAGTTTTTACTGCTTCTAGAGTTTAATTACTTGTTTATGTACTTAAAAGTAATGAAGAGATTAAAAGATTTTAATCAAAAGTTATATATATATATATATATAGTACGCATACACAAATACCTTAAATAATTGCAGCGTGAATTTTAATTGGATAATTAAGTAAAACCTTCAAAGTACCAGGAGTTAAAATCGGTCTTGCTCTTAAGTAACTGAAATAAAGTTTTTAATGTAAATACAATGGGTATTCCGATTTACCCCAAGGAGAGAATTTCTTGCTTGATATATGATCCATTTATTATTGATGTATGGTACTTTTCGGTTTTAAGAATTTTCTTGAACATTTTATTAAAAAATCAGTAAAATATAAATAATTTTTAAACTAATAACAATTTTTATGAATGAATTATATTTGCAAATATTTATACTAAGCCTTCTTAAGATTCGGGTTATTTTTATAAATTAAAAACACTCTTAAACACAACTTCAATTGATCAAACTCGTTTTCTTTAATTTTAACTAAACTATGGACAGTTTTTACTGCTTCTAGAGTTTAAGAGGGAAATCCACGAAAATCCATGAAAAAATCGATTTTTCAATTTTGATTGAAACATAAAATACCATTCTTTTTCTTTCTAATGCAGTTTAAATTTTTGCTCTAGCTTAATTAGAAGTATTTTTAATATTTTTTAAAAAAGTTGTTTACATTTGTCAAACCCCAAAACCGCTGATTGCCACGCCCTCTCAAATCAAAACAAAAGACACATGCTACTTTTCAGCCTTATCAAATGGTTTAAATTGATTAAAAGAATTTATTTTGATCAGCAGCTTATCCAGGAAAGAAGTGAAGTGAATAGTTATAGATGTTTGTTTACTTACAGCCTATTTTTACCTCCTTAAATGCAACGGATTTCTGCTATCGTGTGCAATAAATAGTGTTTTCCATCAAAACATTACTAAAACGTTTAAAAAACGTTTTTTAAACTCTGTTAAGTAATAAAATGTTTAAAAAACGAAAGAGTTTGGAAAGAAATGTACAAAATTCCAAACTTTTATGGATTTAAATGTTGATAAGTCAGACAATTTCAACATAAATAAATCAGCTTTAAAATCTAAGTTAGGTAAGTTTAATAAAGAGTATGTTTCTTTTTTAGATTCATTTGAATGTTTCTGTGAAATTCCTGACATTGTGCTGTTCTTTTGTGCTTTGAAACAACATTAATTACACAAAATTAATGTAAAAACCAAGGTATTCACATAAATTTTGGTCGCCAAATCTAGGGTTTGGCTACAAAATTGTTAATATGTTGTGGCTTTTGTGGTCTTATTCGAACATTTTTTAATACCAGGTTTACTAAAACAGTAGTTAATCAAAAAAGGTACAAAATTATATGAAGACGGCACAATAGAATTTCATATGCTATGAGGTCTATTTAAAAAGAAGCAGTTGCAAAAATATTTTGCGGAGTTATGCATTTGTCACTTACACCATAGTGGTTTTATGATTCCATGCATACATTAAATAATGTGACAGAGAAAGTAACCAAAGTGTCTATGGCTTTAGCTGCTGCCGAAACAATATTTAATAATGGATAACCAAATGTACCAGTGGCTATCAATGGTACCTGGCTAAAAAGAAGCTATATATTTCTAAATGGTGTTGTTACGGCAGTTAGTTTGGACACTGAGAAAATTGTTGATGCTAAAATATTATCGCAGAAATGTTCATGTATTTTTAACATGCGATGTACATAGCAATGAGTGTTCGGCATGTTACATTGAAAATAGTACTCTCTTAACTCGCAGGTATTACACAATTTACGATATACACAATATTTGGACTATATGGGAACTCTAAAGCATACAAATCAGTTTTAGAATCTAAAGATATGTGAATATTGAACAAGTAGAATGTGTTAATCATGTTGAGAAAATGATGGGGACATGACTTAGGGCCTTAAAATAAAAATTAAAAGACAGAAAGCTTAAAGACAAAAAATCTCTAGGATGCCGCAATGGCTTGACAGATGCTGAAATAAACAAATTGCAAAGTTGCTATGTTTTGGCTGTTCAAAACAACTCGGGAAAATTTGTCAGCCATAAGGCAAGCTATATGGGCTATAATTTTTGATAAAATGTTCACAGGTTTGAATCTACGACACGGTTTATGCCCCATGGGATGTGACTTGTGGTGTAGATTTAATACGTCCACATACTGAAAGGTTACACATACAAGCATAAACACGACTTACCTATTGTAATTAGGAATTACATAAAGTATTTAGAGGTCACTAATCTTGAACATTTATCTGGATGCTTGCTTGATAAAACTCAAAATATTAGTGAAAGCGGAAATAGTTTTTGGTGTATAATTCCAAAAACTGTATTTGTGCAACTGGGAACTTCAAAAACTATAGTACATGAAGCTATATACTTATATAATCAAAGCTTCATTACCAAATTAAAAGTTTTAGATGTATTAAACATTCAACACCTGAATTTTACCAATGTCGAGCATTGCAAAAAGTAGATCATTCGTGTATTAGGAAAGCAGAAAAGTCAGTTTTACAATGAACCAAAGAAGCCAGAATTAAAAACAAACAATTAAAATATAGGCAAGAAGATGATCTTGCAGATGACACTAGCAATCCAAGTTATAGTTCTGGTATGCATTAGTTAATAGTAAGTTTGTACTTTAAATCACTATTTCTCAAAAGTGTAAATTTCAACACAAAAGGAACATTTTTGAAAAAACTACTTATTTTACAGCCTTGAAACTTTGCACATATGTTAACACTATACAAATAAATATTTTAATGAGAGATTTTGTCAAAAAATTATTCAAAAAATATTTATGGATTAAAATGTACAAGAATTTTCATCGTTTTAAAATTTTTGACGTGTTACTCCACATATGAATTTTTTTAAAAAAAACTAATCAAAATTTTTAAAAATGCTCCCATTAAAATAATAAAAACAATACAATGAATACACACAAAAAAATTCATGACTGTGCAACCAGCCAATTTTTAAAAAATGCTCCTTAAACTTTGTCATTTTTAACATTACGGAGATAGGGAAAATGCTGCGTGAAATGACCCCCTTAAACCTTTTTTTCATTCATAAATATGCATGATTAAAAATTCTTGAATTTAGAAAGACATATTGCCATTACGTAGTCTTAGGCTATAACACAGAAAAATAAGATTAAACATTTTGATAATCTGGAAAGCATCGTAACTTGAAGCTTCAAATAAATTTTCTTAAGATTATTCATTGTGATGTTTAGAATAATAACTTAATTACGAATCATATGTGATCCATATAAATAATACATATGATTCCTTAATTTAATTAACTATTAAAAAATTAGAACTTGGAAAGAAAACTCAACGTATTGAATTATTCAAGACCAGCTGTTTTCGAAGTATGCGCATAGTTAGAAACCACTTTAAAAATGATAAATACTATTTATGATGAGAAATAATTTTAACTGTAAGAGAAATGTATTCAATTAGTGGAATATCGTTTTAAAAGATATAATGAAATTTTTCAATGTATAAATAATCATTACTTTTATAATTATATTTATTTTATTTAAATATCCTTTATTTTTATTTTCTAAAGAGAGACGATTTTTCATGCGTATCAATATTATTTCATTTGCACAATAATAACTTTATCTCAATTAAATAAACTTATTACTCCTTTTTCAAAATGTGATGCATAATAATATTCTCTTATGTTTTTAAAAATAAAAATAAATGAGATCTATATGAAATCATTATTTTTCTTCAGTTTTATATAGAAAAAAGCTATATAATTTGTAAATTGTATAACTTTTTGTGATCTGATTAAAATATTTTACTGTTTATTCTAAATTTGTTCGATTTATAGAAAGATCTTTCCACTTCATTTTATGTACTTCAGTTTGTCTGTGCAAATTCATAGCAAATAATTTTACAAACATTGTAAAATATTTTTTTTACAGAAGCGTGTTCCTAAAATATTAAATCTATGAAATTTTTATAATAGTAAAAAATAATCTTTTGAATTAATATACATGAAGTAAAAACACACTTAATTGTATTAATGTGCTTATGAAAGCTTAATTCTAGCTAAATCCTAAGATATACATTACTAATTAATTTTTATTCACAGTCAATTTGCTTTATAAAGTATTTTATTAATAATTATTCAGAAAATTGATATTACACACTCGCATTCAGCATTTCAGTATAATTTTAGTCTTCCTTTATAATTTTTCAGAGATATTTCCAATATGTAAAAAGATTCTGTTCACAAAATTATTTTGGTCAGAGTAATCTTAACGCAAGATCGCCCAAGAAAGTCATTTTAACTGCTTTTTAATTTCAATTAGAAAAACAATGGTGTACATAATGGCACAATTTCTTAGACTTAAATACAGTATGTTTTTTCCGAATCAAGTAAATTTCTTTTAATGTTAATATTTACTAATAACTTGTTATGTGACTGTCAATAATACAAACATAAATATTAAAAATTAGTTTTAAACAAATTTATTTTCAAATTAGTTATTCTTTCACAATGTAGTCATTTTGACTGTTTGAGGGCAATATAGGTATGTACTAAGTTTCAGTCTTTCTGGTCTTAAGCTCATTTCAGGACCTGAGCGCAGAAGATCTACAAGCCCCCTTGGCATTGTTGGATCGAAATTAATAATCAGAACGTCTGGTTAAATCCAGCTCATCCGGGGCCTTCGGGGCACCCATTCCTAGCACACAATGGATAAATTGGCACTGATTTTGGGGCTCAGTTTCTATTTTCTGAAAAAATGGTAGCCACAGCAACCGAGAATCATGGTCGTGAAATCATGGTCAGTACCTTCTATGTACAAATTAAATTATTCACGTCTTGATACCTATAATTATTTGCCTTGTATATGGGCAATCTGTCTAAGCTGAAGACTATGGCATTGTTGTGGTGTAGATGTTCGGAGAATGGAGTTCTTTGCTTGGCAAATGTACTAATTATGACGTCTGAAGTCCAATCTCTCGTGTTTCTCTGAAGTGCAACAGTAAACGAAATCAAAATAAAAATGAATTCATAATTACTCTGTGATAGAGTGGCACAGTTTTTTGAAAAGCGAAAGAAATTTTTTCAGTAACTTTTTTCAAAAAATCATCCTCATTTTAATATATATATATATTAAATTTTGAATTCTTCATTAAATGCTTTATGATTTTCTTTATAAGTTTATATTTTATTCTTCTCCATTGCATGCCAACAATATGTATATGAATTAATTCAATTTAAAATGAATAATGTGCCTTAAATAATACGACCAGCATAATGTTAATTTGGAATGCCAAAAAAGTACAAATGTGATTTAAGTAAAAAAAAATTACACGGAAATTTCATAATATCTTATAAACGACATTACAGCATTAAATATTCATAGTAATTATTGCTTCTAAAACGGATTTATTTCTTTCAGCTTATGGAATTTTGAATTAATTCAATCCCAAATGAATTCTAAATGCTTTTCTGATCTAAATTTTCATTAACTTATACAACATTCTTTTTCTCAGGATATGTTTCACGAGATTTTCTTCCTTTTATGAAATAAGTATTGCGAAAAAAAAACCAAACTAATCATAGAAATATCAATTCTAAAAGAACACATTGATCATGTATTCAAATTTATGCACATATTTATGACTTGACCTTTTCGTCGTTTTTTAGGCAATTAATCTTAACGAAAATAAATCATTTGAATTTCATGGAGCGATCCTAAAAATATTACTGAAACATAATTCATATTATAATTCCCAAGTCATTAAGTGGCGTATTATTTGATCATAAATATAAACTTGGTATTAAATCGTCACTTTCGTTTTCCTCCGATTTTTCTAGTTAAGTAATGCATGTTAAATAAGACTGACCTTGGATGTATGAAACATTTGATTTAGTGGTTGTTGAATAAAATATTCTTTAAAAGAGATTTTTTACTTATGATAAAAGTCAATATTTTTAAATTCGTAAAAATATGTTACAGCCGAATTTTTAGTGTAGTTTATAAACATTAATTAAAATTTTTACTGTAGCATATACAAATGAGTAACTTAAAATTTACGTTATATATTACAAAATCTTGTTATGGAGGCTAATTATACGAATAAAGGCTTATGGAAATATTTTTTATTCTTTTGTATTTTTGGTTTGCAGCAAGCTGTCTCCCAAGGTTCTCTCATAAAAGTAACATTTCTTAAAGTTTTACTTAGAGTTAAACGGCCATCTTGCAACGGGTTCTATTCGGGCTTTTACTAATCTTCTTGGGAAAAATACATTTCTTACCTATGGTTTTAGTTGAAAACCGCTTTCCGTAGAGATGACTTATTTTTATGCAAATGCAAACTTCTATTTAAGTGCCAATTGTTGATTAAACGAAAAAATGGTAGAAAGTTGATCATAATCGGAAAAAATAGGGTGAACGACCGGTAGTCACACTTCGTAACAAAAAATCTAAGGGGAACGATTTATTGAAAGGTGGAAGACGTCCACTTTATGGTTGATAAATCAGTAAGTTAAAAATTGGAGCATTCAAGAAAATAATTAAGATAAGTGATTCTATATATCTAATAATCAGTTCCGATGGATTAGAGGTAGCGTGTCCGCTTCCTAAATCTAAGATTCTTGGTTCGATCCCGGCTGGAGTCGATAGATTTTCTGGATGTGAAAATCGTAGGTATGCATATCATATGTTAATGTGACATGTAAAATATCCATTGAGTATCAATTTTGCTCTGGTACTCTCGGCAAAATTAAATCACGTCAATATTAAGCATCCAAAGAGAGTTTGGATTAAAAACTAGTTCTAGCGTCCACACACACAAATTTGGTAACGAGGCCACCACTAGATGGGACCATCATGAATTGGCTCTCTCATTTGCGAACTTGCCATGTTCACAAAGACTTAGTTGCTAAATTGCAGCCCTGTTTGGAAAAAATATCTAATATGATTAACAGTTTTGTTGCTCCTCGGGTTTAGTTATCATAGAGCATTGTCATAAATTTTCATAAGGGCTAGGAGCTGAATAAAAGTAGTTAACTTTAATCACGTCGGTTTCTTACTCGACCTCTCTCGCACACGTGACGTGGGCGTGGTAGACGAGTGGTATAGGTATCGAATCGTGGCTAACTTTGTCGCGAGCTCGAGCCCAGTACCACTAGACTCACCGTGTTTTGCAGCGATGCACGCTAAATCTGTCGAGAGCTGAAACGTCCTCCCGTTGGTGTGGTGTGGTAGTTAGGAGTGGGGGTGCCAGCTCAGGTGTCGTCCACGTCACTTGACCATGGTTCAAAATTACGTGGTCCGTCACCAAAAGCCCTCGTGCTCGTGTAGCTGAACAGAGCGACGTTAATATTCACTCACCTTCACATGTGACCGACGAGTCACGTCATTCTTTTTTACCAGAGGAAATATAATATGCAAATTAGCTCTAAAATATTAAATCGTTTTAAGTAACGAGATGATTGTGCGAATAGATAGTTGATAGTTAAGAAGCCAATGATTAGCATTAAAAGCTTTTTACTTCCAGTTTGCAATGGATTCAGCAACTAGTTATTAATTCCTTGCTTAAGCCCAATCACTCTTCTTAGCTTTTAAAGTAAATATCATTGTGAAAAGTTCTCAGTTAAATCTTATTAAACATTGTTGTACATATTGAAGCTTCTCCCATTTAGTGGAAGTTAAGTTCTGAGTTTCTGCAAGCATTTAAGGTAAGTGAAAATTGATTACGCAAACATTTGTTAATATTTTCCTCTTACCCGTTGATCAGAGAAAGTAATTTATAAAATCATTAACTTAACAATTTGTACCAGTATGCTTTAGTTTTGTGTCCTGACAACTAATCTTATAGCAAATTTGTTTCAAGTCACAATCTCTCGAGTACGGAACCCTCGGAGTTTGATAGTCAGAATTTGGGGGAGACCATTACTATTTCAACTAAGATAATGTTGAATTGTCAAACTAAGCATCTTTGATTCTCTTTATTTCAAAAATTGCTACAGCTCTGTATATTCCAATAAACCGTATTTTGTTGAAAATATATTAATTTTTAAAACGTAATCATTTGCATAAAATCTGTCTGCTAGATAATCAAAGAAAATTGTTTTATACTTCTGAATTCTGTGTTTGAATTCTTATTTGCAAAGAATATAAAAAGGATGCTACTTTATAATACGATTGATGTTGCATTGGTTTTCAGTAAACATATACAATGTTGCATTAGATGAACTGAAATTTACTTTTAAAAATTTATTTCAAATCAAGCCATTTCAAACCTGTAAAGCTCTGCTTGCTTGTACTTTAACACATGCATATAAACAAATATACCTGCAATATGCATTAATTTTAATAAAATCAATGTTCTATTAATTTGTCTTATTGGCAATTGAATGGACACCATTTCTTAAGACCATATAATGATTAAGCTAAAATGTAACAATTATAAACTATTATAAATCCATTTAAACCCCACTATTTCCGGTTCTGTCTTGATTGCGGCCGGGACTATAGGAGGAACTTTAGGATTGGATTAGATTTCACGACAATGGAAAAAATTTCAAGTATCTAAAATGTTGGTAAAGTTACACTTCACTTTTTTGCTAATATATATATTTATTTATATTATTCTCAATATTCCTAGTAATAACTCTCCATTTTAAGAAATTTTTTTGATTTGTTAAGAAGCTATATGATGTTTACTGACAAAAATGTTTTGAAAACAGTGTTGGTAATAAAAATTTTACTATCAAAACTTTGAGGCATTCATTTAACATTCGATAATATATTTGCTTATGTCTCCTTATATCATGATGACAGAAAAAATAAATTTACAAGATTTGAAATGTAAGCAAAGCTTAAGATAAGAAATCAGATATATGAAAGAAATTGGGTTCCATAATAGAAAAGAAAAATCAATTTTAGAAGCTAATTATCATTTTTAAATAAGTTTATTATTTTGAATCGAATGATATCATAATATCATTCCTACTGATCTGTTTACATTAACACAATTTTACTTAGCTACAAGAACAATTGTGGAAGCTATTAAAGACGGTCAACCTTTTTAAGAACACAATATGTAATATTTAATTGAAAACAGCCACATTTAAAAAAAATATATATTTATTTATTTGCTGTTATTGAAACTTATGTACGAATTTGTCAAAAGATTTAAGAGATAAACATTCTCGAATAGTGTAGGGAATGAGAATCAATTAAATTTATAATAATCACGTAAATAATAGTGAAACCACAAATTTAATCTGGCTAAGATGGTTATTGAATGTTATGTAATACACACACACAAAGTTACTATTCATTAACACATATAAACCTATGGATGTTCCATTAGATTCAAATAAAGTGAATAATTTACTACTGCATTCACTGAATGCTTTGAATAAACAAGTATCGGTCAATATTTTGAGCAAGGTTTGCGATTAGAGTAAATCTAACACATATATTTCTAACATGAAGACTAAGCTGAATATATTGATCAAACCTTCTATCTCGATGCCTTTGATCTTCCAAAATTCTATAGAGTTCGATTAAATTCGGCATATCTAAAATTCATTTTAGTTCGCAATAATATTTTATCGTCATCTTATTTCTCAATAAAACCCAATGAGTTTTACCTGATCCTTCGTGTTTTTGTGTCGAAATATGACTAGAATCACAGTAAAATTTGACACATTCTTAAAAATTTCAAATCCATTCTTGCCTTTCTAATCAGATAGTCATCTTGTTCAATTGGATACAGCCTCTATTTGAGCATTAAAAGATTTACAACATTTTTTTGCATACATACATACCTTTAATATAAGCTGTGGTGCTCAAAATTAGTACTTCTATTTCCAAACCCTAAAAGTGTATTTAAGATTTATAAAATTAAGGATCTACAATTTTCGTATACCGGCTGGGTGGCGTAATTGGTTTAAGGCTGGCCTTGTAAGTCCCAGTTTGCTAATTCGACTCAGGCACAAGCCAATGGATTTTAATGATGCAAAAAATCAACAGTGGCCATGGCATAGGGTAATGTGGCATGTTAAAGATGCCTAGAGTGCCTTTTTGCGTTGGGTGTTCTTAGCAAAATTAAGTTCCTAGTACTATTTCGCATATTCAGAGCTCGGTTACCTCATCTGGGGAGGAAAATGTGGGCAATAAAATTACATAGCTGTGACTGGTATATCACATATATGATACAGCACTAAAAATAGATACCAACTCTCGAAAATGTATTTGGTCTACAATAGTAAAATACCAAATAACAGCCCATTAGAAATAAAAAAAATGGTAGTTATAGAGACTGCTGACAGAAGTGAAAACTTAGAACGTTTAGTATTGAACTTTGAAATTTCATAATATTTGAATTAAAAGTATCAACATCAATATAGTTTTCACATTTATTGATACTCCGAGCAACAATTATATGCATGTTTATACGGGTTTTTGCTATTCAAATTTATTACGGGCTGTAAACAAGATCATGACGAAATATCAATACAATTCAATTGAAATAACAATTAATATACAATCATAGTATTTATGGATAGTATTGTATTTACTTAAGGTATCCGGCTACGTTCGGAATTGTAGTTTTGTAAAAGCGTACAAATGAATATTTTTTTAAAAAATATTTAGTGTTTTTAGATCATAATACGCATATAAAATTGTTTTAAAAATATTATTACAATAAAAATTATTTAAATGCAATGTTTGGCAAAAAATGAACTTAGAATTATTTATTTTCAAAATGTTCTCCTTTCATGAAAAATACGTCTGTAAAAATAATAGTGTACATATACATGGCTATGACTTCTCCAGAGACCCAGAACTAGAATTTTATAAAAATTCACATTATTTTCATAGTTACTACCAATTAAAATAATTATAGGTGTTTTTTGTTAAAAATTCTCCACTCGGATGTATTAAATTATGAATAAATCCACTTCTAAGTTAAATATTTCAAGCATCCTAGTCCAGACTTTGTACAGAGGCCTGAGCTATATATAGGCAAAATATAATTATTATAGACGCATTTTCCACAAAAGGAGACTGGTTTTTTGAAAATAAATAATTCTAAATTCATTTTTCACCGAAAAATTGCATTGAATAAACTTTTTATTGTAACAATATGCTTAAAACAATTTCATGCGTGTATTCTAATCTAAGCGGAACGAAATATTAAAAAAAATTCGTTTTTACGCTTTTGCAAAATCACGGTTCGGAACGTAGTTGGATATCTTAAATTTCAATGTACTTGATTTTTAACATTATTTTAATTGTTTGCATCATTGTCATCATTGATTTCAACAATACTTGGACTTTTTGTACTTTTAATTATTTCATCATTACGTGGAAAAATATTTTGAGGATGTAATGCATAATTTACCATTATTGGTCAAGGCGGATAGAGTCGTCCAAACAACTATTAGTAGGCTTGCAAGTGGATACATTAGAGGCCTTTCCTTTAACTTAGGCCAGAAAATTTACGAGAATTGTACTAAATGCAATTTGGTACAGGCAACTCAGATCATCTTTTGTTTTGTGCAGGACTTGAAAGGGAGGACATCTATTCCAGTCCTCTTTTGGTGTACGATTTCCTGAGGACTCTTGGGCTCATGGACCTGGTCTAGCATGCGGCTAGACAGGAGGAATTAGTCAACAACAACAACAACCATTATTGGTTCATTTAATTGTTTAACATAGCACATGAGCATGTCGGTGACGCGAACCCATAAGATTCCCCCCTACCAAAAAGTGTCCAACGTGACTATAGAAGTTTTCACTTCAAAAAATCGCATTTTAGTAATCCAAACTACAAAGTATTTTAGCTGCAGAAACTATAAGCTTTATAATCATTTTAAATAGTTCAAAATCTCCCTTAGTTCACCCAATTACTTTCCATCTTAAGAAAATCAGATAAAAAAATTACTGCTTCTCATATAAAATAGTATTTTGTGTTAGAAATCGTTAATTCTCTCTCGCCACCTCATTTACCAAAAAAAATAAAACTAAAAGTAAGCTTTAACAAAGACATAGTTTTGCTTTTCTTACAAAAAAAAATGGGATTGGTAAACGAAAATTTTTAGCTTATTTAATTAATGTTATATATATATATATATATATATATATATATATATATATATATATATATATATATATATATATATATATATATATATATATATATATATATATATTACTTATCGTAGAATCTAAATCTTCTAAGCTTATATATAAGAATATAAAAGATAGACTTTAATATATATAAGCACATATATAATCTCGGCTGCTTGTAGTTTATTAATATTGTTGGTTCATAATAATAAGTCTTCGTGAAAAATAGATTTCGTAAGAAAAATCTTTAGTTAATTCAAACAAATTTTTCTTTAAATTTATTAAATGATATACTTACTAACGATATCACAAAATGAGTGATTATTCGTATTTAAATATAATTTAAACTAATGTAGATTTTGTGGTTTTCACTAGAAATAAATTTCACGAATCTTTGACAAGAAATAATTAGCAGTATAAGATAAATTTAATGCAATTTAGTTATTGTATTTTTGCTAAACCTTACGTAAATCAGTGACAAATTTTTTAAAATTCATGTCGAAAAATAAATAAAGACTGATTTTAATGCAGAAACTGCTTAAATTTTTGTTCCAGCTAAATTAAATATGATTTGGCAATATATATTGTGGAACTATTTTAAGTTAACTAACACACACACACAGTAATAATTTTTACTTTAAAACCTCATCTTACAAATGTGCATTTCAACATAAAAGGAGAATTTTTGACTCAAACAATTTTATTAATAGTTTAATTTGTTTGCACGAATATTAATATTATATAAATAAATATTTTACGGAGAGATTTTGTCAAAAAATACTTAATTTATTTTTTCGGGAGAAAACTTACATTAATTTTGATTGTTTTGGAACTTTTTCCATGCTACTTCGCAAATGAAATTTTAAGCAAAACAGCTCAATATTTAAAGAAAAAATTCTGCCATTAAAATAAAATAATGACGTTAGAATAAATACACGAAAAAAAATGCCGTTTACTGTAACTTTTTTTTAAAAAATGAGTTTTATTTCATGAGTTTGAATTTGGTTAAAAATGTCCAAGCCTTAAGTCTTTTAATTTATTATAACGGGGATAAACATGACGGATGAATTATTACCTTAATTTACTATCCTTTCTTCCCACAGGTGAATTTTTAAATAAAACTTTTCTATACCATTCCAGCTAGCTTTCATATAATATCTTAACGAGGACTCAAAACACAAACCCAGAACAACAAGGATATCTAAGAATTTAAATTATTTTTTAAATAATGATCCTTCATTTAGTAATTTTTAAAATACATATTAATGATATCGAGAAAAAAAATGCCGATGCATTGGAAAAATTATCGCAATTCTAGGCTTTAATAAACCCCTAAATATGTTTAAAAAAATTCCAAAAAAAATTAGTATAGTATCATAAGATGAAATGTACGCTAAATCATGAGAAATCGTTTACCATTTGCTTCTCTATTATGTAAAAGATAAAAAAGCGAAGAAAGCCCTGTAGCTGCCTTTCGTGCTTCCACGCCTCAGGTCCGCGGTTAAAATCTCGACCTGGATAAGATCGACTCAACCTTTCATCTCTTAAGTGGGTCGATGAATGAGTACCAAGCTTGTGTTAGGAATCTAAGCACTGAGGGTTTAGCGTCAGACTGACCACCTGAACGGAACATCTGCTCATGCGCTTCAGTGTCCAAAGTCACGAAAACTGAGATGGGCACAGCAGGCTTAGACCCTTATAGGTTGTTAAGTCACTGAAACTTGTTTTGAAAAGTGAAGATTTGTTCACTTCGTGTGTGATTGTGTAGTTATAAATTTTTACAAAATCTACCTATTGATAACATCGCCTCGGTTTTTCACTGAATGGTGAATCGGGATCTGCATGAGTATAAATTCCTTGTCGTTTAGATCGTGGGATTTGCGAATAAAATATAAAAGTAAAATACTATATAAAATTATTCATATTAGTGCCGCTTTTGAAAAATTCAACTAAAATCTGTTGATTAATTTATCTGCTCTAAACAACGTAAATTCTTATGAAACACAGGTTGTGTAAGAATTGTAATTCTATCGCGTTTAATTTAAAAGCTAGGTGGAAGCATGCAAAAAAATAGTTTCAACTGTAAATTTTAAGCAATATATATATATATATATATATATATATATATATATATATATATATTTAAATATATAAAAACAATCACAATTATCAATTGAAAAATTGAAATATATGAATCCTATAATACCAAAACACTTCAGAATATCAATGGCGAATATAAAAGATAATATTCCATCGTTTTCAAACAAAATTAAAAAATTATAAAATAAAATAAAAATTTATAAAATATCCAAGTGCAATCTCGGACTTAGGACCGATAAGTGGGGTTAAACTAGTTTGATGGCGCCAACCTTCCCCCTATTGCAACTTGGCAAGTTAATTGGAAAATATCCAAATTTCAAAAAAAATTAAAAATTAAAAATTAAAAAGTTAAAATTAAACCATTATACTTTAAATTAAAAAGTTAAAATTAAATCATTATGCTTGAAAAATAAAACTATTTGCCATCGCATTCTGAAAGATGTTACAATATTAAAATTTAAAAACAATTTAGTGCATAATATAAGTGAACCATCAAACGCCCAAGATGATGCACCCATTTTTAAAATAGTTGTATAGGTAGAAAAAATAAATATTTGAGATCCGAAAGTTCAAATCAAAAAATATTTGAGATCCGAAATTTCAAATTAAAAAATATCTAAAATCAAAAAGTTCAAACAAAAAATCCGAAAGTTCAAACTAAAAAATCCGAAAGTTCAAGCTAAAAAATCTGAAAGTTCAAGCTAAAAAATCTGATAGTTCAATCTAAAAAAATCTGAAATTTCAAGCCTAAAAATCTGAAAGTTCAAGCTAAAAAATCTGAAAGTTCAAGCTAAAAAATCTGAAAGTTGAAACTAAAAATTTCTAAAAACTATATGTTCACATTAAAAACACAATATATTCACAAATGAATAGAGTAAATCATTAAAAACTCATCAAAGAGTATCCCATCAAGAATACTATCCATTTCTTATAGCATTTCATATTTTGCTATAACATCTAACCAATGCCATGTCAATCCAAACGATTCTTGATCCATTACTAGAGTTTGACCACTTGGCATTAGATGCAAACCAGACCACATGTAAAAAACTTGCTTGATTGATTGGTCATAAATGTGTGATTGGACATAAATGTTTAATTGGCAATAAATAATTTTAAAGTGTAGTCGTGTAAATATTGTTCTGAGTTTGTGTGTATTAAAATGTATATTAAAATGTATCCTGTGTGTGGAATGCACAAATTCTTCACAGCTGGACCACTAACAAGCTGACTTTGTGGACCTAATGTTGTGTGGTGGATTTGTGCATTTACGAGTTTAAAAATATTTTTAAGAAATATTTCTGATTTATATATTTTCTCAAGAAGTTGATGGGATAATCATTTTGTATGCAACATAATATAAATTTCTGGATATTTTTGAATTTATCAATATTGCGCGTAGTTAAATTATTATTTCTCATCAGAAAATTTAAAATTATATTTCTAAATACTGATATATGTAGACAACTATTGAAGTTTGGTATCTTTATGACACTGAATTTAAATGCTTCCCTTTTATCATATATATTGCTATAAAATTTGTTGTCAATAATAGTTAAATCCAAATCTAAAAATTCAACTTTGTTTGAGTTAAAATTCGTCTGAATTAATTTTAGGTATTCCAGCTAAAAATTAATGTTAGGTTTAAATTCCTTATCATGGCCTATAACAATTAAGTCATCTATGTATCTTAAGAAGAGGCAAGAGGGTTCCTTTCTTCGAATTGATTCATAATGGTGTAAATACAGGTTAGCGAGACTATTACTGGCGGGGCCACCCTGAGGCAATCCTTTGATTTGTTTATAAAGTTTGTTCTCAAAAATAATGTTCTCTGTATTACAAAACGAATAAGTGTATTGAACTTTTCAAAACTAATGTAATTATTCAAATCATATTTCTCATATGCATCTGAAAGTACCTGAATTATATCTTCTATTTTAATGGAGTTAAATAAATCTTCGAAATCGAACCCATTCACAGAAAATACCTCTTGTTGATCAACTTTCTTTATTACATCATGGCTGTTTTTTATAATAGAAGTATACTTAAATTTATCTATTGTATCTTGTGTGCAATATGGTCTGTAAAATTCTTCCCGATTTTGATATATAAGTATTGAACCCATTTGTTACACTGCGGAATTTGATTGGATTCTTATGAAATTTAGGAGTGAGAAATATATGGGGATATATAATTTTATTGCTAGAGAGAGAGAGAGAGAGAGAGAGAGAGTGAGAGAAATATTTAATTGTTTACCAAATGCCAATAATCTGTTGTTAATTTCTTTCATACTAAATTTACTTTCATCATATGCATTATTATTTTGTATATGATCATTTATTAATTTACTATAATAATATTTACACATAATTGCATAATTTCCTGGGACTTTATCTACATAAACAATCACAAAGTGTTTTTGTAAGTTTTCTATTGGTCCCTTAATTTTTCTATAACAATCTTCATTTTTTGTTCTAAAATTAAATTCATTAAGTCCTTGAGGACATGAAAACCATATTCTTTAAAAGCCTGAGTAGGTAAATTATATTTAATTGCAACATTTAGAATAAATTTATTAATATCTTCTGATAGTTGTTTTCTCACATTTAAATTGCTGTTTGAAATAGTCAATCGATAACCAGTACAATTGCTCATAATTTCTCTTAATTTCTGATCCTGTACTATTTCTAAGTTGCCAGTTATTACGTGCCCATGATATTCGTCTACGTAATTCTTGTATTCATTGCAACCACATTCTTTTTTATCTACCAATTCCTTAATATTATTATAGTTAAAAATTGATCTACTATTTTTTTTACTATACTTGAACGCTCGTTTTATTAACACATTTTTCATCGGGAATAAATCCATGTGTTTCCCAAATATGTCAAAAAACTGTATCCCATTATATGATTTATTCATGTATAGCAAAGTACAATATTCTATATTATAAACCTCCTTAGAGTCTATTTTTATTTTTAATCTATTTGTAATATATTTGCATAAATCCATTACCAAGTGTGATCCATGATTATCTTTTAATCTAATACTTTTTAATAAATTTAAAACTATTATTATTTCCTGTTTATTAAGTCCAAATAAAAAGTACTTTATTTTTCCAACACTAAAACTATTCTCAAAGTCTTGTAATAAATTATTTACTTCTTTTTTAACTGTATCTATATCTCTATTTTTTCCCTTTTTGTATATATATTTATATATATATAATATATATATATATATATATATATACAGTTGGACCTCTATATAACGAAGAAATAAGTCGCTAAATTGCGGAAAAAAGTCCGTAATATGGAAAATTCGTTACATAGAGGTTCATTTTTTAATATACTTTGTATAAACCACATAAAATAAATTCTAAATTCATGAACACTATATTTTAAAAAAGTAATTATTCACACATTACTTAAAGTTAATTAACTTTTTTTTCAGATATCTTACCTATAAAAAAAAACCCTGCAAGGAAAGAAGAAAACAGTATGTCGAAGTGTGTTTTCAATATTAAGAAAATAATTTTACTTTAAACTTAAGGAAATTTAAGGACATTTTCTAATTTAAAACATACAAGTAATATTATGCATACATTATTTTATAACTAGAATAAGGGAGAACTACATTGAGTGTTAAAGGTGATATCAAAGATATTTCTAGTGAGCTGGACAATGGGGGTTAAAGGCTGTATTTCTGGGATGAAATGCACGGAACTCTATTGCTCTCGATGAGTTAGAATCTAATAAAACCAGCTCAAGGTTTATGATCACCATGAAATGTGTTAAAGAGATATTAACGTAAAATATATTCAAAAATACTTTAAAAATAGGGACAAAAAAATTGAATCACAAAATAAAAAGTTCGCTATATAGAATATGCACTTCGCTATAGAGAGGTTATTTTTCGATGAAAAATTGTGAAATGTTCTTGGTTCCATGGAAAAGTTCACTATATAGAGTTTCGACTGTTTATATATATATATATATATATATATATATATATATTGTAAATTTTGAAAATAATAGTTTTAAGATGCATAACACCAATACCCATAGCTTTATTGTACCAAATATCATATGGAATGTGTTTTACATTATTATGCTTACATTATTATGCTCTTTATATACAGTTCTGAGTAAAAGCCTAGATTAGTACAGAAATTTAATAATAGAGAAGAAAATGAGGCCAGCTGATCATTTTTATATATCAAAACACTCAAAAATAGGACCATAATAATTCATTGAGTTGGCGAGAAAAAAAAAAGAAGTGAAACATATATAGGATCCGAAGGCACAAATTAATGTATATCAGCAAATTTTAAACTGGAACAGAATTCTAAAAACAGCTATTAATTAATGTTAAAGATATGTAAAAAAGAGGTAAATTGAGCTACATAAATACTCAATTTTACTGAAAAATATAGAAAAGAAATTGTAGCAATAGCAATAGTCGAAATCAAAAATATATCTGAAAAAAATAAAATAAGTCCAGTATTGTGTGTATATATAATATTAACATTATTTTAAGGTATTCGAACACGTTTGGAGTATTTTTTAAAGAAAATTATATATTTAAACATTATAAATGCCTTTTTAGGTCTCCATACGAATAAATATTACTATTTAACTAACAATATTTAAAATAAATTACCTGTATTTACAAAAATTACAATTCTAAGTGAAATTTTAAGAATAGTTTTGTAAAACTTCAAAGCAGTTAGAGAAAAAAGAAATAAACATTTATTAGTAAAAGCATCGCTGAAACAAATTAGTATGCATTTTTCTAGAAATGTGCTAAAAGTTTAATGTTGTGTTAAAATTTGAAAATTTTAGAGCTGATTGAGTAAACATTTTAAGAAATGTTACATTCTTTTATGAGACTATTATTTAAATAACAAGCCATAACTCAAAAAGTATTTATACAATAAGAAATATTTTAGTACATTCTCCAGAAAATAATAAAGAATAATGAAATCTTAAAGAAATACATTCGTAACATTTTGAGTTATCAGATTCTCCATGATAGATTTTAAGCAATTTAAATCCCGACTTCTGGTAGATCAAATACCTACTTCCGATTTTTGTAACTCTATAAAATTGAATGTATCTTAGTAGCATAAAAACAAAACCAAGTACATTTCGTAAAGCCAAAATATATCTATATTCAATAAAAAAAATATCTGTCTTGGCCGAATTTGCTCATTTTCAACGTGTTCAGATACCCTAAGCCGTTTAAAAATATCATTAAACTGTACTTATGTATTATCTCAACCTATAGGCGACATTATATGAAATAAAACCCATGATCGTTAATTCAGCGCTTGTGACACATACAAAATTGGGGTGGCCAATTTTGGCGAGTTATATTGAGCGTTGGCTATAGTTGCCATAATACGTAAGTACTTCTTAAAAGATAAAACAAGCGAAATATTTTTATTATCATTGAACAGATGAAACAGGCTTGATTTTGATAGAACTACATCCAAAATAAAGAAACAGAAATCTGAAAAACCAACCTTGTTGGCAGTACCGAAAAAGGAGCCTTCAAAGAATACATTTTTGTAAGAAGATTTATTTGAAACCGAATTGAGATCTTGTTTCGAAGAACAAACACATTAATAAATATAGCGGTAAATAGTTCTAAAGATTAGGAACATATATAATGATTTTCAAAGGATTACATAGTCCCATTCAGAGATTGACGTAGTGTCATATGACCCATCTCCACAGATATGAAGAATATGCTTAAAATTTAATTTTTGAAAATCAGAATTTAATTTTTTAAAAAATATTTTTAAGTGCAAACCATCAGTTTTATCCGGCCAAATGTTTCATACGTGAGTACTTCATTTTTTGTACAGCATAGCACATACATAAACCCTCCTTTTCTAAAAATGAAGTATAAGTTCATTTGAAATATATTAAAATTGGAAGAGAGAAAAAGTCGAATTTCTTTAATTTTTTTACAATAAATTTATATTTTTTTTACGAAAAATTCTAATATTGTAACTAAATGAGGATTTACATTGCACTTTTAAGCTTTTTCTCTCAATCATTCTTTATTTAAATTATTGAGGTATTAACAAAATGGAATTGAACACATAACTGAAATAATACTTGTTTGATCTTATTTAGTAACAAAATAAAACATTTTATTACCAACATTTTTACCAAACTTTTTATTCCTAACTGAAAACGAAATTATTTCTGTTTGAATGTAGTCCAAATAATTAGTCATGCGGAAAAAATAGTGCATTTTCTTAACAGATTTCTAAGAAAAATAAAATCATTCAAAGTCTTAAAGCTTGAAATTATAAACCAAGAATATAGCTCAATAAACACATATAGAATAAAATCTTTCACGCTACTATCCCAATTTAATCATATTAGAGCTTTAAAATGGTATTCAGTTTCTATTTTTAAAGTCTTTATAAGTCCTTTGGAGTGCGGGAGAATTTTATAATCTCCGGGAATCATATTTCGCTCGAAAGGCACGCTGAGTTTAACTTGAACTCTTTCCACTACTTTGATATTTTATTCAAAGGTATTTTAGGATTTGTTGCTCGCATGGAAATATTTGTACTTTAAATCTGGGTTGGATTTATATTGAATAATCTATTAAAATCAGAAAAAGTTAAGAGCTATTTGTGTTATCTAACAAATAAAATGCATTTGAAATTTAAAATGAATTAATAAATGTGTAATTCATTTGTAAAATAATTACTAAAGTAAAGAAGCTCAGGAGAGATGTTTTACAGATTTACTGAGGGGATATATATATATTACACAACATATATAGATGTCATTTAAAAGAAATAATATACAAAACTTAGCTTTATTTTTGTTCTTCTAGTAAAATGATATCAAGCTAAAATAATAAATTTTTTCAAGTAAGATAACGATTGAAAATATTATGTTTTCCAAAAAGAGATCAACAAAAATTTTAGCTTTAAATACCGTAAAATTCAGCGTATAATGCTCACTTTTAACACAATAAATAAAATCGAAATTTAAGGGTGTATGGTATACGTCAGGTATAAAATGAGAGCATTAAGAATAAAAATAGAGATGTTAAGAGAAAAAAATTTAAACTACTATGTACATTGACTTACTATTTATATATAAAAATGACATTCCTTATGAACCTATAAGTGGTTGTAGTTCTAGAAGTATAGTAAACGTTTTCTAATGTCTGGGATAATACGTCTAATAATTGACTTAAAAACATTAGAGCTTCATACACATATATTTCAGGTTTTTTCGTAAAAGGGGGGGGGCGTCATGCACCGAATTTTACTGTAAATCATTTTTATAAAAATATCTTTTCACACACAAAAAAAATATTTTAACTGCTGTAAAAATTTTTCTTAAAAATGTCTACTATCAATGACCTCTGTGGTGTTTATAGAATATTTAGGAAAATTTAAACGGAAATGGTTAAAAAAAATGAAGAACCACCAAGGTTTTGATAAATAATGAGTAGAGATAAGAGGCAGAGTAGCAGAAAGGTTATTTTCACACCCAGAGAGAGATCGTGTGCGTTATGGAAAATTTAGCTCATTATTTCCTATCCAGATATTTTAAGATCAAGTTGAGATCTTTTTTACGGGTCCGTAGAAACAGTTGTCAAGAGCCACGACAACCAGTAGAAGTAGACTTTTCATTACTCAAAGCATAATAAGATAATAATTGCTTTTTAGTTATTCCATGAGCTTTAAGAGGTCACATAAATTAAGTCCTTAATGGTTATTGGTTCAGAAGCCTACTTGAGGAAGGTAATTTGTGTGGAAGATAACCTGTTTGCGTACTGTTCATTTCTGCTTTCAAAAGTTTGCTTGAGTCGCCCATCCGGTATATTGGTTAGTGACGCTACTGCGGTGCCGTAGGGTGTGGGTTCAACTTCCGAGTAACACATGGATGTTTTGTAATCCTTCTCTTCTTTGCGAGCTGTGTTTCAAGCTTACTTCTGTGTTAGTCCCCGTGTGATAGTTTGTGATGCACGGGGTTATAAATGTTTTCAATAAATAAAAAAAAAGTTTACTTGCGATATTGGAGCAAAAATCAGTGGGCCATTCTATTAATCAATAATTAAAAAACAGCTTTATCTGGGAAGTCCAAAGTACTTGCTGCACATCCTCCTACATCAGAAAAAAGTTATCGAAATGGAAATGATGGTTTGATCGTCGGGGAATTGAGATCAAATTGGACAAGTATCTTCCTCTGTTTGACAGAGGCCTTATAATTTCTATGATGAGTAGGAAAGATATCTCGCCATTCTGTGTTTGCCTTTTAATGGATAAAGTTCACCAGTATTTTAGTTTTAGCGATAACAATGCTAGTCCAAACGAGACTACCAAATATTTTCTGGAATGTTGTGAGAATGTATTGTTACATTGATCGGGGTTCGAGGACTTTTTGCAAATCAGTTACAAACAACAATGTGAGGCATCTTCCCGTGGGTGCCCCTGTTCTCCATTATCTCCGCGATCTGTTTCTGTAGGGAAAAATGAAGAATCACGCAAATCCTTCATCTTAATATATGTTTATTAAGATCTTAACTTAATCACAATACACAATAATAATAATAATCAAAGTCAGAAGATTTGTAATGAGAAGACACAACTCGTATTAGAAAATAAGCTCGTATATATATATATATAATTGAACACTATATCTAACTTTGCAGATTAATTCTAATCTCACTAATACACGCTTTTTCCTTATAGCTTAATCAAAGTCGCTTACCTATATCCTAGATAAACAGCTATTTTCTTTGTCCTAACTGACGTGGCTTTAATCCAGCTCTAATCCTTAAAGTTTCGGATCCCCCTTTAGCTTCGATATACAGGTACGGGTAGGTTAATTCTTGGACTTGGTATGCTTCTAAACGCTATCCGTATCACTTCCACACTTAGACATACACCTCACATAGCCACCTCGCGAACACTAAACTTCTATTATATATTTGATTCCTAATTTGCGTAATCCCGTTCTTCTTCTCGAGTTGGTTGGAAAGAATTGCCATTCTGGCCTTAAAGAACCTCAAAAGGAATGTTAAAAGAAAACGCGATGAAACCCCCGTCTCAACAAGCCAGTTCTTTAATAGCGATGGGAATTTATTGTGAAAAACCAATCATTTTGAAATATAGGATTCAGCAGGAAAATTCACAGAATAAATATCAGAAGGTCTTCACATATTCTACAGTGCTGAGTTTCAGTGTCTAAAATATCCGTGTCTAAAATAAGCGTATTCAAAAGATTATTCACTAGAAATGCTCGTCCTTACTCAACAGCCGAACTGTCGCTATTCAATTCTTAGCTGTCAAGGCAAGACTACTATTCGCTAGTTTAAGCAATACTAACTGAGTACCGGTGACCAACTTCGTATTTACAGCTTTCATGGACCCTTTGAGAAAAACCCGCGTGCATTATGATAGTGAAATTAGTGAGCTTCTCTACTAACCGAACTCGCTAAAAATGGACACCAACATGGTCGATAAGTCACCAAAAAAGATAAAAACATTGATCTATCGCCAAGATTTCGCCAAGTTCCCACTGAATCATCATTTTAATGTAAGGGACAGCATTCCTTGATAATATTACAATTTTAACATGAAATAAATATAACATGGTCCTATACTATATAAATGCTATATACTATATAAATGCACTATACATCCAAACGCAAATTATGTACACTATTTTACATAAAATTGTCGAGACATACAGCGAGGATATCTGTTTGCCGAGAGGTCTTAAAAGCTAAATATTTATTATATTTCATACATGGGATTCTTTTAAGAAAGTTCATGCAGTACTCCCTTAGACGTCCAGTGCTACCCGACTGAAAGACTGGGTATCTCTGATGGAAGAGTGACCGCCACAGGGATTAGTCGTCTGTCATATATCTAGCATCAATTCAGATTTTTATATATAACAGAAAAGGAAAATCATACTCCACATTAACCTATTTTTTCCGTCTTGCAGCATCTATGCTTTGACATTTTCATTGTTAATGGTCATGATACGGCCATACATGTGTACTATAATTCTTGCTCATTTTTTATTTATTTATTAATTTATATATTGCTATTATTATTTTGCGTTATTTCTAACTTTAATAATGTATTTATTTTGCTTCTGTAGATAATATACTTAAAATGAAAACTCTTATTATTTTTAACATCAGTATATTTCAATTTATGCATACTGTAAAATTGAATATATTCTACCGCAGTATAACTAATAAAATCGATCTTTGCTCTTTGATGAATTGTTTACTTTTCATTACATGTCTTCTATGATGTTTTGATAAATCATATTAACATCAACATCACATTATTATTATTTTAATTTTCAAAATTGTCTTCAATGGGAAGGACTTGTATGTATTGGGTGACAGTTACATATAGTAAACATGTAGTTAAGGTATTCGACTACTTGCGGCAACTTTATTTTTGAAAAACTGGAATATACGGAAATTTTTTGTGATTTTTAGATTTATTTAGTACATTTTAAGGAAAAAATCGTAAAATTGAAAACAGAAAAAATATATATTATTATATTAAAAAGGGAAAAACTTGTGAAAATGTACAAAAAAATTTCATAAAAGGTCCCGCTCTGTATTCTTAATTTTCTAAAACTTTAATGTATTACTTTGTTATTCATGTTTGAAATGACGTTCAGAATAATAGATATTTTAATTTCTACAAAAACTAGAGCACTTTATCTTAGTGACCATATGAAATTGCTTAAAAAAACAGTGATTATATTCACATAAAGGACTGTAGATTTTGAAATGAAACAGTGATTGATAAATCTGAAAGTCAAAACACATCTCTTTTTATACAAAACATTCACAAAAAATTTCAGCAGATTATTTTCAAAACTTTTTGAGCTATCGCTGTTCCCGCTTGAGTTTTTCGAAAAAAAAACACATTTCGAGTAAAACGCATTTTAAAGTTTGACATCTTGTGTAAAGTTATGCCATTTACTTTTACTAAAACACTTGTAGTTTTTGTTCTAGTGAATAGAAAATAAAAAGCTTGGTATTTTTATTAAGCTAATAAGATGGCCTATAAAATAAAATCATAAAAAATTGTCAACTTTTGAAAAAAGTCATGATTTTAGGGTAGTCGGACAACTTAAGTTAAAAGATAAAACTTGATGCAATGAAATCACTTTAACAATAATTAATATTTCCAAATATAATGCCCATTTAATTTAGTAATGTAATCAAAATGATAAACTTTATCGAAAATTCAGAATGGGATAGCCAGAAAAAAGTTGGAACTGAAATTCTCAAACTGAAAAAGGTAACGATTATCCTTTGCTTTATAAGGAATAAAAGAATCAGTTACATCTAAATTTATAAATTATTAACAGATATTTTAAGAGGTAGAAGATACCTTCAGTTAGCATTTAAAAAATTGATATTTTTGATATGTTGATAAATTTCATTTTGCACCCATTGGATAGTCAAAAACCACATTAATAACAAAACACACAAGTACTCTTTATTACTTTTAATTATATTAAATTAAAACCCTCAATTTCTTAACAGCTTCTATGACGCAACGAAATAAGTATTTTATTATACACTATTCTTTATTTATATTAAATTTACATAATGCTGTTCAATTTATATTTTTTCGTAATTTAAACTTTTTGCTACATTTCGAATTAATATATTTCATTGTAAGAATGATATATATTTTTCAGAGGAATGAGTAGGTTTACTCTAAATTAGAGAAAATGATATTTTCAAAGTTGTTACACAGCACTTTGTAGAGAACATTATTACGCTTTTTTACAGCACAATGCTTCTTTGTTAAACTTTTTAAAGCTAAAGGATAAGTTACAGAATAAACACATCAATTATTCATGCATGTGAGGTAATTTGTATTTTTCATTTCCTTCAAAATTTATCCTTAAATAAAAACCAAAATAAACGGATAGGGCAAATGAGATTTCCTTTTAAAGTGCGTAGCTATCTTTCTATTGAGAGTAAAAGAAGTAATTAGAAGAAAAATAATTTCATATTTAAACAAAATTTATGTGCGATTTACAATGACACGTAAATAATCTGTTTAAAGTTCTAAGCTTGTTTACATTTATTTAAAGCTTTTTTTTGTGGATTTGTTCTAAAATGTACTTTAACAACAGATTTAGTCTCTTAGGAATTCTTAAAAAAGGAGAATAAGAAAACTTTTTAATTGGATTCCTACTGCTATTTAGAATTAAAATGATCTGGCTTAAAAATATGGTGATATTATTATTATTACTATTATTTTAAAAAAAGTATACGTTGCAAAGCATCCATAGTATTTACAAAATATTAATTTTATCAATTAGTATCAATTCCTTATTTCAATTCCTTTGAAACAATTATGCATAATAAATGTTAAAGAAAATTAGAATTTTTTTTAAATTCGTTCATTTTGGAATGAAGTAAAAAATATATATGCATATATTTTTCTAGCAAAAGATGTTAATTTAAGAAAAGTTCAACTACCTGTATAGTATAATTGCAATCATCACAGCCAAATTTGTTCCACAAGCATTTTATTAACTTAACTCAGTGGCGCGACAGCCCATAAGGACCAAGACCTACTGTACCCAATTTAGTATTCGTGATCTTAGACCCAGGGATGCATGAATAGAAGTCTCGGTCAGGTGGACAGTCTGACGCGAAACCTCCTGCTTGGTACTCATTTGTCGACCCACTAAAGGGATGAAAGGCTGAGTCAACCTTGTCCAGCCCGGAATTTGAAAATCGGACCAATGGTGGGGAAGCACGATGCCCTAACCACTCATCCACTGGGTTTCAAACATTTTATTATAATCAAGAGTGAATAGTCCTTACTCGAATATTTATATAACATGATCGATTTTCCTTATTTATTTTGATTATAATAAAGATTTAATGATTTTTAATTAATTTTTGATCTTAGAAAATATTTTTGATATTAAAATAATTCTCAAATTAAAAATTAAAGACTAACTTTTAATTAAAATTTATATTGTTCATTTCGGTCAATTTTCAGCTAAAGTCAATTCAGTTTTCATTGAAGATCAGGTAAATATTTCTAAAAATATGTAAGAAATGAAGCATTTGTAGTTGAAGAATCTTGAATAAACTGTTCTTTATTCAAAATTCGAACTTTAAGAAAAATGATGAAGTAACTAGGGGGCGCTGTCGCTAGTTACGAATGGAATCCTCAAAGGTTTAAATTTAAATACGGCAGATGACTGAAAGGGAAGATGTGAAAGCTGTTTCTTAAATAAATTAAAGTTCAAAGTCGTCAAAGGAAATAGTGTTAAAGTTTAAAGACTGATGTACTTATATCCTGTGTTCATCCTTTGACCGCGGTTCGAATAAATGTACAAGACTCGATATGTTCTTAACCACATTCTAATCTAATGCTAATAGATCAAACCCAAGATCAAATGAGTTCTTATTCACAAATTAATTATCAATACATATAATAATAACATTTATGATACTTTGAAATAATTGATAACTTAAATTTATTAGGGTGATTAATTGTAGAATATAAGATTTGTTGCAAAATTATTCGATCATTCATATGAATTAAAATTGAAAAATATATTTACTGAAAGCTGGGTATAATAAGCTACAAAATGAAGTGGATACAAACTTATCTTTATTTTTTTCATTTTGATTTGTAAGTAGATTAATTGAAATCTTAAGACTATTTCGATAAGTTTATAATTCAACACAAACAATATACTGGTTCTTGATCATGGACTTGTATGTATGGCATGTGCATTATTTTCCTAATTTTTGCAGTTTCAGACTGTTTATTGAAGATCAAAGCACATACATAATTACCTTGATGAAGAATAGTTAGTTATTCATCTATGAATTTGTTCATAATATTCTAAGAGTACGATATAAAATAAAACCGAGAACTATCTTATAACCAGAGGTGGTGAGTTAATCTAAGTTGAAATTAAAGAATTTTCGGTACTTACGCATTATCGCAAAAATCGTCAACTCTATTAATAACTCGCCAAGTTGGCAACCCCCATTTTATGAGCCGTATGCGCTGAATTGCCATCCATGCGCTTAGTTTCATATAATGTCTTTAATTGGTTGCGATAATACGTATACATATCGAATTTTATATCATTTTGAAATTTGTCGTATATTAAATTGTATTGGTATAACAAAGACGGGTGAAGTTGATAATAATCTTCATTGGTAAATAGTTCTATTCAAAATATAATTCTACCTGTACTTACCAGTTGTTTTCCTAAATATTATGTAATTGAAATAAAAAAAGATGAGCTCATTTCAGTTGTTGGCACATTCGTTTAAATACATTTGAGAACAAACGTGAGAAGTAGAACCGATAGAAAAAATGAAATCATGTACATAAGATGAAGTAAATAAATTTAGGTCTAATGTAACAGATCTTACAGTTTGCATTTTTAAAAATTGTTGCATAAAATCGATTTGATATAGTTTCATTAATGGGTTATATTCTCTTTTTATCTGAATCTCTTAATATTAAAAATGTGAAGTTATTATAATTTTTCTTGTCTCGAGTGATATACTATTATCAACTAATAGAAATTACAAATTTGCTTTTAGGAAGAATTGTATAATTTTATTAATGAATCCTCCTCAAGATTTTTTAACAAATGATTTTAGAAAATACTCAAAATATGAAATATATCGTACACATTCTTTTGACTTCTAATAAATGTGTTTTTCTTAGAACAATTGAATCTTTACATCGTTTTTGATTCGAATATGACATTTTACTCACAATGAGATATGAATAACACTAAATATACTTCTAATATAATTACGATGGTCGATTTATTTCAAACGTTTAAAAATCGTAAAAAAGACAAAAGAAGAAAAAAATTAATTTATTGGCAAACCATTTATACAAACACAGTCTCTTTTTGTCGTAATTGCCACGAAGATCAAATGTTTGTTATACTAGACCACACGAATTTTCTAATGCTCTCTTCAAAGATTGTTGTTGCCACTAAAATGAAATAAACCTGAAACTTCTTTTATAGCTCCTCATTGGTCTGGAAGAGGGGTACTCAACCTATTTTTTGCCGGACCACATACATATATTTGCTTTTCACGCGGGCCGCATACATATGATGGTTAGTTCATGCGGGGGCCACAACATGAGGATTAATGGAGGAGGGGGGGAAGAAATTCTTTAAGACTAAGTTATCAAAGAAAATTTAAAATGTGGAAATTGAGCAAAATATTAAAATTTATATTTTATTTTTTTAATTATCGCTTTTTTATAGATTTTTATTTATTTTATTTTTGTCAATGAATTTTTCTATAAAATGGAAGTATTTAAGAAACGCTCCTTCACAATTTCTGCATCAGTAAACGGTTTCATATGATTACCAAAAATATAATACATTTCGTATAGTGCCTTTGTTACCACTTGACTTTACCAGTAACAAAACACTTTTTTACTGTTGTAAAGATTATTCAAGAAGGCTTATTTATCCCATCTTAAAAGATATATTCGAGGAAAAGTATCATTGAACGTGATTCCTGTTTATTGGCGTTTTTTTATATACAACACTTTCGTGACAATTCAAACAATTACTAATACATGCTTGTACAAATAATTAAGTAACAAAATTACACTAAAACAATACAAAATATACATTATAAGGTTTCTTATGCTATTTACACTGGCTGTACACCAAAATAAGCTATGTATTCATATGTGGTTACGATGGGATTTTGCCACATATATTGGATGTATCCACAATAGGTTACATGGTACGTAAAGGGTTAAAACATTTTGAAAAAGAAAGTCAGTTTTTAATTTATACTATTTTTAAACTTTAAATATTTATGAATTTTAGCATATTTTTTTCTATATTTTGTCGGTGTGTGTGCATGTGTGTGTGTTTCAGGAAGTTTACTGGCCAATCTTATTCAAACATTTTCTAAGTTGTATTTTTTTCTAAAATTTATTTTATTATGCGTTCCAGTTTTGAAATAACATTTATATTTTTATAACATTTTGTATTATGTTGGTAAAAACACTTTTCTGAGAAAACTGAATAATTGTGATTATTATTAATTTTTAGAGACAATTTAAATTGTTTTGTTTTTGTTACTTATGCCACCTGATCAACAGTAACATCAACTCTAAGTCCACAAAATGCATCCAGTGAAGGGCTAGATTTTCACGCTTATTGTTAGCTTTAGCTTTGAACACCTACACATGACAGTACGATTTTGCTCGATTTCACCCCCGATTTTGAGGGAGAGCAACCTAGGGGATTTAAGAGTGTTGTAGGAGAAATTAAAAAAAATATTTTTTTTTCATTTAAAGGAAGGTTTTAATGTAATTAGAAATTAATATGATAATGATATTTGGGGGGATGATGTAGTTTTTATGAGTCGAAATCATAGGAAAGAACTCAACCCCATCCCTGTAATATAATAATAAAATCCCCAAGTGACAGATACTTCTTTACAACTTAAACTAATCGAATATATAAGAAAAGTTCAAACATTTATTCCAAATATCATTATTTTCTCAGGATTTTTGAGAAGTAAACAGCAAATTAATGTAATGTCTGTGCAAGAAATTTACATGAATCAAGATTTATTTGGATAAGAGACATACCTAGTTAGTTAGAGAAGTGTTAACCGGGTATATTGCGTTGTGAGACGATATATTGAGCCATTAGAATCTGTCATTTGGCATGGGCAATATAACGCATGATCTAGTTCGTGTTATATGGTTAACGTATGGCTTCCTGATAGGAATATATATCCTGGAGTTGTTGGCGTCTACATAGGCATTATAAACGTATCTGTCTCACTGCAGTCAGGGGAATAGAGATTGAGCTATTTCCAATACAATAGTTCTCTCTTATAGTATCTAGAAAATGGTCAGTGGTATATTATTCGTTAAATTAAAAATTGTGGAATTAATTTTGAATGATTTAACTATCAATGAAATTTAAAAAGACTGCAAATAATTCAAATTATCAAATTTCTCTAAAAATATTTCTGTGAATTCCAAAGGTATCATAAATTAAAAGTAGATTAAAATAGATTAATCTTGATTTATGTTTCAGTAGATTTTAAATGAAAAGTACTTTAAAAATATTGCTAAATTTGTATAAAAAATTACCAGTAATCTAATAGATATTGTATACGTATAAAGAGATGAGAAAAAGAAGTCAAATTTTTTCTTTTCGTTTCAATTCAAAATATAATAAATGGTTTATGTACTTCGAAAGGAACAAGAACGGAAACAGTTATGTCAACATTAACAATTGTATAAAAAGTTTACCTTGTAAATATTATCATTTGTTGCTGCTTTAAAAGCTCTGGTAAAGAAACATATTCCTGCAAGGATACAAAAAAATTAAACATGCAATTAGCAACATACAATAAAACATACAATAAAAAAATTAACATTTAAGAAATATATATGTATATATATAACATTTAGAAATATATATATATTATATATATATATATATATAATATATAAATATATATATACATAAGAAATATATATATATATATATATATATAAAAAATTAACATTAAGAAATATATATATATATATATATATATATATATATATATATATATATAAGTTCATTTTTTATTTTCTTAAATTTTTTTAACAGTACTTCAGTTTTGTGTTTCGATTTCTTTATAAATACTTTTATATTGTTTGATTATAAAATTCAATTCAATTATACTAAAATGTTTTTGTATTTAACTAAATTCACTTCCTTGCATTTAACTTAGATACTATTGTATGTATGTTAAAAAAATCCCTTAATATACTGAAGCTATTTAAATTCATCTTTCTACTTCATATACATATATTAAAATATTGGCACGGCTCTAAAATTATTTAAGCAGAAAATATTTTATGAGGAATATAAGTGAATTTGTTTTTACAATACTTTTTGAAGAGCAATATGCAAATTAAACCTCCATATTTGATAAAAATCTTCGATAATCAAGTACTATTACTTTATAATATATTGTACAATCTATTTTATTTGCATTACCTAAAGTAATTTTTCCGGACAGATCACGCTAAAATAGTTTTATAAAATTATACAAGAAAAATTACGGTCAAATTAAAAACCATAAATACGTCTTTATTACATTTGATATTATTAGTTACGGGTTGTTCAACTGGACATTGTCATGATCAAGAGATAATGCAGCTAGTTGCTAGTTCCTGAAGTCTCAGTTTGGAACACTTTTTTAACAAGATAATTATCTGCAGTATTTTTGTTATATCTACAGTTTGTCAATGTGTGTGTGTGTGTGCATGCACGTATGTTACCGTTACTGGCATTTTCCCCAGACCCGTGTCCGATCGATATAGAATGGGATGTTATGGAACGAGAGGTTACCACTTTAACAGAACCACACAATCTACAGGAGTTAGTGCTCGAGGTTAGTATTATGTAATGGACTATTGCAAGACTTCATCAAATACCTGTGCGACTTCGTATGCATGTAATTCATTGTCATGTTGTATTAGTACTAAAGACAGCCGTGTGCAGTACACAATGCATTATTCTCTATTTTATTCTATAACTTTTGTATATTTCGTACTTAGGATTTAATCATGTATTCCATTTTAAGCATTTTAATCGGTTTGGTAAATTCTATTCCTTTTTAGTGCTATTTTTTAAAAATGTTTGGGTGTGTTCTAAATAATTTCAGTAAATTTATTTATTTTGCTGAAATTAAAAAGTTCCAGACACTCCTTTATACACAATCGTATCTCAAAATCCAATATATTCAATTCATTATTTGAAATATTATATTTCAGGAACTGGAATTTCATACATAACTAAAAAAAAGTCACAAGTATCATAACAGTGTGTGTATTATTATTTTTCCTTATATAAAATATAATGACGTTTATACGTTGTTATTTTAGATTTCTTTTGATAAACAGTGGATGCAGTGACAATCTTTTTCGGAAAAAAAATTTAAACAAAAGGCTGTTCAACTGTATCAATCTGAATTATAAGTGTTTGTAAATTAAAACGCCTTTTAAAGGGGTCACTTCACGCAGCATTTTCCCTATCTTCGTAGTGTTAAAAATAACTAAATGTAAGGAACATTTTTGAAAAATTGACCAGTTGTACAGTCATTAATTTTTTTTGTACATTTAATGCACTGTTTTCATTATTTTAATGATATCTTTTTTAAATTTTGATTAGTGTTTTTTTTTTTAAATTCATATGTGGAGTAATATGTCAAAAATTTTAAAAAGCTGAAAATTGCTATTCAAATGTACCAATATGATTTAACTGTTTGTAAAATGCATTTTAAAATTCCATTGAAGACTTTATGTAGTCTTCATTTTTATCAAAATAAGTAGCGTGAAAAATAAAAAAAAAATTTTAAAAATACATATAGATCATTTTGTTTAAAAGAATATTAAAAATGAAACTTATCACTAAGATTTGTGTGGGAATACGCGAATTACATACATCTTGCAATTATTCATATAAAAATCCCTTTTTTGTGATAAAATTTCGGTACACATAAATTTTATGAACTTTCCTTTTCACACCAATACGTACTGTTCTCTAAAACGTTAAAAAATGAGACTATAAAGATTGAGAAATGATTATTCTATCGCTTTACTCAAAAAAGTTTTAAAATTGCTAAAAGAAGAAATAAAGCATCAACAATAAACAGCCAAAATAAAATTGACTCAGTATCTAACACTAATAAACGCATGAATTATAGTCAATGCTACGTTAATAATTTTGTAAAATGGACTGAACTTTAACGTTAAAAGTAATAGAAACCCATTCAATATGCCATCAGTCACTTTTTTATGTGCTCTACGGAAAGGAATATGTTTCCCAGGCATTTTCTTTTTTACTCGCTATTTTATCTTCTAAAAGAAAAAGGGGAGATTATCATGCAGTTAAATGTAATGGAAAATATTCCTGTCGCATTATTTAAATGAAGTCGGCTGTGAAATTTGATTAAGATAAGGCGGGATTACTCAGTATCCTCTTTTAACGGTCGAATACCGAGGGTAAGTCAAGCTAAAAGACTCTATGAGCCCAAAACTATCTCCGTTGGAAAGATAGATGCAGAAGCTGACAAGTTGCATGCACAATCTTTGCTGCGTTCGATACATTCGATAAGTCATGTCCTTTCCTGAGTTTCTCTAAAAAAGTTCTTGCTATTTCTAAGGGAGTAGTTGACATAAAGATAAAACTTAGAGTATGTTAGGGAACGAAAATATGTGTTATACTTATGTGTGTGGGAAATATACAAAGGAATAATTTCTAATACAGTTTTATAAAATATGTTGTTGTTTTTATTCAATGAAAATGATGGTTATTTAAAAACAACCTGAGCTATGTTGTATGTAAAATAAATATCATTCATACTAAAACGTTTGTGGCTATTTCTTCTCTATTTATTTATGCTAAGATATTGAAAAGATGTTTTGTTGTAATATATTATGCTACATTTTATAAACTATGTCTACATTTTGCTGTAAAGTGTAAATAAATTTCTTGTTTAAAAAAAATCAGAATTTTTTTTTTAAAAACTATAAACATTTTACTAAATACTGTTTAATTCAAACATACCCAATTAATTTTATTAATAGTTATTTCAATAAACAAATTCTAAATAGTAAATATTAAAATTCTTTAGAATATTAATAGTTAATTATTATAGTTTTATCATTTTTCTTAGAGAAATATAGTTACATACATAATCTTATATTAGATAAAATTACTTATTGTCTTAATTTTATTTTTTCCGTAGTAATTTTTTTAATTATTATTTAAAAACATTTATAATCCTAGTGTCCCTAAAGTCATGGTAGTATGTATACACACTTTTTCATTTTCTATTTCTGTTTTTCTTATGGCGGCTACTATTCAGCCATTCCCATGCTTTGAATTTGCATCAAGATCCAGAATCTGGCAATAACTAGTTTACTGTACTCAGATTTAGCACGGGCTTTGCATTTTTGAATGTAATTTTTAAGTCCATTTACCTTTTTCTTGTAAAGGATGTAGATATTCTCTTTATTGTTTTCAATAGGTTTTTGCTCAGGATTTTTAACAAAAAGGCTGAAGGTTGGATGGCCAAAAAACATGTTCAACCCCACTTTTATATAAGTTATTTTATGTATAAACTGACCTAAGTCAGCATTGTGTATATTACTGTATCATCCATAATTTTATATTTTAAATCCTAGTATATATTTTTACTTTCTAATATATTCTTTCTAAAATCTTATGGCTAGTTTATCTTGTAATTTTGATTTTTTTTTCAGATTTGATCATTGATTATTCATCTCTCTTTAGTAGAGAATTTTGAATCTCTCTTTTTATATATATATATATATATATATATATATATATATATATATATACGCAGAAAAAGAGTTACTAGAGACATGTCAACCCTCAAGAATTCTATGTTAGAATTAGCTGCTAAATTTGATGATAACTACAACACAGGCTTAATTAAATCGTTTATGTTTGGCTTGAATAAAACTGAAATTAAAACTATGACAGATATTTTAAGCAGATATAAATTTCGAGATTCTCATGGTATGCATATGATTCGAGACCTTAATAACTATTTAGTACAAAAAATGAATATTAAATTAGATGCAAGTGAAAATTACTCTACAGAATATTGTACATTATTATTTATGAATAAATCCTTTAACAAAATTAATTTTTCAAGTATATTTCAAAAATATCAATCCTTTTTTCCTATTAAAAATATTATTATTAAAAAGGCTTTCAAATACAACAAGAAATTTGGTAGATTTATATTTAATTATAATCAAATCTCGGAGCTCCTAAGTTCTGAATCATGTAGATGCAATCTATATCGAGACTATATTGATGATTATCATCAGCACGTTGTCACAGGAGACCTTAGCATCGTGAAAGATGATTTGTTAAGAAATTTTATGGAAAAGGGTACCGGTTTTAGACTTATGATCACAAAAAATAAATCTAATGTTATGAAACAAATCATAAAAGATTTAGATAAATTTTACCTTAAAATGGCAATTAAATACGGAATGCCAATTGAAGCATTCAATCAATTTAGATCTTATGTGGCAACAGAAATTCGGGAATTAGATTTTACTGTTGAAAATGAAATTATGTATAAATATTTTAAATCATCAATAGTAAATATCCAAAATGACTTCGTTATTACATATGTTGATAAAGTCTCTGCTAATTATGCCATAATTTGTAAATATTTTTACAGTAAAATATTAAGTAACCACATTTTAAATAATAATTCATTTCAAAATCAATTCACAATAATAGAGAAGATGATAATCGTCTTTTAGCTTTGAACAAAAAGACTGAATATTCATCTAAATAATATTAAATATCCAAGTATTTTTAACACCAAAATTTCATAAAAGCCCTATAAAATTCCGTAGTATCACTAATGGATACAATACATATATCACGAAGTCTGGGAAGATCTTGCAATCTCTTCTTCAAAATCTAATTGATAATTTACAAAACACGGCAATTATTAAAAATAGCTTAGAGATTGCTAGAGTTACTAAGGATATGTTGATTTTTTCTATGCATGGTTTTGATTTCGAGGACCTTTTTAATTCTATAGATATTGACGATATGATTAAGGTTCTTCAGTTAATTTATGATAAATATGAATTATATACTTCAATGAAAAAGAAAAATTTGATATTCTTGTTAACCTCATTTTAAAAGAAAATTTCATTATATTTGATCATAATCTTTATAAACAGATCAAAGGATTACCTCAGGGTGGTCCAGCTAGTAATTGTTTAGCGAACCTATATTTACATTTTTTGAAATAGATCATGTTATAAATGATTCTTACTTAATTTAAAATTATTATATAGATGATATAATAATTTTTGGTAAAAAAATAGTGAATACAAACCAAATATTACATTCTACCCTGATTATCTCAAGCTCCTTAAAACTAACTTCAACTCTAATAGGGTGGAGTTCTTGGATTTAGACTTGCATCTTATTAACAATAATGTAGTCAGTAACATTTTTGACAAAAGAGATTCGTTTAAGTTCCATATAATTAAAATTCCTGTATGGAACAGTAATTTTCATATATCAATTTACAGAAATATCATTTTGAATTTTTTATTTAGAAATGATAACTTAACTACCCACAAAATAGATAAATACAATAATATAAAAAAAATTTTTTCAATGTTGTTTAGATCATGAATACCCTTTTAATTTCTTGAGATCTTATATTCATCACAAATACATTAACCGTCTTGCTACTTCGAATTCCAAATCCACCACACAACAATAGGTTTTCAAAGTCAGCATGTTAGTGGTCTTGCTGTGAAGATTATATCATAACACTCATATCACAGTTTACATTTTTTCCACACACATCTTAAACATCTTACACATTTTTGACAACCAACCAAATTACAGCCTAGCAAATTTACATTTTTGACAATCAACCAATTCAAATTGTACCATATTTGATTGTCGTCATTCTATACTTGTCTTTGCTGGCTAGTTTAAAAGTCAGCTCAAAATATGTGTTTATGTTTTTTCGAATTTTTTAACTTGGTGAATAATTGACTTTCATTAATGGCAAGATGCTTGTTTCTCTTCGTAAAAGCTTTGTGAGTAAAGAAATTTTGTTAAATTATTTTTTGAAAGATACTTTTCTTATGTAATTGTTCTAGTATTTTTCTACTTTTCTTACATAATTATTTTGTGGTTTTTTCTGCATTAAGAGTTTGGGAGAGTTTGTTACATAATAGTAGTGATTGGTTTTATCATGCTCTCTGAGTTATACTTTCTCTGAAGCTTTGTTTATTTTATTTGGTTTTCCTACCGAGTTGCAAAGGGGGAAGGTTGGCGCCTTCAAACTAGTTTAACCCCACTTATTCGGTCCTAAGTCCGAAATTGCTTTCTGACTCGCTAGGTTCTTCTTTTTTGTACTTCTTTTATTTCTCTATAATTTTGTTCTTCATGTTCAGCTTTCATATTTTTATTACGTAATTTCTTGTTATGTTCTTTATCTATTATTTCTTGTTTTTGATAAATATTACATATTTCTTTTTTTTATATATATATATATATATATATATATATATATATATATATATATATATATATATGTGTGTGTGTGTGTGTATTATATATAATAATAATAATTTAATAAATACTTCAACACAAAAATTGAAAATTCATATACATAGTTTGAATTTCAACGTTATACTTTGCAAATATCTACTTTCATTAGTCTCCAATGGGTTATTGTTTCAGGTATCAAAGTAAATTCCATCTGTTTAATTTTCAAATGCTTGATTTTAACAATAATAAGCTTAGTTTTCAATTTTATGTTATTGGGCATACTTTCAAGTTGTTTTAAACCATTTTTCAATATCCTTTGTGCATTTCTTTAGTTTTATGCGATATTAGAAATCAATGAACGTATTTTACTCTTTTCAAAGTAATTAAAAAAATTTTATATGTTACTTTTTGTAAATTGTAACTACTGCATACAATAATTCTGTAACTTATCTGTCATGAAGTATAAATTTGTGATTAATTTAAAATAAACAACCTAGTTTTTTAAGTTTCTCACGTTCCTTTAAAGTATATTTTTATGTGTGGAAAAATGTATAATATTAATTATTAAACTAGAAAAAATATTAGCAATTTATAACGAGTTAACTAATTATTATAAATTGAAAAAAACTTTTTCATGTACAAAAAACCGTAAAGAAAGTTAATGTTTTTATTCTATTGCAATTGAATAGCATTCGTTAGATTTCCAAAATGTTACAACTGTTTTATTACTAGAAATATTTTTAATAGTTTTTTTTTGTTTTAACTTTTTTCTTCTGAAAATATATTACACTTTTAGGAAATGTATTACATGTTTCTATGGATGTTATTCGACTTCTTTGTCTTTTATCATGAGACAGAAATATATTTAAAATTATTTAACAAACATAATTTAGTGCAAATTTATTTTCTTCCAAGTTACCAACGCAAATGAAAAATAAGTATTTATATTTAAAAGCTCTATTTTTATTTTAAGCTCCGTTTGTATCTATTTTTATTCATCAAAAATTCATTCTAATAATTAAATATGCAAATAGATACACAAAAGTTATTTCTTATTGATTGATATTGGGCTTGAATCAAACTGAAAATGATAAGAAATCCAAACAGAAATAAAACATTACAATTATAATAAATTTGCTTCCATTCATTGTAATCAGTATAATGTATTTACCCGGGTCCTCACAAATCTCTTTTTTTCCTTTCCCGGTTGAACAGAAAAATATAAATGCAAAATATGTATTAAATAATAAACGAGGCTAGATCTAAAATCACTTAATATGCATGTAGCATATTATTTAAAATGCGTTCACTTCATTGAAATGCTAATTCCAAGAATAAAAAATGGCTTCCTTTCACGATTTTTTATACTAATAAAAAATGATTCCTCTAATGGAAGGTGGTTTTTTTTTTTTTGAAGGATGGTATTGAGGTTGGTTCTTAATGCACCAGCGCGTTTTGCTTCAATGTTTTCTTATACAAAAGCCCTCATTTATCTTTTTTTAACTTTATAAAAACACGCGCTTTCATGCAATACATGCATTGAACTGTTTCAAAAAGATTTGTTTTAATTTATTTTGACGTAATACAAACAGTGTTAACTTGGGAGCAATTGTTCATATTTTTTATGATCTTACGATAAAAAAAAGCATTGTCGAAGATCTATGTCTGTCTTACGCCTTTTTTATTAAATTAGTCAATGATTATTTAAAATAACTTTTTTTTATGACGCACATTTTAATTCTAATGAAGCAGAAGTTTTTATTTGATAATAACTATTAATACATTTTCAAGGCATGATAGAAAAGGGAGCTTTGGTAATGGTTTTGCATTATTATTTATATTTTAAGCCAAAAACAAAAATCCTTTTTTATTGTTATGATGCGCAATTTTCTTTTTATACGCAACATAAGCGTTTTATGATAACATATGCATGAATAAATTTTCTAAAATACCATTAGGCATCTTAATTTTTTTCATCTATTTTTACATGAAAACAATTGTATATTGAAAGACTGAACAAATAAGATAAAGGTAAAAACAATTATAGACAGTAACGAAATTTTACTTAATAAATTAAATATGCTGAATTAATTTTTTTGCCAAACTATTTCATAAGATTGCTGTAATTCTAAAGAAAACGTGTAAACGGAAGGAATTTTTTATTTGATATGCATCAATAAGGAACTAAACAATTTTAGCAACTCAGAAATCCGTTTTCTTGAACTAAAAAAATGTTGCAATATCATGTACAATGTGTTGAACACTTTAAAATACCATTTATTTTGGAATTTCAATCCTATTATTTCAAAACTAATTTTTTAATGCTGCAGTTATATGAATCCAATAAATTAAAAATAATCGAAAAAATCAGAGGTTGCAAAAAGTACTTATAGTATGCAGTGATTTCCAGTTTATTTAAAGTATTCCAACTATTAGTACGATTTTTTTTAAAAAAAATAAAATTTAATTTGTTTTTATGCACAGAAAATGGTATATTTTAGATTGATTGATTATAATCTTTTTTTCAAATTATGAATAGCTATTCATAAATATTTACTAAAATATTTCAAAATTATTTTTTTGCAATGTATTACAAATATAAACGAAGTATCACATGAAATTACATTTTTAAATGCTTATCAAATGCTAATTTTGCAAAGTTATTCAGAATAGTAAAAATAAAAAGAGCTTCAATTATCTAAGATGCTAATTTTGCAAAGTTATTCAGAATAGTAAAAATAAAAAGAGCTTCAATTATCTAAGATATGGTGATATTCTTGTGAGACTAAGTAAGTTAGTTGAATTCTAGTAATTACATACATGAGAAAGTTGTATCCTATAAAGGGCATTAGTTTATATAAGAAATTTCGGAATTAATGTATTCATCAACTTTTCACCTAAAAAACTGGTTTTGAGCAATATTGTACTTCTTGGATTTGAGCCAGAAAAAAAATGTATTCAAGACAAGTTAATAATTTATGCAATTGTAATAATGTTAATATATTTTTTATCCAATTAAAATCAAATCTTTTTAAAATTTTTCCATTACGAAACATGAAAAAATTAAATTATGTATAGCTTTTGTAACTGATTAATATTTATGTCGTAACAAATTAATTTGCCAACAAACCGTAATGGCAAACGTAAAATAGCAAGTTGTAATAAATACTCAAATATAATAACATACCTATCTGATCCATTATTTCACATCACTAGCTTTTAACTTTTTGCGTTGAGTTTAAAGCTATTAAATAATCTAATGTGAAAATCAACAAAGAAGAATTACATGTGTATTAAATTTACAGATTCATGTACCTAAATTTAGTTTTGTTTGATAAAAATGTTTCGGTAGAAGAAAATTTATATGATATACCAGATTGAATAAAATAAAGTTTGCCTACAAAGACAAATTAGTGTGAAGTTTTTGTATTTAACAACTATTTATTTTAATATACATATAAAATAGCAAATTAGTAAAATTAAATAAATAAATGAATTTTACCTTTTTGTTTGAATTTCTCCATTAAAATGTACATATAACACAGATGCTTGTCAAATATTTATTATACAACTGCTGGCATTTATTTAAGGTATCCGACTACATTCGGAACCATGATTTTGCAAAAGCTTATACATGGATAATATTTATGATATTTAGTGTCACTTATAATAGAAAATGTATATAAAATTGTTTTAAGAATAGTATTAAAATAAAAAAAATATTGAAGAACAATATTTTGACAAAAAATCAACATAGAATGACCAGTTTTCAAAATGTTCTCCTTTTGTGAAAAATACTTCTATTATAATAATATTTTGTCTGTATATAGCTCAGACCTCTGTGAAGAGGCTCAAATAGAATTTTTGAAATATATAACTTAGAAGTGGGTTTATCCATATTTTACGACAACAGAGGGGAGAAAATTTAAGCAAAAAACGCCGATAATTTTTTCAATGGATTGTTACTCTGAAAATAATGTGAATTTTTCAAAACTCGTTGTTTAGCTTCTGTACAGAGGTCTGAGCTGTATACAGGCAGAATATTATTATAATAGAAGCATTTTTCACAAAAGTAGAACATTTTGAAAAAAGGTTATTCTAAGTTAATTTTTTGCCGAAGCATTGTATTCAATTAATATTTTTTGTCAAAATCTCTTTAAAAATTTCTTATACATGCATTCCAATCTAAGCGACACTAAATATCACGAAAAGTATCCATTTATGCGCTTTTTAAAATAACGGTTGCGAACGCAGTCGGATACCTTAAACCAGTGTTTCTCAAACTCAAAATTTTCGCCCTGGGGGCGCGATATACCTACAAGGGGGGCGAAAACATATCGAAAATAAAAGATTTAAAAAAATTTATTTACTAGAATGAAGTAAAACAAAATACTTTCTGATATAATAAAAAATATACACATTTACACGGAAATATATATATATATATATATATATATATTATCTGCGATTTTACATCATCAAAAATAAAATCTTCTACTTCAAAACCTCATTTTTTAGCTATATTTGATACTATAACCAAATAAAAAACGTTTTATTCGATTTGCTGTAATCCCATGATGAGAGATTTTTTTATTACGTTTCTTTTCAAAGCGGAAATGCTACTCTTTCAGAGGAAAGACAAAACCCAGACCCAAAATGAAAAAAAAAATTAGGAAGATAAAAAATTCACCACTGTTATATATTATTGCCATCAGCTGTAGGCAGCAGAATATATTTGCTGCGGTTTCACCTTCGAGCTTACTTTTGTACGGTTAGTTACGTCCCTGTTTTTGTGTATTTGTTTTTTCATTTAGGGAAGTTTGAAGGATTACTAAGCCAAGCATAATGAAAAACGTTTTACATCATTTTTTAGAACATCCATATTGTAATAAATACACTTTTAATCCGGGAGCGGTCACGCCGATCACAGAGTGCACGAAATCGGTAATTCTGGCAAAACTGTTTAATTGTTACCAATGGCCCTGACACTATCCTCCTGTTTGACAATCTTAACGTGAACTAAAATATATTTGTCACATATCCCCCTCTTTTTTGGGAGTGACAGACGTTTTTTTTTACGATCTTAAGGTACTTATTTTGTCTGAGTTCCCGGTGTAAGATTTTTTTTTCCAAACTTTTTTCTGTGTCCTTGAAAGTAGGGGTGAGTATATTTTCTCTTAATTAAATTATTCACTGGAATTACGATTTTTATTGTGTACTATAAAAATAAATATAAAAACGGATTGGGGTGACTCAATAACCCCACTCGACCATTAGTATCGAGTGCGCGTCTACTCCAGGGTTAAAACATGTTGAAGTATTTTCGCTTTAAATATTAAAAATAATACAATTATATTCTTCATCAAAATTTTTTTTATTGTTCATTATTGAACATCAATTTTAAATGCTAATTCTTTGAGGCTTAAAATTACAGTTCGCTTAAAACTAATTATAATTTGAGCAATCATTTTAAAAAAATCATTTTACATTTTTGTAAACATTGTCGCACACTTGGCTTTACTCTCCTTACAATTAAGCGATTATATCAATAATGTTTTATTTTCTTATAAATGAACTTGTGCAAAGAGCGGGTACTTCAGCCGGTATACTTTTAATGTATCAGTGCTGCACAGAGTATTTTATAACTAATTAATTAATACTAAATTAAGAACAAGTTTAATAAGTATTAGCGACTTCCATGGGCTTGTCTTACAGAGCAAAGTTTTTCAAAGGAATGCTTATGAATAGAAATTGACCCTCTCAGTTCTTTTTCTACATTTAGCTGATATTTATATTTTGTCTTCTAAGCAACCACCGCATTCTGCAATATGTTCCAATTTAAAAATTAGAGAAAGGAAAAATAACATAATAATTATCCTATTACTTTTTTTTTTTGCTTAAAAGCAACATATACAAAATTTAATACTTATGTCATGAATTTGTAAGGTTTATAATAAAGATTGTTGCTTTAGCATCAAAGTGCACTATGGTTGCATTCAGTACATTATTAATGTATAAGAGGGCGCGATAAAAATTGTGATTGAAAAGGGGGGCGACAGTATTGAAAGTTTGAGAAGCACTGCCTTAAACATTAGTGTGTGTCTTATTTTTTCTTCTATATGCTACTTCATTCATTATATGAGAGTTCTAAATTGTAGTAATATAGTACAGGTGTAGTAAATAGCTGGAATATTACAGAAATTTAATTATTTGTTTATTGGAAAGTAAACGTGACAACGTGTATTTGGTTAAAATACATTATTTTATAATACGTCAAAATAGAGGTGTTCTGTACTATGGAATGATATGAACATATTTGATCCAATGTGTTCTCTCTAACTCTGTTCATACTGCAACAATTTAAAGTATTTCCTTCAATTTTATATTAAGTCCAATTTAATCTTGAATATTAATGACAATCGCTAATTGTTTCATTTTAATAAGTAATATTATTCTTGATAAATCTTGAATGATTTTCGTTCTATACTTTTGAATAATGTTCCAAATATGTGAAATTTAAAATATTTATAACTATAACTATATCATGATTTATATAAAAACTTGTACTATTTTTTTACTGGAAATCTTATTAGTTTTATGTAAAGTCCAATTGAAGCTATTGCGCAGAATCTAGAATTCAGATATTATATAATAGAATTGCATTTCACATAACGTACCAATTAATTAAAAAGCATCTGGAACATTTTGTTAAATAAAACTCAAGATATAATCCAATTTAAAAGTTACTATTTCACTGTCTCGTTTAATATTTTGTTTATAATGAAGACTCCGAAAATTTTTAAGTAACGAATGAGTTTGATTCTTCGAGACGTGTATGTATGGGTGTTTCTATTCATTCATTTAGTTTATGTAGTATTTTCTCAATAAAACAGCTCTTTCACGTAAACATCACTACCTTCTTTATATTAGAGTCTACATTTAAAGATTCGTTTAGAAGACCAATAAAACTTAAAATACTAATGTGAACCTACTTAAAATCAATAAAACTGAATGGAAATTCTGTCTTTGTTTAGCTTTCAAGACATGATTCCAAATTAATCATCAAAAGATACTTTTAAAAGTATCTAAAATTCATTTAGCAAGAGTGCATTTTGTTGAGAGAAGGAAGTCAATTTCTGTTTATATGGACATCCGACTGGCATGAACGAATAATTAATACTTTATTTTTTGTATTTATTTATAAGACGCTCTTGAAATTAAATTTTATTTAACAAGGAAGTCAGCTTGACTGCTTTTTAATTTCAATTGAAAAAAGAATGATGTATAATATTGGCACAATTTCTTAGACTTTTATACAGTATACTTTTTTTTGGAGTGAAGTAAATTTCTTTTAATATTAATATTTACTAATAACTTGTTACATGACTCTAATTACACTCTAGTTATTCTTTCACAATGCAGTCAGTCATTTTGACTGCTTTTGGGAAATATATGTGTATACTAAGTTTCAGCCTTTCTAGTGTTAAAGAATATTTGATTTTTTAATGAAAAAATAAGCGTGTTCAGCTTATATAACTTCATTTTAATTATAATACCATTAATCCTGCTGATACATATTTACCTGAAGAGAATAATAATAATAAAAAAGAAATACTAATACTTAAATCTAAAACCAAAACACTCTACGAATTCTCCCAAATTATCACAATCAATCAAACAATATTTTAAGGTGTGTTTTTCAATATTGTATGCATATAAGCTTTTGCCAGCAATTATAATATCACAGTTTATTTCAAATGTTTACTTCCATTTAAGTCGAGAAATGCCTTCCATTTTCATACATCTACGTTCGATACGTAAGAGTTGCATCGGTCGGTTTCTTGAGACTCAATGCATAAAATTTTATATCCGTCAGCTGCTTTATGAAAACACATTTTCTGTAATATGAAATGTAAAAACTAGTCCTTCTTAGAAGCAGGGATCGTGAATTCCAAACACAGAAAAGAAATGACAATGTTGACACTTGTCGAAAATGGTTATAGAGCAATTTTTTCCGTCATGTGGCCAGATGTTGCAGTTTGTCCAAAGCCTAAAATTATGCGTCAAGAAGGACTGGCATATTTGGCATGTTATCGAAAGTTGGCGTGTCTGTTTATTTGTTTATGATTTAAAAAGAAAGAAAAATTATGTCATTCTTAATGTATAAATATTTATTTTCATTTCTAAAGTTGTGTGATGGTTATAATGAAAGAGTTATTTTGTTTTATTCCCTATTTCAAAAGGTACTAAAAGGTAACAGCTAAAATTAATACTATATGTTTTCAAAATGATAAATATTCTGTTATAATTTATTTGCTAAAAGTGAATCAAAATATTTGAATTATTTTTGTTGTAATTATTATGGATAATCATTATTTTAATGTATTTTAATGTTTCAAAGAAATATAAAAAAATAACACATTCTTTATTATTTTTCAAATTTAGAAATAAATTAAAAAAACAATATTTAATCTAAGAATTTTTTTGACATCAGAATATTTAAAACTAATTCGAATAACATACTATATTCCAATATAAATGATTCAGTGCGATTTATTTTAAACGCAAAACTATAGAGAAAAAGTATTTGGTGCAATTTACTTCATTTATTGGTTTATTTAAAAACTTACATATGATCATTTTTTAATCAAAAGTTCAATTGAAATAAGTCCCTGATTGAGTTGATTCTTAGATAATTTATTAGAACTGTCGTTTATTTAAGTATTATCCTGCATCTATATACTGTTATGAATTACACATGCTGTTATGTTTACACTGTTTGAAAATTGTATTGCAGCTTTAGCATTCGTTATAAATGTAGACAATTTTTTTCCACATATTTCTGAAAATAAACAACTATTTTTATTATACTTTAACGCTACAACATAGACATTAAATACATTATTTGATATACACTGGAACTGATTAATGATGAAGAGCGAATATTAACAAGAATCAATTTCAATCACTGTACAGGTTTGATGGTTAAATAAACATTTTTCTTTAACTTATTTTCATAACAAAAAATAAGACGGATATTTAAAATTAATTTTCAGATAAAATCCTTTTTTTCAAATAAAATCTCTCAAAAAATACAGAAAATTAAATTTAAAAAAAATAAGATATGCGTGTTTTTAAAATGCAAAATTATTATTTTTTTATTATTGGATCTATACCAAAAGCAACACAAATAAAAGTAACATTACCATGTATTTTATTAGAGTGTGGAAAATTCTCATCATTACCTAAATTAGTATTTGTTTCAAAAATATTTACAATAAATATAGTTCATTAGGCTTCGAAACAATATTTTACTTTACAATGAATAATTAACAACTAATTAATAATTTGTAAATAAATGTGTCATTAATGCGTACAGTAAATCATTCTTTAAGCATTATATATACATACAGAATCGATACCGATTTAAACATTTGAAAACTATATACATATTGACTATTACGATTTGGACGAAAATTTCGCATGTATAATATTGACTACCTTAAGTGTTTCATAAAAGGAACTCTTATTCTGAAAGAAACCTTATTAACTACTGAGAAAATAAGAAAGAAAACTAAAAATTTATACTTAATTATGTAGAATATTTCAAATTTTTAAAAATCTGCCAGACGGTTGCTTACTATATTTTATAACTTGAGTTTATTCCGTATATATAAAACATTCATAATGATTGTATTTCGTGAAACTCTTGATTATATACTCACGTTATATAAACATTAGAATTGTTTTTATGTTTACTTTAGTAATAAAAGTTTTCCTAGGAGATTATGATAAAACAATTTGTTTTCCATAATTTTTGGATTTCTTTTTTAAAACACATGTTCCACAGAAATATATTCATTTATTCTTAAAAAAACATGTATTTTGTGTTTATTTATTTATAAGTTTACTTTTTTAAATACGTTATTAGGTGTTTTTTAAAGTAGATGTTTCTAAACTTTATACGTATAAAAAAAATTTGAATAAATTACAATGCTTATTTTTAGCTTGTGAATGGATTTTTTTAATTTATTTGTTTGGTAAATTGGATTTAATTTTTCATTATATAGCTGATTTTAAATAAATTTTTAAAAACATTTTGAATTAATTTCCATTGAAAAGTACAAATTAAATCCGTGCCTCTTTTATGGAGTTATTGAAAAAATTGTCCAACGTTTTTGATAAAAGCAAAACTACAAAACGTATCAGTTAAGAATGGGATTTATATTTCTTCATCCTAATTAAATGTCCTGCCTCTGCACAATTCAATAATTAAAGAAGTTTTGAGGGGTTTTGCTTAGAAACCGGTCAAAATGAGTGTGCATGTGTGGTTTTATGAGTGTTGTTGTTTCTTATCCCACTTGATCGACAGAAACACCTAGATAAAGTCCATAAACCCGTGCGTTTTTAAACACTAAAGAACAGTAGCATGAATTGAGAGCAGTTAGCTTTTATGACAACCAATACAAGCCAAGATGTAAACAGGAGCTGCTTGGGTCACATTGTAATTCGGACAAGAGAGGTAAACTTTAAGACCCATCACATACCGTTGAGCTCGGGTATGTCTACTGCGAAACCCCTAGCTAGATTAGTTTCATCTCTCCTACTGCATGTCCCAAGCAAAGCAGCACCAGAACGGTTTCCTTCATACCACTCATGTACAGGGGCCTGCTTCCAAGAGGAATTAGTATTTTCTTTGACTCGTGTAGCAATTTTTGAAAAAGTAAGGCAGCCACCATTCGTAGAATCCTTATGGCTGCCCTCACGGGCCAAACCATTTATAATCTCATTCCCGAAGACATTCACGTGCAACAGTACCCACTGAAAACAAATCTTAACATTAGCACTCAAGCTATTTAATACCTGGATAATATTCATTGTCACTCTGTCACCATGCCTCCACCATTCAAATAGATGCTGAATAGAGCTACAGATATCACTGGATATCCAAATATCTGTATTGAAACTCTCAGTAAAGCAAAATTTCAAACCCTCCTCGATAGCTCTCTCCCAAAGTCTTACATTGCTGCCGCATCTAGGTGGGAGAGTGCTCCTGGGTGGAATGGGCGAAGTAAATCGGGAGTGTATTATCCTGGTAGGGCCAACCAAGGTGTGAAGGCCATTCCAATATGCTCAGTTAAATGCATTGCAGGTATGAGGCAAATTCATAATTCACTCTTTGATGCTTCAAGGTCTTAAACTTCATAATGCTGCATCTTCCACCCTTCATCATGACTCGTTTGTTTGAGGTATTACAAGTTTTCAAAAGACTTAAAGTTCTCTCATCTAGGCTATAAAGTTTTACTATTTAGCTGAAGATATTTAGGTAAATAATAATTATAGGTAAATAATAATAATTATTCGGGGTAGGGGGGTCAATATTCTAGTCCAGCATAAAAATGAAATATCAAGTATCATAAAGTTGTAACATTTTATATCAAGTGACTAAATATGTGTTTTTCCTATTATTGTTAGAATGAAGCACCAGAGTCTTTTCTTGAGGACCATTCACAAAGAATTTCAGGTATATTGCTATTAGTCGTCTACAATACTTTTCTGGGTTGAGAGTTTCAGAGTAGCATATCATAATAAACGATTCATTTGCATTCTCTTAGCAAAACTCCAGATGTAAAACATATATACAGTTTTTTAAAGGAATCTTACAAATGAAACTATTATCTAATACATTATATTGTTATACCGGGTGTTTTTCTAAAAGAATATCGGAGTTTTAACGATTTATAGTATTCATTACATATAACATATTAGTATGACTCATATATTGAATGAAATAGCAACTGAAACAGTTGTTTTTTTTGCTGGCATCTGTGCGCGTGTGCGCGAAACGTATGCTAACCCCCCTTTCTGGCCGATCAACGCGCTAGTAGAAAAATGACGATTAGTAAACAGAAAGTGTTTTATGTTCTCCTGTTTACAAAGACAGAATCTGCTATTACTGTGCAACGAGCGTTCCATATTATATATAAGTTCGGTTGTACCTTAAGCCATAACCATAAACCTCAAACCATAATAATATTCTTAGGTGGTATAATCAGTTTGAAACAACTGTCTGTTTTTGTAAAGGCAAAAGTACGAAGCGACCAAAACTGTAACTGGTAACCAACTGTACCTGGTTCTGCCTATTATGATGCTCTACAACTATGGCTATTTCCTCAATTGGAATAAAGTGAACCAAATAACTTCATTTGGCAGCAAGATGGTGAACGGCCTCACTGGCATCTCTCAGTGCGTGATTAGTTAAATATCACTGTACCCAACCAATGGATTGGCCACAAAGAGCCTCCCGATAAAGCTTGCATCGCACGGACTCTACGTTCACCCGATAAAGCTTACACTGAAAAAAGTTTGGGATGAACTCGCATATCGACTTGATTTGTGTCGTGCGACGATTGAGGCTCACATTGAACATCTGTAAACTTGTAGGTAAAACTGTTTAAATTACTCTTTCATTCAATGTATGAATTATAAGCGTTAAAATTGCGATACATATATTCTGTTAGAAACACCCGTTTTGGACCCAATTTTCATCACCCGTAAAAATCCACTAAAAATTGTATGGGACTCGTTGTGCTTTAGCAGAACTTCACAAGATGAAGTCCAGGTTATAAAATGGAACTCCGTTAGTGCAGCCCCACTACATAAGTGTTACTGAATATTTCCGAAAATTCATTATAACCCAATGACACAAATTATATTTCAAATTAATTCACGATGAATTTCGCAGTGACTCCAAAACCATTTAAAAAATTAAATAAGTCAAAGTCTGAAAACTAAATATTACATGTTTTAATGTTAACATTGAAAATTTTAATTAATTAAATATAAACCAAACATTAAATACCAGACTCTAATCATTAAAGAAAAAAAATCTGAAGTTAAATTACGTTCTAATATTTCATGACGCTTAAATCATGTAATTATTACGTTTAAATCAACCGTAATAATATGGTATATAGATAAGTAAATCAAATAGTCAATTATAACCGATAAAATAGGAAGAAGGTAAGCTTTATGTGAATCTTAACGAACATTATGTGTGAAATGATCTGCTATTACTTTATTGGTGGAAAATCATCATAAGAAATCCCGGGTAAGAAAGAACATTGAAGGTAAATTTCGAACACTCAAGATGTTCTTTTTAAAACACTTTCACTTATTGGCAATTTTTCTTCGCCTTCATCTTCAGTCAGTCGTCTCTCATAGAGTCTATAAGATAAAAGAAAATGTTTTTTTTTCAAATTTTTTAAGTCTCTCGTAGCATATGAAGTTATCAAGAGAATTTTTCATATTTAACACATATCTTATTTCACATCCACCAATCAATCTTGCAAGTTTTGAAACAAAAGAAAAAGAAAACAATTTGTTGGAAATATACCTAACGTTTTTTTCATTTCCAATGTCAAAAGATATTTAAAGGATGAAGCCAAATGACACGTGTAGGTACTATTTGTCAGAGTCCCTTTTATTAGGCAACTTTAAAATTCTGCATTTTTATAGCAGTAAGATTTTGGTTCTGCATTTTGATACACTTGTTATTAAAAGTCAAACTTGGGTGCAATAGTTTATTTTTATTTCATGAAATTTGTTAAATTAATGTTGAATGACTAATATATAAAATACAGAAAATTATGATGATCATTTGGATATTATAAAATGGAAATCGATCAAGAAATTTTATGTTTCTCCAAATATGTAACGGATTTAGACAATTTTACATTTTGATATTTTGCTCAAAACTATTCGGATATATTTTATCTTATAATCAATTAAATGATTCTTCCTATTTAAACACTATAAAACGGATCATAACTTAATAGCTATTAAACATAAACTCACAGTAATTTTATGAGTTTCAAAGCATTAAAGTTGGGATAAAATGAGATAAAGAGAATTCAATAATTGATTTTTTAATTCACAGTTTAATTGATATCGCTGCGGATAATCTTCATTAAACAATTTATACCAAAGGCATACAAAATTCTTTATTTCTAAATGTTTAAGAAATAAACTAATTTTTTAAAAAAAATGCTTTAAAATTAATGCTTATTAATCAGCGGTAAACTTAGACCATCGTAATCTACACTTCAGTCAATCAATCAAAACCACTTCAATCTACATTATTTTCAGTCAATTATTTTTTCGAATTCAGGAATACAGTCAATAAATAAACTTTAAATTCGTTGTGTATATATACAATTACAAAAATGTTAGATGTTTCGTACGATAGAGCTCATCAGTGTTAAGGAAGATAATAAATTTCTGTTTGGGTTCTCACTCTAAGAAAAGTAAAACTCAGTAAACTAGATAAATTTACAGTAAATTATTACAGTATTTAAATTAAATTAATTAAGTATTGAAAAAATACAGCGAATGCGAATTTCAAATAGGAAAAATACATATGAAAAAAATTGTCGAACTTATAGACACATTTAATATAAATGTCTGATTTCAAAAACTTTAAGTAGATTTGATAAATTACCTTGCTTTCTTGCTTACGTCATATTAAGATTTAAAAAGACTCTTAATAAAACAAAAATGATACTTAGAACTGCAAACTTGTACAAGTTAAGGGAGGCATCTATATCAAAGTCTGTCACCTAGAAATAAAGCTGATTTCTTATCTTGGCGTGGTAACGAAAACAACACAAATATTTTTTAAAAATTACGTACAACCCTGTCGCTTTCAGCTTATTTCGAAACATGTATTATTTCATTTTTCAAAACCCTTTCAAAAATCAGGCGTAATTTTTAAACTTCACCAGAGTGTATTTTCTCCAAATTCTTAAAGTTTGATTTTCAAAAACTTTGATTTTTCTTATACTTCAATAGCATAATTAATCTTGTTTCCCAAAGATAATTAACACGCGGTATGTATAAATAAAATATTGAGTTTAAGACATTAATAAAAGAAGCTTAGTTTCTCTTTCCTAAGAACACTTTTTATTTAATGCTGTAAAGCCGTACAAAATGCTGTTAAGTATCATTTAAATCCACCATTTTTTCCTCTTAAATTAAATGTATATATATCTAAATTGTACATGAACCTCTTGTAAAATGAAGGTACTCTTAAGGTAACATGTTCTTACTTGTTTATTTAACTTTTGTAAGGAATGAAAATGAGTCATACATTTAAAGTGTTATTCAAAGAAGTTACTGGATTACAATTAAAATTCACAAAATGAAACTTTTATAATTGACGATGCTTTACATGTTGCTTTCCAGAAAGGCGAATACACTTCAGATGAATAAACTTCAGAAAGAAGTACATCTGTAGTTAATTTTAGATACGCTGTAATGGTTTATACTGGACAAAATTATTGCAAAATGTAATTAATTTTTTAAAAAATGTACCTTCAACTTACTATTCAAACTTTTAATATGCCATCTATATATCCAAGCTTTGTGAAAATACTTTCGGGTGTTTTTTTTTGTTTTAGCTGTTTTAATTGGATTTTGTAGCTATTTTTCTTTTATGTTGCATTTTTTTCACGTGAACTGTTCTCTCTATATATTGTAACTATTAATGTGTTTTTCTGAATGAGTTGTTCTTTTGCAACAATTATATCTTTTTTTTTTTTTTTGCAGGAAACATTATTGCTGAATGTTTCAGTCAACATTAATTCATTATAACGCATTTTGTACAAAAGATAATAATTGTTGTTGTTATAGTTATCGTGTCCTTTCCATAGGGAAGGAATGAATGCTGTCAGAGCCTGAGACAGACTGGACTCTTTTACGATAGATAGCGACACTACATATCTCCCCTCCACAATTTAGGTATAGAACTGGAGGGGAGGTAAATATCTTCCAGCCCTCAACACCCCTGGTTTCTGCTGCGACCACCCACAAGACTTTGAGACCCACTGATTTAACGAACACCAACTCAAATATAATAATTTACGTGATAAAATAACATTATGTATTGTTTTTATGAAATGGTGTTTATGTGTAGACTTGAAACATATTTCTACAGTGAATGTAGATTTTTTCGATTTTTTTTCAGTGATGGTTATAATAAACATCAAACCTGGCATATCAATTTACTCCAACTTCTAACTTTTATTTAATTTTAGTAATATCTCAATTTTTCAGTGTATCTACAGTATAAAGACAATTCATATGCTTAAGATATATACCAAATTCACGTAGTTGTTCATGTACCTATTTATCAACTCAAAATCGCATCTACTGATTATCCGAAATTCTTGTTTGTTTTTATTGCCTGTGACTTACAAAGGATATTATATTTTCAGAATTGCACACATTTTTGTAACGATTAAATAATAAATATAAAACTAATATATGTTTTATCGCATCTCATGACTTGTAAGCTGTTCACAAGGGGTTTTATGTCCACAATGTACTGTAACAAGGGAAACACTAAATATATCTTGTAATCTAACATGGTCCTTCAATATCCCAAAAAATTACTAGAATGAAAATGAAGGTTTTATGTGATACTATTGGACAGAAACATAAACCCTTTGCTGCGAGGTATGAGGATGAGAAGTGTATTCGAATTTTCATGATTGCTGTTGATTTTTCATGAATTTTATGATACCTGATTTAATTTTTCATGAATTAGACCACTTAACTAAGCAAACTGTGGTCGACGAATTTCTAAAAAATTGAGATTTTCATCGGCTAGATTAGCCAGCTAGATCTCTGTATATTATCCGTATAGCGTATATTTAGGATGATTTGGAGGAAATGCTGGTCAAACTCTATTTTCTACTGCAAGGGATAATTAGATGTTTTAAAACGGTATTGCTGATTTAAGGGGATTGTTCGCAACAGAAATTCATAAATCCTCTAGCTTCCATCATCAATTAATATTCTACTAGCTCCAAACTACATTTAAAAAAGAAGTCTACATTCATTATGAACTTATTTTTTCCCCAATGCAGAAAATCCCTTCTAGGCATTTTTTAAATCCCGAACCATACTGACGATTGCACATGTGTAACTTAAATAGTGTATTGTACTTTTTATGCATTATGCAAGTCTACATAAAAACCTAATTTCATAAAATTAATACAATACTTTTGGAGAAATATCAATTTAAATTGAACTCTTTCTTTATTTAAGACATCAGAAAATATATAAACACAGTGATATTCAAAATGTAGACATAATTTTCTGTAATAGCTTATTAAGTTCAAATTTAAAAAAAGTCGCTAGATTCTTTTCTTTTACAATTCAGAAATATATGTGTGCATCATTTTCTTTCCTATTGCAAATCAAAACGTATAGTCGATGACTAGAGAGTGAATGACCACAAAATATCCGTAATGCTACATGAAATCAACTTCAACATTGTGTGGATTAAGAATAACCTACAATACTACAACAAAACATCCAAAACCTTTTCCCTTCAACGGAAATGCGAGTTGCATTGGTTATTGTCAGTTGTGATCCTGTTACCATAACCACTAGGCTATCGCGGCCTCAAACAAATATGAAAAAAGTCCAGAGTCAAAATATCAGTGTTTGCATGTAATTTTTTTACAAAATAGTCGGAAGAAGAAATTATTTTAAGGTGCCTGACTAGTTGCCGGAACATTTTTTTCGAAATAATGCTGAAAGTTCATTTTTAAACTCATTTTTTCTTTGATTTATAACTGAAAACTTAAAAAAAATAACAATGAAAATAAGTTTTAAATATATTTTTGTAAGAAAATTGACAATTTTAGGTTAAAATTAGGCTTTTTTTTGCACATCACGGCAAACACTGTAAAATAAATTCTAATGTATAAGATAAAAAAAAGCTCTTTGAATTTTATTCAAAAAGCGTTTACCTATGTTTTGCTCTATCATCTTTGAATAATTTGAATTTATCACACAATAAGGGGTCAAAAAGTGCACAAAAGGAAAATTTTTCAAAAACTTTGCATTTATCACAAAGAAAAACAATCATAAAAACGGTAAATATATTGTTTTTTCTTATTTTCTAGTGCACAGCATGAATACTTTAATAATAAACAATGATGCTAAACTTCATGCAATTATCTCATGGAATTTTTGAGATATCATGTTTGCCATGCGATAAAATATGGAAGAATCTGTTTCGGAGAAAAACGCATTGATGGATTTAAAATCTAAATCTTAAAAAATTATACTGCTAAAACAACCTAAAACTTCTTTATATCAAAAGAATACACCTTTTATAATCCCATATCAGTATTATATATTTGTTTCAAATTCTTTTTTTTTAATTTTGTTACCAATTTTATAGAGTCAAAAAAGATTTTCTTAACGTCTAAATGCATAGTTTTTTAAATACAAATTAGAGATATAAAAAGCACACCAGAAAAACTTTATTTCATTAAAAAATGATATTTTTATATGGAAAAACAGGTATATATATCATTAAGTATCTTAGAGCATAAGAAATATGTAATATAAAATATATTAATGTGTGTTATTTTATCAGTATATATATATATATTCCCAAAAATTAATTTTAAAAATATTGCTTATCGCAAAGGTTGTAAAAAATTATAATGAAAAGCATATAAAGAACAGCTTTTAAGACTTCCATATGAATACACTTTGACTTTTTTTCATCCTTAGTAATTTTGTTTTCCATGCAGCTGTTTTTTCCGCATTTTTTTTTTATATTTTAAGGGGTGACCTACAGAAGTTAAAAAGCGTTCCAGATAAAATTTTACAAATCCATGTACAAGATCTTAGGAAGGGAAGTATTTGCATTTTTAATTATATATATATATATATATTATGATAATAAACTTGTGTATTACAAATTAAACGAAATTAACGTGAATAATGAACATAAGCGAATTGTTTCAAGTTTATATAATAACTGTATCTTTAAGTAAAATACTCCATAAACTGTTATTGAAAAAGGCTTTTCTGAGTAAATTTTGAAACATTTTTTGAATTTATTTAAATTTTTGTCACCAACTGACTAAGTATTATTGGGATTAGCTCTGTGTCAACATTCACCTTACTGCTAGCACCAATGATGAAGCAACTTCCTTAAACCTCACAGACCTTGCTTTAGGTATAATTAATTAATATTTTGTCTTTAAGAACAGAGTTTTAAATCAAATATATAAAATAAAGTTAAATATGAAACAAAATATCGAGAAGCAAGGGTATAAGAAAATCGGAAAATGACAAAAATTTTACGGAGAATTATTTGCCAATTTTCACTTAAAACTGATAAATTATTTTTTTAAAAAATATCATCATATGTCCCGTCATTACCTTATCTAAGTTAATATTTTTTAAATAAATTCGATAAACACCAAAAAAGTGTAAAAAAAAGTATTAAAATGCAAACACGTCCGGTTCGTTTTTGCTGCTCTCTCTTGGCATAAAAACTGTTATAACTTCGTAAATAATTGAAAGACAAACAAAAGTAAGGTATTTTTAGAAAGCCGTAAATTCAACTATATAAGATATAAAGTAAAAAAAATCATCCTTTTCATCAAAATTGACGTTTTTGCACTAGTCAGGCGCTCTTCCATTATAAGTACAATAACCTTTCCTATATATAAGGGTTGTTCAAATGGAAGTAATTCGTGCTTTATATCCAAGAGATGCGTAGGGTCCGAAATTAGATAGGTAGAAACCAATATTTTTTGTGAAATACATAAAAAAAATTGTTACAAGATATCACCCATGGCATTTAGGAAGTCTTCTCATTGATTAGGAAGATTGGTAATTTGTCCGCGAAGAACGCTATCAATTGACCATAGAACCAGTTCAGAACTACAGCCTTTACGTCATCGTCGGAGTGAAATCGTTGAACCATTATGCTTTTCTTCAGTGGTCCAAATATGGGATAGTCGCAAGGCGACAGATGTGGATTGTAAGCAGTGTTCCAGGATATCCCACTTTTTATGGGCTAGTACCTCGACGCACTACTTTGTGACATGCGACTTTACATTGTCATGAAGAATGTTGACACCTGTCGACAGTATATCAGGAAGGGTTTTTATAACCTTACACAGCTTCTCAAGTGTTTTGTGCACCGTCGAGAATAATGGAGACATCCGGTTGATTAAACTCCCGTAATAGGGATCCTTGCATTTCGAAAAATGTTGTCAATGTCACCTTTTCGGCTGACTACTGATCTTTGAATTTTTCGGGCCAAGGTGATTCTGCATGTTTCCTTTGCATTCTGATGGACACCAGGTTTAATCCTCTGTCTCTGTGTGCCGAAGAAGTTCGTCACTGTCATCCTTTTACAGCAATAAATGCTGTAAACTCATGTCCATTCGCTGTTTCATGTGTTGTTCAGAAAGCATGTGGGGTACTTAATAGTAACACACTTTTTTCGATATTTCAGAAAGGTGGCGACAATATTTCAACCAGTACCGATGAAAATGTTGAACACTTTTGCGACGTCGCGAATATTTCTACGTCATTTTTCTTGATTGCAGTGGCAATGTCCATAATAATTGGACTGGGTCTCGGCAAATCCTTTGTCTCCTGTAGACCATCGCTAAACATTCTCAATCACCTCGTCCCCTTCAGTTTCGACACACACGTGACACAGCACACAGCTAGCATTATTCGATAAATATCGGCCGGCTTTCGCCCTTTCAGTGTTAAAAACCATTTTATAGTTCTCTGATCCGTTTTTGACGCCTTTACATCCGCAAAAGATATATTTAAAGGAATGCTACGTCATTACGAATGTAGTTATAAGAAATCTGCCTCTGCTCGCACGTGCATGGTACATACACTTTTACTACTGTTCGCCTGTGACGATTCAAATCACTTTCATTTGAACACACTTCATAACTTAAACTCCTTTTTTCTGTACAGTTTTTATTACCAGTTTGAATAAAAGAAGTGTTGAAAGAGTAATACTGTTTTATTTGTAGGTAGAATAGTGGTAGTGGAGAAAGTAGTGCTTTTATTTAAGATTTGTTAATCGTTGCTGATTTTGGAGCCTATATATCACACCCGAGGGAATATAGATATTGCACATAACTAAATAAATACGTCCATTAATTTATAAGTTTTGTAGAATTATTGAATTTCTTTTGTATTCGTTAAGACAGCGTATCTCAAACTGTGGAGCGCACCCCCCTTGGGGGCATGACAACTCAACGAGGAGGGCGCAAGCATATCCAAAAGTTGAAAACAAAAGATTATTTAAAAAAAATCATTTATTTACAAAAAGTAAACAAAGAAAAGACATTCTGACATACAAAATACACATTTACACTGATATATTACACTTATAAATGAATCAGTGGTACACATTGTGTTTTATATAATTAATTTAACAGTACTAAGTTATGAACAAGTTTAAGAATCACCGGTGACCCCATGGGATTGTCATATATAAAATTATACACAAAAACTAACGCTTATCTTGATAATTTGTACGTTTTATAATTAATCCTTTAACTGCCGATTAAATGTTACGCGATTCACCACCCGTTTTCCATGCAGGCGTGCGTGTGTGAAGTATTGGGGGAGGGAGGAATAAAGAAGCAAATAATCTGAAATAATTAAATCCTTCATAAACATTTTCAAGGTCGTTTTATTACATTCCAAAGTCTTCGGAATAATTTTATGGATAGAAGTGTACAGAAAAGATCGTACTTCGGAAAGACGTATATATACGTCTGGGGAAATGAACGCTTTGACTGAGCGAGACGCTTAAATACACCGGTGGCACTTCAGAAGTTAAGGCCGTATAGTAGTTTTAGTTTAATAGTATAGTAATATTGAATTCAATACATTGTTATTGTATAAGGGGGGGGCTAGAGGAAAATAGTGATTGAATATTGAGTCGCGAATATTGAAACTTTGAGAAGCACAGGGGGATTAGGAATAAAGAAGCAAATAATCTAAAATAACACTGTCAATGTCCTTTTATTGCATTCCAAAGCCTTCGGAATAATTTTATGGATAGCAGTGCACAGAAAAGATCCTACTTCGGAAAGACGTATATATACACCTAGTTAAATTAACGCTTTAGATGAACGAGACGTTTATGTACTCCGGTTGCACTTAAGGTTAAAGTCATATCGTAGTTTTAGCGTCAAAATATAGTATTATTGAATTCAATACATTTTTATTGTATAAGAGGGGGGTGCGATGAAAATTATGATTGAATATTGGGTCGCGAATTATGAAACTTTGAGCAGCACTGCGCAAAGATCTTTATTAATAAGGTTTTGTTCTTGCAAAACATTTACAGTGGGGAATTGAATGATATGTTTTGTGTATTTCAGATTTAGGGCACAGGTGTTAAGCACACTTCTGTAAAACTTACTTAGAAATAATTTAATATTTTTTTAACTGGAAATTTTTAAAAAAAAGAAAGAAAAAGTAAGAAAATTAGTATTAATGTTAAAGTTACAATAAGTTTCAATTTTATCTAAATTAAATAGTAATGTGTCTTAAGAGGGAAATTACAATATAGAAATAAATAATTTACGAAACCAGAAATAATCTCAAGACAAAGCTCATTGCATTCAAAGTTAAGCAGAATTAAATATTATTGCGATGTTACTTATAGTTCTGCATAATAAGTAGCTAAGTTTAAAACATTAGTATAATTTTTCTAGACTGCTTCTAAGAACGTCATTACCTTCTAAGTTAGATAATATATTTATTTGCATATTTTTCTAAAAGTTTGATGGAGAGAGTGTTATGAGAAAAAGTTAATGCACCCAGGTATACAAAAGTTTTTTACAATTATTTCGTTTTGTGTCGCAAACTACATTTGATTCCCACTCAAATCAATTTATTTCAACATTAATTCTTATTAATATATTACTTAAAGAGACATCAATATTAACTTCTGCATTTCATACGCTTTTTACATCATACATCGATGCAAATTACTTAAAATCAATTTCTTAATATTATGCATCAAGAATAAAGGTAATTACTTTATAATGAAAAGACTGGAATAATTATTTTATAAAAAATATTTTAATGTTATTCATAGAAATTCAAAACATTTAAGATAAAAAAATGCCTTTCGTAGAGGAATGTTTTGTTAAGCATACCGATCTCTAAACATCAAGCCCATTGAAATCTCATAAGCTAAGGGGAAAAAATGTGAGGTATTTGATAAGAAAAAAAGTTCAAAACAAATAAACTAGGAAACATGATTTCTCATGAATGCGTTAGGAGCTGGTTGAATGCTTATGAAAGAAAATAGAATTCGAAGAATGCAAATATTAAATTGGCCAAAGGAAGTGTATTGAAGTTATATCGCCTCTAATTAGATCTTTGTTTGATAATTCTTGAAATTTTCACTTTCAGAAAAATTAAAAAAAAGTGTTTATATTATTGAGAAGATAAAGTTTAAATGACTTAAGAGTGTTTGTGTGTTTCAGACTTCTGTTTCGGTGATTCAGTGATCGAAATTATTTGCAAATAATCAATTCGAGATAGAATACATTTTTTGTTTAAAACCTGACTTTGCGAACCATAACACATATTCACACATAAGAAACACAAAAAGTAATCTTGGTAATTGATATCAATTAGTAAAATCAACAGCTTTTTCCATTAAGTTTCAAAAACACATATAAACTCGAGTTCTAATAGTCAACTGCAGAATTCTCACATCGAGATTTATTACAAAAATGATGCCAACTTTGACACTAAAACTTATATTTAAACAATTAAATATCAGTAAATAAAATAAACAGTAAGAAAAATTAGAATTATGTATAAATCAAAGCAGACGATAATAGTTAGAAAAAACAGAATAATTTCTAACCATATTCTATATATATATAAATGAATGTTTGTATGTATGTCATCCATGAACTCAAAAACGACTGTACCGATTCTTATGAAAATTGGTATATATAGGAATTTTTCTACGGAGAAGGTTTGTATAATATGCTCATTGATGCCACTCGCCACCAGGTGGCGCTGCAGAGTAGCAACTTCTGCCCCGTTCAACCGATTGTCATGAAAATCATTATGACCATGTATTTTTACACAGAGAAAACGAATATGATATTCGTATTAATGGAAGTTACCACCAGATGGCGCTTCCATGTATCAAGTTCAATACTGATTTTAATAGATATCTATACGAATTCGTATAAATAAAAGTTCTCAAAATATATTTTTGGTGCGATAAGTAAAATAAAACTATAAACTTTCTTTTCTTCTCTATCTCTTCTTCTCTTCTCTTTCTCTTCTTCTCTATCTCTTCTTCTCTTTCTCTTCTTCTCTATCTCTTCTTCTCTTCTCTCTCTCTCTCTATTCTCTTTTTCTTCTCCTCTATCTCTTATTCCCTTCTCTTCTCTATCTCTATAAAAATGATTGTTTACCTGTATGTCTTTTCTAGAATCGTAAACTATGTATTTGATTATGTGAAGATGTCATTCTAATGAATTTCATATATTGTCGTTACAGTTCATGCTGATATGAATTGAAACAAATGAAGCGAACGATAGATGATATTTCGAGTCGAGAGTGACATAAGAATTTGTGTAGGTTGTGAAATTCATATCTAGCTTACATTAAACAGACAATATTGTGCGTATTTTTATATTTGGGAGAGTTTTTCGAATAATTTTGTGCATTTCATCGTAAGCTGAATTAATTTAGATAAATACTTCAATTGGATTGAATATTTGTAGTTTCCGTGAGCTGATTATATTCATTTTCTACAGTGAATTTACGAAGATCATCGAATGTGTATGTGAAGGATTTGACTGCTGATTGACATTCCGAAATCATTTGCTGTGCGGGGTTTTTCTTATTAGCATCTTATACCATCTGCGACTTTTCGACGTTTTATAAATTCAAAAGCATCACGTCGTTCCTGTATAATTATGCCTCCCTCAAAAGCGACGAGCAATTGGCCGATCTACACCTCAAGCACGAAAGAGACGAGCAACGAGCATTAAGGCTGGAAAATCTTCGAGTACACGCCACTGAGACCCGTTCGTCTGAATCGTCTGACCAACGAGAAGTAAGATTAGAAACTGATCGAATACGTACTAATCAGATCCGTTCTTCTGAGAGAACTGAATTACGGAAAAGTAGGCTGCAAAATGTTCGAATAAGCACTGCTCGATCAAGACGAACACTGCACGCTGATTGATTTGAATCTTAGTGCATTCCATTATGACAGTAATAATGATTGGAAATTATTAAATGTCGTCATTGGAAAAATGGATAAAATTTGCATGTATTGTAGTGCACTCAAATTTAAAAATGAAACGCGTGGAATGTGTTGCGCCAGTGGAAAGGTTAAGCTACCAGAATTACATTCACCACCCGAGCCACTGTCAACGTTTCTATCTGGTGTTACACGTGTCGAAGCATTTCTTGGAAAACATCCGCAAGTACAATTCATGCTTCCAAATGACATCGTTCGGTGCAACGAACATCGTGCGCGATAATTACATGCCGATATTCAGAGTCCAAGGGCAAATTTATCATCATGCCGGATCGCTTCTACCATTGCCGGACGCAAATCACAAGTTCCTTCAAATTTATTTTATGGCAAACAGTGATGAACAAATTGAACAACGATGTCATTATAATGCGGGCACTAGACGAGAAATTGTGGGTGCGTTACAAGGCCTTTTCGATCAACACAATGAATTAGTTCGGTTGTTTAAAACCGCCATTCAACGAATGCCAGCCGATGACTATGCAGTTGTGATTCGAGCAGACAAAAGACCCGTTGGCCAACACGAGAGACAGTTCAATACACCAACAATCGATGAAGTGGCGATCGTTATAGTTAGCGAAGAACTTGAATCGCGCGACATAATTCTTCATCGCAAAAGTGGTGACATTCAGCGAGTCTCCGAAACTCATCGCTCATACGACGGATTGCAGTATCCGATTCTGTTTATTTGCAACGAGAAACACACTATGATTCTGATGAACTGGGGACATTCGTTAGGACAAATCTTCCGCAGTTGATTCTAGAACAACGCATTGCGTATGACAGAATTATGCGTGCAATCACAGAACAAAGCGGTGGACTGTTTTTCATAGAGGCGCCCTGTGGTACAGGCAAGACTTTTCTTCTTTCACTAATTTTGGCAACCATACGATCACAAAATAGTATTACACTGGCTATTGCATCATCTGGAATTGCGGCAACTCTTTTGGATGGTGGCCGAACAACGCATTCAGCATTGAAACTGCCGTTGAATTTGCAAAACACTGAGGCACCTACATGCAACATCAGCAAAAACTCTGGAATGGGAAAAGTACTCCAAACGTGTCAAATTATCATATGGGGCGAATGTACAATGTCTCACAAGAAAGCATTGGAAGCCCTTAATCGTACACTGCGAGATTTCAGAGGAAACAGACGGATCTTCGGTGGCGCACTCATTTTATTGTCTGGTGATTTTCGACAAACACTGCCCATTATACCACGATCAACACCCGCTGATGAGCTTCATGCATGTCTTAAATCATCAGTTCTATGGCGTCATTTACAGAATTGACTTTGAAAACTGACATGCGTGTACAACTACAACGGGATGCATCGGCTGGAAATTTTGCAAAACAATTAATGGATATTGGAAATGGGCGAATGGAAATTGATGAATCTACACAATGTGTCACCCTGCCAGCAAACTTCTGTAAGATAACAGAAAGCATCGACGAATTGGTGCAAAAAGTTTTCCCAAACAATGCACAAAACTACAAAAACCATCAGTGGCTCAGTACGCGTGCTATATTAGCAGCCAAAAACATCTATGTCAATACCATCAACTTCACCATTCAGCATGGAATACCCAGTGAAACGACAACATATAAGTCCATCGATACTGTGGAGAATCAAGATGAGGTTGTCAACTATCCAACTGAATTCTTGAATTCGCTTGATTTGCCAGGCATGTCACCGCACGTTCTTACATTGAAAATTGGCGTACCCATCATACTTCTTCGAAACATAAATCCACCACGACTTTGCAACGGAACCAGACTCTCAGTCAAGAAAATGATGAACAATGTTATCGAGGCAACAATTTTGACTGGAAAATTCAAAGGTGAAGACGTCCTATTGCCACGTATCCCAATGATCCCGACAGATATGCCATTCGAATTCAAACGTTTACAGTTTCCGGTGCGACTCGCTTTCGCAATGACTATTAACAAAGCACAAGGACAATCGTTACAAGTGTGTGGATTAAATTTGGAGAATCCATGCTTCTCACATGGACAGCTCTATGTGGCTTGCTCACGTGTCGGAAAACCTTCTGATTTATTCGTCTACGCACCAGATGGAAAAACAAGAAATATTGTGTATCCCACAGCACTTCAATAAACATCTATTTGAAACTGAACTTTGTAATCACACAATTTTTTCGAAACGGCTTTGAATGAATTGAATATTTGTGTACTGATTTTCCTTTAAAATTATTTTTTTAAAATTTATTTCAGTTGTTTGCGTAACAACGCGCGCCGGGTAAAGCTAGTATGTATAATAAAACTAATTCCAAGTAACACTTTTCATATGTACGCATTAAATATTTTGATTTATATTGAAATCTGAATCACACACACACAACTTTTTAGTTTCTCTTTTATATATAGCAACCTTCTCGAGTCCAGCTGGAGCGCAAGGAGCCATAGAATTCTGCCAAATTTAGTGTGAGTTATCGTATTATATTCTCCAAAGTGGAAATTGTAAAATTGGTTTTTGAACATAAAGTGATACCTATCAGCTTTCAAAGTTGTTTGCTGTCATCAAAGATTTCATTCTATTTATCAAGAAATTGCAGTTGTTGCAAAATAGTTGATAGTATTTGAACGTTATATTAATATAAAGTAAAGAAAATACTGTGCAGTTAAGAACATAATAACTAGATTGAAAAAAAATAATTTAGTCAAAATTAAGGCCATTGAGCTTAATAGATTATTACGGTCTATAAATGTTTTATAATAAATGTGTTTATTATAAAATATGTTTTATTGTTTTTTTAAAATAAATCATTTTAAATAAAAAATAGCAAATTTGAAAACTTAAAATAAATGATTTTACTGAAAATTTAAGTAAACAAGTTGTTACATCAGTATAATCGTACAGATTAAGTAGTGCGATGTTGAAAGTGGTGGGGATGGGGGCTGAATCGTGAACCTTTTAATCTGCATGTAAGTTGTTAATTAAGGTAGATGTCAAGGTGAAGAAGTGGGCAAACTCTTACAAGACGGACAGTCAGTCTTTCAAACGAAGAAATAGTCTTAAAGTATGACAAAGTGTCCATGATTGTGAAAAAGGGCCTAGCTCATTACCACCAAACGTCAAATTGCTGAAAAAGTTTCTTCTTATAACACACTATATCCTAAAAGTTTAACTGGGCTCGGTGAACTTATTTCTGTGTCATGTATGAACGATAAACCAAGGACTCTAAAGATATAGTCAACTAACTGCTGAAGCCAGAATTTAAGCTAAATTTGAATCAATTGTATGAATTTTAGTATGTAATGGACTGCATAATTATGATATTTTATGACACGGTGTGAAACTTAGTGTAGAATTGGTATTTTGTGCTTTCTGTGCTGATTTTTTATTAGCTTTAAAAATGATGTACTCTAAGACCGCGTTCCCAAAACTGTGAAACGTGCCCTCTTGGGGGCGTGATAAAACCCCGTGGGGGTGTGAACACATCTAAAAGTAGAGCATGAAATATTTAAAATAATTATCAATTTACTAAAAGAAGCAAACTAAAATACATTCTCACAAAAAAGATACACATTCACACAGATATAATATATTCACAAATGCATCAGTACTGCATGAAGTATTTGATAATTAATTCATCAACACTAAATTAAAAACAAGTTTAGTCAATATTAGTGATTCTCTCACGGGCTTGTATTAAACAAAATTTAATATTTATCTTGATAATCCGCACTGTTTATAGTAAAGTCGTATAGCATTTGCGTCAAAGTACGTTATAATTGCATTCAACAAATGTTATTGTGTAATGGGGCGCGATGAAAAATATGACTTAAAATTTGGTCACAATTATAGAAGGTTTAAGAAGCTCTGCTGTAAGAAAAACTGACGGTGCGGAAATGCAATTTGCCTTGTGTTTAATCAAATTTTTTTTTCTATGCACTCAATGTGGATAATGTCGATACACAATGTAAATTTGAAATAAATTTGGTGGGAAGAAATATATTTGCAAGGATTATAACAGGGAAAGTAATCTTCTAAATGTAAACTTCCAGTTTCGTGGGGAAAGAAATGTCAGTCATTTGGGACTAAAAAAACTTCTTATAATGTCTCGAAATGATTTGATATTATGCATTTTCGAGATTTATTCATATTACATGTGGCTAAGAAACAAAACATCTGATTGTATCACACCCGTTCTTAAATTTTAATCAAAGATATGCTTACGTAATCAGTCAAAGGAAAAAAAAAAAAAGACACGATAAATAGTTGCACTCTCTACACACTTAACCATTGAAGGAGAAATTGTCGAAATTCAGGAACTAGTATCATATACATACATATATTTTATTCATGGCGTTTAATCTTGACTTGCTCTCGTATATTTTATAGCTCCTGGGACAATCAAAAGTATCTCGAAAAATGTATTTGACTTTCTTTCATTTTCGTTCAAAGATTACAGGCATCCCAGATGTGTTTTATCGCATGAAAAACTGAAGGAGTCAACGAGGAAGCAGCGATAAATATTCCTGCATTTGCATTTACAAAATGTTAAGAATCTCGACACTAAAATGAACGGTGTTCTTTTCAAAAACAGAAAACTGCAACGGGTTGTTGAAAAGCTGTGCTTTGGTTGGAAATATGCTTCCTTGTTTGAATTGCCCCTTCGAGTGAGATAATGTTCTCAAAACCGAACATTATTTTGTTTTATTTTGACTATAAACTGGGCATCTTAAGAATTACGACGAAAGCGTAAATTTGCTGGATAGTAAAAAATTAAACTAAAATTCCATGTGTTTGACTAGTTTTAGAAATGTTTTCTTCGCAATAAAAGGATTTCATTCTTTTCATATAATGTAAACATACTGCTTTAACTTTGATATTTTTAACCAAATGTTACCAGATGATAGCTTTAAAAAATAAACTCCATAATCATACAGAATTCTTGTACATTGCTTATCACGCTGCATTTATTTGAATACAAGACAATGCATTCTTTATTTAAAATAAACAGCAGGCATTTCTATAAAATTAATTTTTTTTTAATTTAATGATAACTTTAGATCTCATGCTTTCTTTATTTTTCTGGAATTTATTATTCGTAGAATATATTAAGAAAATAAATATATTATTTTTTGAAATTCCCGAGATATAATTCATTACTTTTTTTACGGTTAGAAATATTTGTGTATTTTAATTCTTACTATAGACACATAATTGTAGAGGACGGTAGTGTGCTGGACTGCCACATCCGGGGTCAGGGGTTTTACCCTAGGGCTGGGAAAGGTCGACTCAGCCTTCCCTAGCTGATATCGGGACATCTGCTGATACATCTCATCGCTCAATGGTTAAGAAAACTGAGGTGGGCACAGTAGGCCTTGGGGCTACTGAGTTTCAGTTCATGCATAATTTTACTACATTTTAAGCTTATAATTAACTTTTCTAGACATTTTTGTTTTTCAATCAAAGGCATTTGAGGCTAGGTCTGTATATTTAGTGTGTTCATGTCAATAAGTATATAAAACATAAAACTGATGAAAACAATTACGAAATAGCTTATTAATTAGAAATATTTTCATGTTTTTATTATTATCTTTCTTCAATTTGTCTTTGAGTCTTTCAATGATATGTTAATGATTCCATCTTTTGTACAATGCAATGTTAAAACATTATGTTAATTTATTTTTATTTCAATATCTGTATTCTCTGATTTATATACAAATGTATGTCAAAATAAAAAAAAAACAAAGTTCACAGTTTTTTGACTACTGCTCTTATATTTAATGTTAATTATATTTGTAAGATTTAATTAAAAGGAGGGTTTATTTTATTCAATTGATAATATATGAGGATAATAGTAAAGATAACTATCCCTATATATAATATAAATAACCTTATATAAGAAATTATATTAATACATCACAAATTAATCTCTAACGTAGTTCTAAGTACGAGTTATAAAGTCAACAAAAATATTCAAGATGTTTTCTAAAGGTATATGTATATGTACAAACACATCGATATAAATATATTCAGGCTAAAATTTTCCCCCTTTTAAACTCACAAAAACACTGTCAGTAAAGTTAAATATTTAAAAAAAAGTTTTAAAACTACTAAAGATATATGTCAGCTTCCATTTTTAAAATTTTCATTTCCGAGAGATTGAAACAAGATTAGGAAGAAAAATACCTAAAATAGTTGAAGTATTGCTCTTAAAGTAACTGAATCTCAAGCAAAAACTATACTTTAACCAGATGTCTTTTGCATTAAAATGAAAAATGGATAAAGATGACCCGAGTCCACAACGTATTTTTCTAGTAAACATAAAATTTTACAAGAAAGCAGATGTTCTCAGTTTGAATTCTGAAATAGGTTGCTTTTTTGGAAAGCAAAATATTCATCTATTTCTGTGAAAGGACGTTTTTAGAGGAATTGAACCAAATGTTTTACTTTAAAAATTGAACTTGAAGGGGAAATAAGAAATCCAGATTTGTTTAGATTAGACATAATATGAATGTAAAAAATAGATCAATGATAAATTTAAATCATTTGCATGGAGAGTATGCCAGCAAACATAGAAAAAAATATCTGAAATTTGAAACAAAATATTCTTTAAAATGCTTTATATGAACTAATTCTATATAGACATTAAATTAATTCCGTAATTTCTTTTAAAGAAATTAAACTACAAAACTGATGTTTTGAATTTTATTTCCGCACCCTCACACCCTTGAACACTACAAATTTACCGTATCCGAAATTTGCATGACGCTACGTGCATTATTTCTTGGTGTTGTAACTTTACTTTTGAGAAGTGTATTTGGGAGATTCATAAGACTTTAATTGCAAAAAGCAAGACGTGTTAAGGTTAATAATTAAAGAGGGTTTTGTCATTAACTTCCGGAAATTTAGAAATATACTCTCCTGCCTTGCATATATTCTTTGAGAGGTTATACTGAAGAATCTCATATAAAAAAGAAATATTGCATAGCTAAACAGTGTCTTACTGTCCTCACTTTATAACACTTCACGCTGTTATGAATAAAGGGACATACGAGGATTATTTTTAAAGCACGATTCATTAATGAATAAACAATTTGTAGGTAAAATATATATTTGTAAAACAAAACGTATTCCTTTTCACAATATGCATACAATATATTTTTTGCAAAAATATCTCTGGTTAGCTTATTCATTTATTGTAATGAACAAAGAGCTTTAGTATATCCTACTCCTAAAGCTGTACCATCTAAAATGATGGCCAGCTATGCATGGTCATTTTCACTTCTCCGTCACTGTCCGAAATCTTGCAGACGAGAAATGTTTTTTTTCAAATAATGAAATAAGTGATAATTTTGGGTGCTAAGATAATCGAATTTCTCTCAGTCAGTCTTAAATTAGAGCCGAAGTATATACCCTTGTATTGCCATGAATTAGTGCCACATTATCTAACAGTATTTCCTATGATTACTCATCAAAGTTTGGTTTATTTCACACAAGTTAGCTGTGTGCTAGTCAACTCATTTCCTGTCACTACCTAGTATGAAGATGTGGGAGATGTCCTTTCTCTCGAGGACACAAATGGAATAAGGGGAAGTGATAGACTCTTCGAAGAAGCAATAAAAATATTTCTCCATTTTAAATGCACTAGTAGTTACTTGTGAAGGGCATAGTTTTAGCAATATCTTTTTAGTTAAATGAACTAGTGGAGAGTAGAACGTATTGTTCGAGTGCATGAGGAAGTGACAAACATGAAATGTCATAGGAACAATTTTAAACGGATTCAGGAGATTTCTTTTCAGAAATCTGCTCCCGACTATCTGTTTCTTCTGTTATGTGAGGCTAAAGCTGATTCGCGTGAATAGGTCCTTGAAGTTTGACAGTAGAAATCCGACTTAAGAGTACGTTTTCGCTGTAAAAATCAACAATCTGCCGTAAAAAATCAATCAAACAAAACACCCCATCTGCCCCAAAACACCGCTAGCATAACTTTATACTTTGAAAGTACCTGTTTTGATTTCAATAGGATCTATGACGATGTGTGTCATAACTGTTTTGACTCGAAGTCATATGATTCGACCATGTCTCATTTACTGTGATTGTATGACTCAACAAGTCTGTGTACGTACTCATTCTCACGCATATGTAAAATTGTAAACGCGACTCACAAATACGCCTTACTTAGGAAATAACTATTGTATAGTCATAAGAAAAAAGGAATATATAGTTAGAAAGTAATACTTATATACTATAGTGTATTTATTTAAATTTAAATTTAACTCACAAGATTTATTTTAATGAAATATTTAGTACAAACTGAATGATATAAGGGAGAATGTAGATACGTTTTTGTATCGCATAAATTTATTTCTATTTTAATAAATAATAATAAAAATACGACAAAAATGCACAATAAAACTGAAGTATAGATTTTTAAATTATGGGACTCGTTAGCGGTTAAGTGATAGTATACGTAATAGCATTCTATGTACCAAGTTGTTCTTAAGAGTCTTAAGCGATTCACTTAATTCAAGAAGATCTCATGCTATGATTTTCACCTTTTAAAACCACCCCTGCTGCTGTTTTATTCGTTCCTCCAGATAATCCATAATTACCAGGTAACAAACCATGCTTATTTAATTTATGCTGCACTAGTTTCTCATCTTTATGCGTAAATATATTTTATTGATTAATACGCAGTTCCTTAATTTAGATACGAGATCATAGCTCACTAATGTTTTCTCTTACACCAATTCATGAAGGAGTTGCGGCTAATAAAAGGAGCAAAAAAATGATTTTATAAGCAAGATCCACAGCCGAGACGATCAGTCACCATGACTGCTGATAGTGTGAAAGTTTACAGATAAAATAGTATCGAGAAAGTATAAAGACATTTCCGTGAGAAACTTCCACTCTTCTTCGAACTCCCGTAAGGTACTTACATAAATGGCTTTCAAGTAAGTGAAAAGCTTACGTTAAATCATGAGTGCCTTCAGAGGAACTTTACTGCACGCGAATGAGTACTTTACGAAACGGCACAACCCCCAAGAACACCCCAAAACCTTCGAGCGAGAGGGGTGGAGGGACTTTTGATCAGAGCTGATTTATGGTTTTATCGGGGTGGTTTTGAGAGAAAATCTTCTTAAGCCTGTACCTTCTTACACTAGCTTGAAGATTTTAAGCTGTTAAGATTAATTATTTGGCTCTCGTATAAGGAGGCATTGTTTTCCATCTTATCCTGAAAGGTGAGAAATTTTTGGAAGCCTTCTATTGGTTTCTTACTCTTGGGCAACAGAGGAAGAGCTGGAAGTTAAGTTAGTGTAAGAAGATATGATAGCGTTACGTATTGATTGACTTGTTTTATTGGATTAAATTTATACATTCATAAATATTTACTTAGCATTTAATTATTTTCATGTTGAGAAAGAAAGCGATTTGCTTCAACCTTTGCATAGCTCCTGGTACTCAATCCCATCGAAGGGCATATAATTATTATTATGACAATTATCATTATAGTGAGTTATGTCTATGTCTTATTAAAGATTCGCAAGTAGTATTTTGATTTTCAACTTTCCTTTTGATAATTTTGACATATATATATATATATATATATATATATATATATATATATATATATATATATAAGAAATATGTATTATATATCAAAAACAAGAAATAATAGATAAAGAACATAACAAGAAATAGCGTAATAAAAATATAAAAGCTGAGTTAAACTAGTTTGAAGGCGCCAACCTTCCCCCTTTGTAACTCGGTAGGAAAACCAAATAAAATAAAATAAACAAAACTTCAGAGTATGGATAACTCAGAGAGCATGATAAAACCAATCACTACTATTATGTAACAAACTCTCCCAAACTCTTAATGCAGAAAAATCACAAAATTATTACGTAAGAAAAGTAGAAAAATGCTAAACAATTACATAAGAAAAGTATCTTTCAAAAAATAATTTAACAAAATTTCTTTACTCACAAAGCTTTTACGAAGAGAATCAAGCGTTTTGCCATTAATGAAAATAAATTATTCACCAAGTTAAAAATTCGAAAACATAAACACATCTTTGAGCTGACTTTTAAACCAGCCAGCAAAGACAGGTATAAAATGACGACAATCAAATGTGGTAAAATTTGAATTGGTTGATTGTCAAAAATGTAAAAAATGTAAATTTGCTAGGCTCTAATTTGGTTGGTTGTCAAAAAAGTGTAAGATGTTCAAGATGTGTGTGGAAAAAATGTAAACTGTGATATGAGTGTTATGATATAATCTTCACAGCAAGACCACTAACTTGCTGACTTTGAAATCCTATTGTTGTGTGGTGGTTTTGGAATTCGAAGTAGCAAGACGGTTAATGTATTTGTGATGAATATAAGTTCTTAAGAAATTAAAAGGGTATTCATGATCTAAACAATATTGAATTTTTTTTTATATTATTGTATTTATCTATTTTGTGGGTAGTTAAGTTATCATTTCTAAATAAAAAATTCAAAATATATACAAGTATGCACACACACACACACACACATATATATATATATGTGTGTGTGTATGCATACTTGTACGTATACTAGTATATATATATATATATATATATATATATATATATGTGTGTGTATGCATACTTGTACGTATACTAGTATATATATATATATATATATATATATATATATATATATATGTGTGTGTATGCATACTTGTACGTTTACTAGTATATATATATATAAAGTAGTATAGTTCTGAGATGTAGTTAGTAAGCTAGTATAAAAATGCTTCTTTCAGATATTTTAATAATCATAGAAAATATAGATAATGAATATATACTGAAACCCCAATGCGAATTACCTCCAAAGTTTAAATTATAAGGTGTTCTTCGAAGCTCAAACGCTGTACAAATTAGCGCTGACAGTAAAATTTGTAGCGTATAGTGCAGGGATGGCGAACCAATGGCACGCATGCCAATGATGGCACGCGACAGAATATTTTGGGCACGCCATCGATCAAAAACTATTTGCATTTTAGCTTAAATAATTAAGTTTACTATGAAGTATTATGAACAAACGCGAGTGATCCGTCGCGACGCCGACAAGTCGGGGCGCAGACTCGTTTGTTATGTCTTGCGTAAATACTTCGTATATTTTAAATTGCTAATGATGCAAAGTTTATCTACGCATAGTGTGTGTATGTAACTATTTCTATATATATTCAAGTTGTTTAAAAAACATATTCTAACGTTTACATTAATAGTTCAGCTTGTATACATCTAATTTATTAATGTGATCTAATTCTTATCTTGTAAGTCTAATTGGTAAAATAACTCTCACTGCTTTAATTTTAAAAAATTTAATGACAAAAGCGAAAGAGCAGACACTACAGAAATCTCGTACACGCACTCAATTTCTTAAAAACAAATAAATCTGCCCATAAGCCCGCAGTCGTGCGCAGTCAGTAAAAAGGGGTTTTTTGGCGGGGGGAGGAATCAGGCGAGAGCACATAGAATAGTCAATTTCATCATCACAACTGTACATTTAAAGTTTTGTGTTAAATTTACGATTTTTAACTGCTATTTAACATGTCTAGTTCAACAAAAAAAAACTTGGCGGGCTGAGAAATATGGCATGATCAATAAAGGCGACAAAGCGGTGTTTGTTTTATGTTCTGGAACAGTGGTATGCAGAACATCGTCTGTAAAACGGCATTTTGAAACAAATCACTAATCCTTTTGTGAAAAAAGCGAACCAGAGCAAAAAGAATTAATTGCAAGTGCAATAAAAGACAGAAATAAACAGTCGATGTCTACGTTTAAATATGTAAGCAAAAATTGTCACACAAGTGCGGCAAGTTACTCGGCTGTAAATGTCATTGCTCGGCATGGTAAACCTTTTCAAGAGGGAGAGTTTTTGAAGGAAGCTTGGTTGGCATGTGCGTCCTCACTTTTGGATGATTTTGATAATAAAGATAAGATACTTCACAGCGCATCAAAGATGTTCCTCTACCTAGAAACACAATGAAAGATAGAATCCTGAAATTGGCAGAAAATGTTACAAATCAACAAAAAAAAATGACATTAACTCCGCTCCTTTTATATCGCTATGTCTTGACGAAAGTATTGACATTACTAAATCGGCACGTTTAGCTGTCTTTGCTCGATATTGTGTAGGAAACATCATTAAGAAAGAATTAATTGCGATAACATCGTTGTTAACAACTACAAATTGCCCAGATATTTGTACGGCAGTAAGAAATTCGCTTGCTGAGAAAGAAATTGATTTGAAAAAAATTGTTTCAGTAACCACTGATGGTGCTCCAAATATGGTAGGCAAAAAAAATGGTTTCATTTGTTTATTTAAAACAGACGTAGGACATTTGATTCTTGAATGCCACTACATTATTCACCAACAAGCCTTATGTGCAAAGAGTGGTTTAACATCTCTTGATAATGTAATAACTTTAGTCACAAAATAGTCAACCTCATATCGTCGCAGTCTTTAAATAAACGAAAGTTTGATGCTTTGTTGGATGAAGTCAATTTGGTGTATAATGGCTTAATAATGTAAAACAAAGTTGCTGGTTGAGCCGCGGGAACGTACTTCAAAGATTTGTTGATTGCTTGGAAGAAATCAGGCTGTTTCTACAAAATGAGAGCAAAATTGAGCAATACCCACAGTTGATGGATATTATGTGGTTTTTAAAATTGATGTTTTTTACAGACATATGCCAACATTTCAATGAATTGAACATAAAGCTTCAAGGCCCGAATAAAACAGTTATCGTCATGATGGATCTCATTCGCGCTTTTGAAGCTAAACTATATGTTTTCAGAAACGATATTGTTGGCGAGAATTCTTTGTATAGATTGCTCCGAGCCAACTGTTGTAACCTTTTGTAACAGTTCGAAAATTGTAGCGATCCCATATGGTTGGGATCCGTTTCGCTTAGTAAAAATTGTCAAATTTACAATCCATTTAGTTATTTTAGTCAACAAATATTATTACAAAAAACTACAAGTACTTCCCAAACTTGAAAAAAAATATCAAAGATTTAGATGCCCAAGAGAAACGAAACGAAGAAAAAGTTATTGATGACTTTATTTCCATAATGGATTCTTTAATCAAAGAATTTTCAGCGAGATTTTCTCAGTTCAAGGAATTATCGGAAACGTTCAAATTTATTATGTACCCTGATGTGATTTCGTTTGATAAACTGAACTTGTCTCAATTCGATTGGTTGGAAATTGAAGAATTTGAAATGCAACTGATTGATTTCCAGTCTAGTTCAATATGGATTCAAAAGTTTATTGAATCAAGGAAAAAGTTGGAATTGAGATTGTGAAGTAGAAAGATTGACAAGCAATATAAGTAAAAATACCAGTAACGAAATTTTGGAAACATGGAACTCGATTCCAGACGCATTTAACTGTTTGAAGAAGTTGGTGTATGATATTTTAACCATATTTTCATCTACCTATGCCTGCGAGTCATTATTTTCGGTGATAAATAACATCAAAGACTCGCTTAGAAACCGTCTAACAGACCACTCTAATTCAGCATGCATTCTACTAAAAGTAACATCTTATAATCCTGATATAAGTTATTTGTCATCTAATCTACAACAGCAGAAATCATCACACTAATGTTATTTTAATTTAAATTACAAGTATAACCAGTGGCGTAACGTGCATCCCTGCATCCCCCGAATCGCGGGAGGGGCAGGGTTATAAAGGGGCTCAAAGCCTGACTGACGCAAGTGCCTACCCTTGGTAAAATTCAACATGGGGTGCCCCAAACCTGACTTTGCAGGGGGCCCAAAAGTTCTCCGTTATGCCACTGAGTATAACTAAGTATAACAAGTATATATAACTAATTACAAGTATAACTACTACTATACAGTACAAAATGTATTTTTTCGTATTAAATAAAGAATTTTGATTTGTTCGTATTTAGTTTTATTAGTTCTTCAATAATCATAAGCCAAAATTATTTGATGGCACGCCTATAACTCATTAAACGTTTTTTTTTAGAAAAAATGGTACGTTGACCCAAAAAGGTTCGCCACCCCTGGTATAGTGTATCATAATAATAAGCACTAAGAAAAAAAATCGTAGGTATCACTATTATCTTAAATAACGCAAATAAACATGCATAGGAGGGAATAAAATATGCGAATATCAATGTTTTGCAAATTCTATCGTACGTTTGGAGAATGATCATCAATCTGCATTAGACATTGGTGAATTCGTATGAATAATCCATGGGAATTTAGCACTGTTTAGAATAACTCGTTTACTAAATTAGCAAAAAGGGATGAAAATGGGTTTGTCACATGCAGATGCTTTTAAAACATCTTAATGTTCGAGTATCGCGCAGTTTGGTACCACGACTGTATCCTCAGTATGAATTTGAAGATTATCCAACTAGGGAACATTTTCCTGGTCAACCACGAGATGAAGCATGTGTGGTATATCTATTTCTAGCTGATTCAAAACGAAAGAAGATAAACACAATTGAAACTCAGTTTCTTGCTGATACTTTTATCGTATCAGAAATAAGAATATTCACTATTATGTTACAAATATGTCTTAATAATGCAGATATCTGTGCTGAACCACAATCTCCTTTCAACCATTGATGGAAATGTATCACTTTAATAAAGAACAAGAGAACGCGTTTCCAGAATGAGACATCAGTAATACTGGGTACTCGTTATATATGAGTTCAAGTTCACACTGAAGAGAGAGTCAGGTTGATTGCTAATAGGAAATTAATAACGCACTAAGTATAACTGATCCAACAATGCTGAAACACATTTGCAGAGAAGCAGGAATGAGATTTTACTACTTATTAATCAGATATCAGTAATCACTTTGGGTTATTTATATTGTAAAAAACTAATTATTTTGTGTTAAAATTATGCAACCAAATTTGGGTAATAATTTCCATATCATAGAACATCTTTTATGCATAGGTAGATTCCAAATTTTCCCCCTCCCACATAACCACGATTGATTCTTATAAATAAGTCAAATCACAGAACGAAATTACATTCTAAGCCAGAGCGCGGCAACCTAAGGCACGTTGTACATTTCCCAGTGGCAGTGTGCTCTACTTTACAAGTTTGTTAATTTTTGAGTGGATAGAAATTGATAAATTTCTAATGGACCCTTATTTGACGAACATCTTAAGAATTATAGACATTTACGGAAATGCGGAACATTCTAAAATGTAACTCTAAAGATAAATGTACAGCTATTTTGTAAATAATTCGATGTCATTGTGAGAGATTTTCAATGTTTTGAAGAGAGAAAATTACGTGGTTCTGCATATTTAAAAGTAAAAAATCTTTCCTCATATGAAAAATATTTCAAGCCTACAAAGAAACTGATTAACAACTGAATGCTCAGTTTTGTGTCAAATTGAAAGTCACCAATTATACCACTGATATCGTGATATGAAAGTAAAACGGTGCAAGCACTAGTACGAATCTAGTAATATCTTGTACGAACTTGATAATGTACCCCAGCAATAAAATAACAACAAATCTTCGGTAGTTTATACCTTTAATAACGCAGTTCATTCACTACTTCCTGGATTATTTTTACAAGCAATAGTGTCACGGAGTTCGAAAGAAGTACACAGTTCTATTAAACAAACAATTAGATTAATTCTAACGCTGGGAGCTCGATACAACACAGGACTGAGAACATCCCCAACTGGCGATGAACTCTGCTTTTATACACTTCGGAATATTCGAGAAATACCCAGTATGCACTCTAAAGAATGATCTGGATTCATCTAGAACCTAGAGAAACAATACATTAAAAACGAGAACAAAATTCCAGTCTTTGGATAAATCTGCCGGGGCCGGGATTCGAACCCGAGACCTGAGGAAGTTCAGTCCAACGCTCTGCCAACTCGGCTATCGGGACTTGTAGCAAATTATGCGTGCGGCATTGCTCCCCTCGAAAAAGAAGACAGCGCCCGCTGTCATTTTGTTCAAGGGTCTTTATTCTGGAACGAGTGATGGGTCCTTTGTATGATTCTTTGGGAGGAATATCCTCGGTTTCGATTTGCTTCGGCGGGATCATGGTACGGTTTCATACGCAGTACATGGACAACTTCTCTTAGTTTTCTTTTTTTTTCGTGAAGCAGGATCAAAATCTTGTACTGCGTAAGTCACGGCTGATAAACGGCGTAGCACCTGATACGGTCCGAAATACCTTCTTAAGAGTTGTTCGGAGAGACCGACTTTTCTCACTGGAGTATAAACCCATACGAGATCTCCGGGAGCGTAGGATACCATTTGGTGTTTGGAATCGTAACGTCGACGATCTTTGTCTTGAGCTCTCAGAGTGTGCACTCGGGCTAGCTGTCGTGATTCTTCGGCTCTGGCTGCTATCTTGGTGATGTTATTGTCATCAAAATCGTTAGGACAGAATGGTAGCATTGTATTCTAGTGTCGTTTCCGCTTCACGACCATGAAGTAAATAGAACGGCGTAAAACCTGTTGTCTCTTGTTTAGCGGTATTATAAGCGAAGGTTACAAATGGTAGAATTTCATCCCAATTTTTCTGCTCTACATCCACATACATTGACAACATGTCGGCCAAGGTCTTATTGAAGCGCTCCGTCAGTCCATTTGTTTGGGGATGATACGCCGTTGTGAAACGATGATCAATGTTACACAAGTCGACGAGAGAGGAAACAAGTCTGGATCGAAAGACGGCTCCACGATCTGTGATAATTACTCGAGGAGCTCCATGCCTGAGGACAATTTCTTCAAGTAAGAACTTCGCTATTTCGGCGACTTCGGCTGTCGGCAAGGCTTTTGTTATTGCATATCGCGTTGAGTAATCCGTGCAGAATATTATCCATTTGTTTCCATGAGCAGACTTTGGAAATCTCCCAAGGAGATCAATTCCAATGCGATGGAAAGGAGCTATAGCTGAGAGGATGGGAACTAAACGTCCAGGTGGTCGTTGAGGAACGGAATTTCTCCTTTGGCACTCCCGACAATGCATGACATACCGAACGACATTTCGGTACATTCCCGGCCAGTAAAATCTCTTGCGAATCCTGTCATAAGTTTTCGCGAAACCAAGGTGTCCTGCGGTGGGGGCGTCATGAAAGTGCCTTAGTATGTCTGCTCGTAGATGTTTAGGAATGACTGGTAACCACAACTTTCCATCTGGATCAAAATTCTTCCTGCAAAGGATACCGTCGATGAATCTGAATTCTTCGTTTTTGGATGAGTTGCTCAAAAGTTTTAATTTCGCAAGGTCTTGATCTTTTTTCTGTTCCATCGCAAGGTTCATACTGTCGTGACTGCTAAAATTTTGTCTGGTGTTTCCGTTTCCTCTTCCACTGATTTTCGAAAGAGCGTCGGCGTCACTATGCTTCTTACCGGTTTTATATTTTACGTCAAAATCATGCTCTTGAAGTCGGAGGGCCCATCTGGCAAGCCTTCCTGAAGGATCCTTTAAATTCATGAGCCAGCACAAGGAATGATGGTAAGTTACAACGGTAAAGTGTTTTCCGAATATGTACGGCCGGAATTTGTTGGTAGCCCATACGATGGCAAGACATTCCCTTTCTGTGGTGGAATAATTCTTTTCGGCTTTTGTCAGAGTTCTAGAAGCGTATGCTATAACTTTCTCGACATTATTCTGAATTTGTACTAGGACAGCTCCGATACCGTACCCGCTTGCATCAGTATGGAAGCTCTTTCGTCGTACACATCCCCAATACTGTGGATCCGAAGTGAAGTGCTTTCTTAAGACTGTGAATTGCTTCCACCTCTTCAGACCCCAATGAAACTCCACGCCACTTTTCAGCAACGACTGCAAAAGGATTCGGCGAGATAACAGAAACCTTTAATAAATCTTCTAAAGTATGAACAAAGGCCAAGAAAACTTCGTATGTCATGTATATTCTTTGGAGTGGGAAAATTTCTTACGGCTTTTATTTTAGCGGGATCGGGACGAACGCCATTACTAGATACAAGATGGCCTAGAATCTTTAGTTCTTGGGCAGCAAAAAGACACTTCTTTGAATTTAATTTAAGACCAGCTTCCTGAAGACATTTTAGAACAAGTCTTAATCGTATAAGATGGTCTTCAAAAGTTTCTGAGAACACTATTATGTCATCTAGGTAACAAAGACACATAGTCCATTTAAAATGAATGGCGTAGCAAATTGTCCATCATTCTCTCGAAGGTCGCAGGTGCATTACAGAGACCAAACGGCATGACTTTAAACTCGTATAAGCCTTCGGGGGTAATAAATGCCGTCTTTTCACGATCCGCTTCGTCTATTTCTATTTGCCAATAACCAGATCGGAGATCCATGGAAGAAAAGAACTTGGCACCTTTCAGACAGTCGAGCGTATCGTCAATACGAGGCAGAGGATAAACGTCTTTTTTGTGACGCTATTCAGCTTGCGATAATCGACGCAAAAACGCCAACTACCGTCTTTTTTCTTACGAGCACAACGGGTGATGACCAAGGACTTTCAGAGGGTTGGACGATACCTTCATCAAGCATTTTCTGAACCTCTTCATGAATGATGCGTCTTTCAGTCGGCGAGACTCTGTAGGCTCGTTGGTTGATTGAGCATGATCACCAGTAAAAATCCTGTGTTTCACATTCGTCTTCGCGGCTGTCGACTTGTCGGTCTTCGTGAAAAGCCCAGAAAATTTCCGGGAGTAGTTCGGATAGCTTGTTTCTCTGTTCGTCACTTAACTCGGGTGACATCATTAACGAACAATTCATCTGTGACTCCGAAGTTTCTTGCTGGTCATCCAAGCAACCCGATGTGTCGGAAATAACACATAGATGCCCTTCATTTAGTGGTTCAGCTTGGCCTATGCACATTCCTCTAGGGATGATTTGGTTTCGAACTGCAGGTTGGTAACCCAGACATCACTTTTTCCGTTACGATATGTGGATACCATGGACGGTGTAGCAATATTTTCTCGAAGAGCAAATGTTTGCTGCCGTCTAGAACTACATTTATGTCTCCTCGGGTTTGATATCCTGATACTGTTATTCTAGTTAAAGAATGCGGCTTAAGTGTATAGTCCCTGGTGGCATACAAATTCCAGGCGTCAGGCGCTGTGAGTCTCGACAGATGTCTTCTAGAACAAGTTCATTTTGTCCACAGTCTATAACGGCTTGAGACGCCTCTAAAAAAAAGTCCCATCCTAGGATGACGTCATGGCTACAATGTGATAAAACAATAAATTCAAAAGGCAGTTCTCGATTGTTTATACGGACACGTAAAACACATTTCCTCTCTATCGGCCGAACAAAATTTCCATCCGCAACTTTCAGCATAACGCTCTTGGCATCAGCAAACAGAACTTTCTTTAAAAATCGGCGATACTTATCGGATATGACAGAAAACGATGCCCCAGAATCTACTAGAGCACGTATCGGCTTCTTATCTATTATTACGTCTAGTTGATTATTACCAGTCATCTTGGCGGTCGACGGAGGATTTCCAGTACACGCGGCCTCACCTCCTTGGAAGGTCGCTCTCTTTAGTTTTCCTCGCTCTACGGCCTGGCGACCGACTGGATCGGCGATATGGCGACGGGGATCTGTAACGACGTATTGGGGATCGGCCTCTCGTGGGACTTGGCGTAAAACGGCGAGAAGAGTTTGGTCGGCGTATTTCTTCTTCAGTGCCAATGTCGTCGAAGTTCCGTCGGCGGTTTCGAGAGTTGTCAAAGACAGCCTTCTCTCGGCAGTAGCGCATTACATGTCCAGACGTCCGCAGTGGAAACAAACAGGTCTGTTGTCAGCCGTTCTCCACACATCTGTTTTTCTTGGTTCAGGTGGGAATTTCTGAACAGGAGCTCTGTATTTCCTGGTTACAGCGGCGTATGTTGGTCGTGGTCTAGTTTCTGTAGGTTTTGTTGACACTGGGGCCAAAACCTTTTTTAACTTCGTCTTAAACGATCTCTTCTAAGGATTGGGGATCGAGTCCAAAAGGTTCTTGCGTCTGGTTAACTAGTCGATGGACTTCTTCTCGTACGATTGTGCGAATAAGAGAGACCAAATCAGTCTCATCCGTCTGGGATGCAACCGGTTTTGACGTTTGGAAGCCTTTCAAATTTCGGTCGACCAACTCTCTTCTGCTTCATATCTTCGATATAGTTGCACCATTTGATAAAACTTGCTGTGTCGTTGATTTCTCGTCAACAGGGCCTGATAAATATCCTCAGCAACACCTTTCATTAGGTGTGACACTTTTTCGTCTTCTTTCCTCAGAGGATTTACCTCTTGGCAAAGTCCTAATACACCTTGTATGTAGGACTGTGTACTCTCGCCTGAACGCTGGGCTCGGCATTTTAGTTGTTCTTTTGCCCTTTCTGGTATATTTTTTGACGGTCACCGAAAAGTCCACTTAGTCCATTTTTAAACGCTTCCCAAGAATCTAAGGCGTCTTCGTTGTTGACATACCACTGTCTCGCAGTACCGTCAAGAAAGAAATAAACGTTAGCCAGGCACATCATGTCATCCCACTTGTTAAAGTTGGCTACTCGATCGTACTCTTTAAGCCATTTGAGAGGGTCTTCCCCAGGCGCTCCTCCGAAGGTCGATGTGCTCCTTCATTGCTGTAACGAAGGTGTTACTACAGCGGGCTTGGCTTCTTGCTCGGTCGGCATTTTTGTCCTCTTCCTACTATTTTCTTTTAACAGTCCGAATTCGGGGGATAATCCTCTTAACCGGAGGCTCCTGCGAAGGTTGTCGCTATTATCCACGTTTGACGTAATTGTACCCCGCGCCTCCACCAAACTTGTCACGGAGTTCGAAAGAAGTACACAGTTCAATTAAACAAACAATTAGATTTATTCTAACGCTGGGAGCTCGATACAACACTGGACTGAGAACATCCCCAACTGGCGATGAACTCTGCTTTTATACACTTCGGAATATTCGAGAAATACCCAGTATGCACTCTAAAGAATGATCTGGATTCATCTAGAACCTAGAGAAACAATACATTAAAAACGAGAACAAAATTCCAGTCTTTGGATAAATCTGCCGGGGCCGGGATTCGAACCCGAGACCTGAGGAAGTTCAGTCCAACGCTCTGCCAACTCGGCTATCGGGACTTGTAGCAAATTATGCGTGCGGCAATAGAATTAGACTTAGTAGGTATTTTATTATCAGAATCATTACTAGTCATTAATTCCAGAGAGGAACATCTGACATTTAAAAATTCTAAAAATTCATTTAAAGTAGGAAAATCCTTTTCGTCGGTTTTAACCGACCAGTCTTTTCATCTTAAAATTTTTGTTTAACTCTAATGAAGAGAAATGCTTATAATTTTTGTTGTCAATTTGTCATTTTAATTAATATATTTAAATATATGTAATATACTTACAATTTAATTTTTTTTATTAGTGTTGAAGAAATATTTGTATTTTAGGCTGTTTATTTTTATTGTAAAAATATCTTTAAATGAAATAAAATTAAGACACAATAACACTGTAAATCTAAATTATTGACCTCTGCATGCATTATCATTGGAATGAAATTATTTCAAAAATGTTTTACTGTATGCCACGATTAATCATATTAGTAAGTTGTCTTAGGACGCCACAGCTGAATGGTTGCCAACGCCAGGTTTAGCCTTTGTTTCATATTCAATAAAATGTATATTCGTTCTATGTTGAGCATGTACGGAACGTAATGAGTTTTAGTTGGTCTTTGAATGCCATAATGTGAACTGATACACATATTAATGGTAATTGCCTTAAACATCATAATAATCAAATAATTAAATCACATTATTAAAACTATTTTTGTCCCTTTCAAATGGAAAAATAATTTTTTAAAGGTAAAACTTGAAAAATTGATCAAAATTCACGTATAGTTGAAATTGAACTTACTTCGAACGACCCGTGAAATACTTTATCGAATAAACTGGATGATTCTTAACGTACAATTTTAAAAATATTCGCATTTAAATTTCCACAACGTCCTTCCCTAGGAAAGAAATCAAGGAAATCAATGCTAAAGTTATTAGAGTTGAAAAGAAAAGCAACTCATTTCAAAGCCCTGATTTCTATCGACGTTTCCACGTCTTTTTTTTCTTCTTTCAAATATATTTTTTTCCGACGGAACAGATACCACGATTTCTTTTTTTATTCTGTTACTTTTTATATTTTTATTGTAACGAAACGGAACGGCGTTATTGAATGTATTGTTCTTTTCTAACAGAGCTATCGGGAAAAAGATTTCGGAAGAATGCGACAGATTTTCCCCCATATTTTTTCCCTTCGCTTTTACGAGATATCATTGCTTTTTTACGGCTGCTATTATACCGTATTTCATCTTCAGAGCATAGAACAGCGCATATACATCTCAAATGGAATAGGTAATGATAGTGCAAGCTGTCAAGATTTCACGAATGTTGATATTCTTAAAATTGATCAATCAACAAAAAGAACTACCCAGGATATAAGGGAACTAAATTTAGAACACGTGGAATATTCGAATCGGGAACAAATCAGAGTTATATTACTTATATTATTTTTATTGAATCTTAGTACATTGAGCTGAATATTTCAGAGCACGAAAAACTTATACACATCGAGATTATATCATGCTATAATATCTACATCCTCAAAACATATTTTAAATAGGGCGAGATTATCCTTTAACATAGCGGATAATTGTGTCATTCAGAATGAGTTTCTATGCTTCTTTTGTATTTAACAACTTAACTGCCGAAGGAAAACTGAGAAATTCAGCCCCTCCCCCCACAGTGCCACCATTTTTCAAACATGTATGTGTTGTTATTCAGTTTATTTGGGGGGGAGGGAATAAGAGAGGCGAGTTTTTCAACATAAAAATTGTTTACCTTCACTTTAAAAAAGAAGAAAAAAAAAGAAAGATAAAAGTATAAAATATATAAGAAAATAAAAATATAAAATTTAATGTCTATATTTGCAATATAAGAAAAAAATATGATTTATCTATTGTGTGATATATTCTGAAACATGGTTGAACACATAAACATCATCACATTCAGCGCATTGACAGCTAGATTCCCAGAGAATATTTTTTCTTGCACAAACATACTACTACACACCTTAAGTGAAAATGGATATAAGATTAAGATATTAAAGAGCACTCTGAAGCTAAAAAACAAGAAAACTGCTTAGATATGAATTTCACTGTTTCTGGAATATACCCCTTTTCAAATTCCTTTCCTTACCTCTTCTCCGAAATAAGTAAATTCTTTACAAATGTTGCCAATGTTTTTTTTGCATTAAGTCGATCGTGATCGACCAGTGGACCACCGAGACATTTGAGGGTGACCGTCTTCACTAAGCCATAATAATCATTCCATTGTACAAAGGTCTAGAAATACCATATTTATTCGAATTTAAGCCACCATCAATTCTAAGCCGCACCCCAAATTCTCATCAAGATTTTGAGAAAATTAAAAAAAAATAGTCTAAAATAGTTTATCGATATCCATCTTTATATTGTTAAAATAAATTTAAAAGCAAAACTAATAAGCAGTGAATAATTAGTTTTTTTAATAAGTATTATAAACCTTTAAATACAACCATGAAGCTGCAATTATTCTAAATATTCCCCCCCATCCAACACATTTTTTCCCCTTCTATTCAAAGCCACATTCGATTTTAAATATAATTAACATTGGGGAAAAAACGCGGCTTAGATCTTGTAAATACAGTACTTTAAAAATATGGAAGTAAAAAAAAATCGAATCATAAAAGAAAATATCTTTGAATAGAAAATGCACTTCAATATTTGGAGGTTATTTTACGAAGAAAATCGTAAAATGCTCTTGATTCCAGAAAAAAAGTTCCCCAAATAGAGAAATTCGTAAAATAGAGGTTAGTAAAATGGAGATCGGACTGTATTGTATACCTTCTTTTAGCTCACCACAACTCTGTCACTGGGAGGACCGCAACACCTAGAAAAAATTAGAAGTAGACCGTACCCTAGAAAAGTCTGCACACCTCTGTTTTAGTGTACTCCAAAGCCGTGCGACTGATTTTTGAAGAACAAGTGTACACATCCGGGGCACGAAACACACCAGCGAAGCAGGACGTGTATACACGCACGCGACACTATGAGTGTAAACATTTCCTTACGACTAAGGATAAGCTGTACTTATGTATCTTATGTGACACACAAATTTCAATTATATTTAACGTTTTGTACTTGGATTTGTTAGGATTAGTTTACAAGTGAAATTAAAATGCAATAAATTTAAGATTGAAATAAAAAAAAGAAATATTTTTATTTGATACATATTTTTAATAGGTGTTTTGGACTTGCTGTAATGAATTTAAGCTTCTAGTAAAATGAGTCTAATGAATTAAACAAAGTTTAAACTTTCAACTGTCTAAGCAATTTCCGATTTATATGCGTGTTCAAGTTAATAAATGTATAAAATTTCATTACTGTCATCTAAGTAGCCTCTATATTTTAAATTTTGTAGTAATGTTTTCTGACATAAATTAAAGTTGAAATACCAGGGGGTATCTAATTTCCTAGTTCAAGATTTTTTTTTTGATTTTGACATTTATATATATTTTGGTTTTAATTTTCAAACCACATATACACTCCACTATAACACTAAGTATCCCAACTTGTTAGAAAATTCTTAAACCAAAAATGTTTTGGCTTCAAAATTTGTTTCAACTTGTACTTACTTTCTACGAATTTTTTAATTTTTTTTTTATTTTGACATTTTTAAATGGTATCTAAACATCTGAAACAAGATTTTGGTTTATAAAAAATTCATTAAAAATGTAAATTGTGTTAGGTGAGTAGGATAATTGAATCTGGATGGCTAGCACCGAAGAGATACAAACGGTCAAATCAAATTTAGAAGTTTCGAAAAAGTTGTTGAAAAATTCAGATTAAAAAGTAATTTTGATATCTAAAATCTAAATATTTTACTTATCAAGGGACGCTAGTCCTCGAATGACCCGTCAGATTCTTTCAGCTTGTACTACGGCTATTCAATTATTACTTTTTTCTGAATATCTTCTTAGTCTTAGTAAAGCAACCTTCCCCATCGAAAACTTCCTTCCTTATTTGACATTACATAAATAAACCGCACATATTAACATAAATATCAGTTCTTTAAAAAAAGAGATTTTTTAATCATATAACGTCCTCAAAAGTATATTCTCTAGAGGAGTAGTAATAATCTCGAATAGAACCAATTAGAAAGTCCCAGCCGATAAAGTGTTGCGTACATTCATAGTAAAATATTAAGTTCTTCAAGAAATTTTGAAAACTATTTAAAAAGAAAAAGAAAAAAGAAGAATTTTTTTAACTGCATAAATTAATAAGTGATTTTTTTTTCATTTCCTTGAAATATATAGTAAATATCTTTTTTTAATAACATAACATTGAACTATTTTTTGATTTTACAATTAATAGTTACTTTTACTATGTAGGAAAAAGATAAATTGTCGATGTTTGAAAATAAGTTATAATATATATATATATATATATATATATATATATATATATATATATTTGTAAGGATAATTAAATTAGATTAAAAATTAAATTCCCTATCTAGCACTTAACTCATACTTTTCATTTTATCTTCAAGTATCAAACTAATCACCCATTTATTTCTTCCGAACATATGGCCTAACCAATAAACACGTCTGATTCCTGATCGTTATATTTTATAGCCCTATATGTCAGCATTAACTTTCAGGTACAATCATAAAATCTGCGATACTTACCGCATCTGTGTTTTACGTGTTAACCCACTTAAAACACCCCGTGGCGTACTTTTTCTTCTCTGCTCTTAGCGTCAGAATAGATGTAAGTACCTTTTTAAAACTAAGTCTGATTCTCGCTTAAAACATGCTATATATATATATATATATATATATATATATATATATATATATATATATATATATATATATGTATGTGCATATATATATTTATATATTGGGTTTTATATTATATATATATATAAAGAAGAAAAGCGACTCACTCACTGACTGACTGACTCATGACTCACTGACTCATGACTCATTGACTCACTGACTAATAACGATATCTCCGGAACTGTTAAACCTACATACTTGAAATTTAGTAAGTAGGTTCCCTTCATGAAGCAGACGTCAGCTAAGAACCGATTTTGCAAAGTTCGAACCCCAAGGGACGTTACGGGGGTTTAAGGGGCGTTATAGATAATTATTTCCATTACTAAACTATTAGATGTACTGTCGTGAAAAAAACTTGGTACACAGATTTCTTTCATAAAGTAGAGATTCCCTACCTAATGATTTTTACGAAAATTGACCTCCAAGGGACGTTGAGGGCGCTTAAGTGGCGTTAAACATAATTATTTCCATTTTTAACCTGCTTGACGTACAGTCTTGAAATTTGGTAAGCGGATTCCTTTCATAGAATACAGATCCCCTACAGAATGGGTTTCGTGAAAATCGACTCCTAAGTGGCGTTTTAGAGAATTAAGTGCCTTTATAGGCAATTAACTTCTTTTTTAGACTATTAGACGTAAAATCTTGAAATTGAGTCAGCAGATTCCATTCACTGAGTAGAGATCTGTCATAAAATGGGCTTTGTGAAAATCGTTTCCCAAGTGGCGTTGCGGGGGCTTAAGGGGCGTTATAGATAATTATTTCCATTTTTAAACTATTAGACGTACTGTCTTGAAATTTGATAAGCGGATTCCTTTCATAGATTACAGATCCCCTATAGAAGTGGTTTTGTGAAGTGGCGTTGTGGAGAATTAAGGGGCGTTATAGGCAATTAACTCCTTTTTTAAACTATTAGACGTAAAATCTTGAAATTGATTAAGCAGATTCCATTCACTGAGTAGAGATATGCCGTAAGATCGGTTTTGTGAATATCGTTTCCTAAGTGGCGTTGTGTGGGCTTAAGGTGCATTATAGGTAATTATTTCCATTTTTAAACTATTAGACGTACAGTTTTAAAATTAGGTATAAGCGAATTCCTTTCATGGTGTAGAGATCCGCTAAAAATAGTTTTGGGGAAAATTGATCCCCAAGGGTCACTGAGGGGGATTAAGGAGCGTAATAGATAAATATTTCCGCTTTTCAAGTAATAGAAACACCTGCATGAAAATTAGAAGGTATGTTCCGTTCATGGAATAAAGTTCCTTTTACAAAGATTTTTGCGAAAACGGATCCCCAAAGGAGTATGGTTGCGAGTGATTAAGGCGTGTTTTAGAAAAATTCCTATTTTTGAGTTTAACTCATTTACTTGAAATTTGTTGTGCACTTTTCTTTAGTTGAATAGAGTTCCACTAAGAATGGATTTTACGGAAATCAACTCCAGGGGGAAGCGGGGAGTGTTCTTGGGCGCATTGATAGACAAAATTCCCGTTTTCGAACTGCTAAGACTACAATAATAAAATTTGGTTTGCATTCTTCTTTTGTTGAATTGGAATCCCCTAAGAGTGCTCTCAACGAGGTATTGATGATAAAATTCCGTTTTTGCTCTGTTAGATTTAGACTTGAAATTTAGCACACATGTTTATTTTATGGAGTAGAGATCCACTGAAAGTTGCTTTGGTGGAAATCCACTTGATTATTAGGTTAAGTGAGCGAAAAATATATTTCTCCTTCTATTTTAGATATAAATAGAAATTAGATATTATAATTTATGTTCTTTTTATATCAAGGGGCGAGAGTGTAACAGCTATAAATATATTTTTCAATACAATCGAATTGTTAATGCTAAATATCAGTAATTAATATATATGTAAACAGTATACATATATACAACATCGTGAAATACCCAGTGAAGCGGGTGGGTAACGGCTAGTATATATATATATATATATATATATATATATATAATAATTCCTCTAGCATCCTTTTAATTGACTCTTTTAACAATATTGAAATAATCTTTTGATTATTTCGTTCAAAACTAACACCCTGATTTTAATCGTAATCGATGAATATTATTACATCAGAAATTCCGGTACCGCACATTCTATCCAATCAGAGCTATGATTACGTAATCATCACGCACTTACACTGTTGGTAAGGAACAAAAACATCTCGTGTAATGACGTTCGTCGCTCTTCCTTTTTTTTTTTTTTTTTGCTGTCATAACGTAACATTGAATATAGCTGTTTCTCAATGTTTTTGTGTTGTGTCCATCAAGATGTCACTTCTGCTTGTTACTTGTCCACTGTGTTTTAATATCATCATGAATTTGTTTGTCTCGTCGATGTAAAAATGTACTATAATTTTGTCCTAAGCTTTGATGTGTGCGCCACAATAAAGAAGATATATGTTCACTGAAGTTGTGTTTAATGAAAACATGTTCGTACGCGACAAAAATCTACCACTCGGCGAATACTTAAGAGAAAGTCGAAGAGGATTATTTCCTACCGCGAAGATATAAATGAAAATAAGAAAATAAAGTGTGCGTCGTAAGTTTGCTAAAATTCCTGATGTTTGAACTTCTTCGTTAGGCAGGGGGAAATCCCCTTTTCAAGTTGTGCGAGACGGCTTCGTTTTCATCGAATTAATCCAAGGATATTTTGTGAATAAGCCTATAAAAAGTTCATGTTTAATCGAAAAGTGCAACCGTCAACAGAAAAGTGAAGATTTTTAAATGTAAGTTACGAAATATTATTATTAATAATTTATATTGCAAATTTTATGCATATGATTTTTTTAACAAGTGATTCTGACGTTTGATATTTTTGTGCTTAACATTTCATGAAAAATTATTTGACATATTTTTAATAGTGTTGCAATACAAGTTTTTAATTAACATAAAACAATATATATTGAAATAAGAAATTTAAATACTGTAATATTTGATATTTGAATTCAATAATTAATAACTGCAAATGTTTTGATTTTGTTGTAATTTCAATTTTATATATTTTGGTATTTCTATTTTTGGTAATTTAAATTTTTATGTTTAATTAAAATATCAATGTATGCATGATTCTCAGATTTGGTTTTAAAATGGCGAATAATGAGCAAACCAATTTCGCTGTAACAAATACTACCAACCAAACCCCTAATGAACCGTATATAGTCCCTTTTGATTTTGAAAATGGAATGCTAATAGAAGTTTGTTTAGATTATTTTAATAATGCATGTTAAAACTTGGTAATAAGGATGATAACTGGAAAATTGTAAACATGTCAAAATATCTAAAAGGGACTACATTATCCCAATACATTAATTCTAGCCTTAATATTTCAAATTTTAGAGAACTGTGTTCGATTCTTATTGAAAATTTTTAAAGCCTACTGTTGTAAGCTTGGCAAATTTTTCGCAACTCCAATTAAAAATAATTTAGAGCAATATTTTCATCAAAATCTTAATTATGGTAAATAATTAGGTCTATCTCCTCAACTCATTTTGGAAGGACTTACAGATGGAATTCCCACCAATATTAAACAAAAAATTAATGACAATAAATCCCCAACCTCACCTACAGAATGACTCATGGTAGCTACACGATTAATGAAAATCCAAGCCCCAAAACATAAACAAAATACTTTCAGACAAAATGTGCCCATTCGACGACCAAGACAAAATACTTTTGTACCTCAAAATCGCTACTCTTTTCAACCCAACTCCCAAAATTTTAATAGAATACGTCCCCAATATCCCCCAAATCAGCATGCTCATAACTTTAACAATCGAGATTTTAGGCTCAACCACCACACACATTTCCAACATGGACTGCCACCATATCCATGTAAAATTTGCACAAAACAAGGAATTCCCAATGCTTATCATTGGAAACTGCAATATCCTTTTAATCAACATCAATTAAGGCAAATTCCATTTAATTGTGATCCACCTTTGTCTGCTAACGCTGTTTCTCAGAGCTCGGAGAACTCTGTTGGCAGTCAACAAATTCCTAATCAGAGACAACCCCCCCTACTGAGGTCTCTTGCCCCACATATTGACAATTACATGTGTCTGGACTCATCTCATCATTGCCAAGCCTAGCTAACTTGGACAATTTACCTAAACATAACAATGTGAATATCGTTATTGATACTGGATCCACTCTATCTTTAATTTCTACAGATATTGTAAATAAATTTAAATTACATAAACAAACAACTATGCCTATACATATTAATCACACACACACAAGCCCACGGCAATTTTCAACTAAACAAACTATGCAAAGCTTACTTAACAATTGGACAGGTAGAACGAAATATAAATTTGTATATAATTAATAGTAGTCTACTTTACATTATTCTATGACTACCAGAATGTAGTCAATATAAATTTGTTATTGATTGTGAACATAACATGTTACTACAAAATGAACAAATCATTATAAATCAAAATCCACTCACTAAACCAATTTTATTACATTTACAGGAAGAGTTAGTAAATACCTCAGAGGAAATGTTCTCACCTCTGACTGTTAAACAACTATCTCCTAACCTGATACAACATCTTTCAGAATATTCTCATGTTTTTTCAAAAAATATATATGATGTAGGTAAAATAAGAGTGAAATCCCCTAGAATTAATTTAACATTAGACCTTTCAATTTCTCAGAGAGCCTATAGAACTTCAACCACTTCAGAAGCTGAAATTAATAAACAAATACAAAATGTATTAGCTGCAGGTTTAATTAAAGAATCCAATAGTAGTTATTCTTCCCTGGTTACTTTAGCTTATAAGAGAGATGAAAAGCAGAAAACCAGATCATGTATTGCAGTGTTTCTCAAACTGTGGGGCGCGCCCCCTGGGGGGTGCGATAACCCTACAAGGGGGGCGCGAGCATATCGAAAATAGAAGATTTAAAAATAATTAATTTACTGGAATGAATTAAAACAAAATGCACTTAAATGCAAACAAATATCCTTAAAAAAATGCACTTTTACTCAGATATAATTTATAGATACGTGATATTAAGTCATCAAAAATAAAAAACTTCTTCAATACCTAAATAGCTATTTTTGATCTTATAACCAAATAAAAAAAAACTTTTATTTGATTTGCTGTAACCCCATGATGAGAGATTATTTTACTACGCTTTCTTTTTAAGCCTAACATATAACTCTTTCAGAGTAAAAACAGATCCCAGACCCAGAATCGAAGAAATTTAGGAACATAAAAAAATCATCACTGTCATTATTTTTGAAATACTGCACATTATAGCTGCAATCTGTATGACCTTCTAAGTTATTGGTACAGTTAGTTACGATCCTCTTTAAGGTGTTTGTTTCTCATTTAGGGAAGTTGTAAGTAATGTATTTCTTTGTTGCGCTTTTTTCCATGCAAAAAAAAAAACGTTTTACATAATTTTTTTAGCAGTAACATACATATTATCATAATGAATACAATTTTTACCCGGAAGTGATCGCGCGGGACACACAGATTACGAAATCGTTAATTCTGGCAAAACTGTTTATTTGTTACCAAAGAAAAATTGAAAAGTTCTTGAAAGTAGGTAAGTAAACTTTCTCTTAGTTAAATTATTCACTGGAATCACGATTTGCATCGTGTATAATAAAATAATTATAAAAAAAAATTGGGTGACTCAATAACCCCGCTCGACCGTATCGAGTGAGCACCTGTTCCCGGGTTAAAACATGTTGAAGTCTTTTCGCTTTAAATATTAAAAATAATACAATTATTCTTCATCGGAAATTTATATTATTGTTCATTAATTAACATCAATTATAAATGCTAATTCTGTGAGGCTTAAAATTACAATTCGCTTAAAAATAATTATAATTTGAGCAACCATTTTAAAAAGATCATTTTACATTTTTGTAAACATTATCGAGCACTTGGCTTTGCTCTCCTTACAATTCAGCGATTATATCAATAATGTTTTATTTTCTTACAAATGAACTCGGGCAAAGAGCGGGCACTTCAGCCGGTATACTTTTAATGTATCAGTGCTGCACAGAGTATTTTATAACTAATTAATTAATACTAAATTAAGAAAAAGTTTAATAAGTATTAACGACTTCCATGGGCTTGTCTTGCAAAGCAAAGTTTGTATAAGGAATGCTTATGAATAGAAATTGACCCTCTAAATTCTTTTTCTATATTTAGCAGATATCTATATTTTGTCTTCTACGCAGCCACCGGATTTTGCAATATGTTCAATTTAAAAATTGACATAATAATTATCCTATTATTTTATTTATTTATTTATTTATTTTTTCTTAAAAGTAGTATACAAAATTTAAAAATTATGTTACTAATTTGTATGGTTTATAATTAAGAATGCCTATTGTATTGTATTTAGCTTCAAAGTGCATTATTATTGCATTCAGTACATTATTAATGTTTAAGGGGGGCGCGATAAAAATTGTGACCGAAAAGGGGGCGCCAGTATTGAAAGTTTGAGAAGCACTGATGTATTGACTATAGAAAACTTAATGCAATTTATAAAACAGATGTAGAACCATTACCTCGAATAGACTCCTTGCTAGATAAATTGAATAGTGCAAAATTTTTTCTACGCTTGACCTCACAAGTGGTTACTGGCACATTCCGTTGCATTATAAAGATACAGAAAAATTAGCTTTTATATTACAACTGAAGGTTTATATCAATTTCAAGTTCTTCTTTTTGGCTTTCGAAATGCCCCAGCAATTTTTAATCGTACTATTCGTAAAATTTTAACAAAACGTAAGTGTTCAAATTTTGCTTGTCACTATTTTGATGATAAAGTTATTTTTTCAAATTCTTTGGAGGAACATTATGCTCATTTAAGAAAAATATTCCAAATTTGTGAGGAAGAAAACATTAAATTAAAATTTTCAAAATGTGTCTTTGCAAAAAATAAGATAAACTCTTTAGGCTATGAAATTAAAGAAGGCTGCATTACCCCTGATAATCAAAATATTGAAACTATTAAAAAATTACAACCTCCCAAAAATGTTAAACAACTTCAAAGTTTCATTGGTTCTGCAAATGTTTATAACAAATTCATTAATTCCTATGCCAAAATTAGGGAACCTTTAAATCAATTACTAAAGAAAGATAAACAATGGGAGTGGACTGCTGAATGTCAGACAGCATTTGAATTGTTAAAAAATAAATTAATAACTAAACCTGTATTACAATTATAGGATCCTAAATTACCTCTTCGTGTTTTCTGTGATGACTCGCTGAACGCTATCGGAGCTATTTTGAAACAACCTGATAATTCTGGTACACTTCACCGAGTATCTTATCATTCTAGAAATTTACGTGATTATGAAAAAGACTATTGTATCACAGAATTGGAATATTTAGCCATAGTAGATGTTCTTGATAAGTTTACTTATTATTTACATGGTAAAAAATTCATAATTCACACTGATCATGCTGCTCTTGTTCGGCTTAAAAATGTGAAAAATTTAATGGGTAGATTATTTCGTTGGTCTTTAAAATTAAGCATGTTTGATTATGAAGTAAAATATTTAAAAGGAACTAATAATGTTGAAGCTGACATGTTATCAAGACATCCTATTGCTCAATATATCCAACACTCAGTACATTTACTTGAATTAAATGAGATAAAGACCCATCAAAATTTAGATAATGTAAATGATCCTAAATATAAGAGAGTTGATGATGTCTTTATTCTTAAAAGGAAAAATCTGTTTAAAATTGTTGTACCTTTTTCATTAAGAAGAAAATTTTGCAAAATGCTCATGAACAATTTGGACATTCTGGTAATCAAAAAATGATAAATTTTATTGGCCTCATATTAACTTAGATATTTCCAAATTTGTTAAACATTGTAATGTATGTCAGTTAAACAAAAAGAAAAGACAAAAAAAGATTTGGTCTTTTACAGACTGTACCCCCCACAGATTAACCTTTTGAGTATATCTCTGTTGATACTCTCTCTCTCTCTGTTGGTGGATTCAATTATTATAATTCTACTAAAAAATTTCTCCACTTAGTAATTGATTACACAACTAGTTATGTTTGGGCTTTTGCTTCTAAAAGTGAAACAACAGAATCCTATGCAAATTGTTTAAAACAGCTTTTCCAAATTCAAATACCTATTAAACTGTTAACTGATAGAAATGGTGCTTTTACCTCATCTAGATTCAAACGCTTTTGAAGAAATTATAACGTTAAACAGTTATTAACTACTTCTCATCATCCTCATACAAATGGTAAATGTGAACGTGTAAATCAGTCTATTGTAACTAAATTAAGATGTAAAGTAAATTCTTCCCCTGCCAAAATTCCTTGGACCAAATTTCTGGAACAAGTAATGAATGATTAAAACTTAAAACCTCATTCAGTCACAAAATTCCCTCCTGCATATTTGTTATTCGGCACTTTACCATATACACCTCCATTAGCTCAAAATCAAGTTTACCCTCCAGTTGAAGAAGCCAGAAGATTAGTAAAAGAGAACATAAAATTAAATATGATGCACGTTTCATTGATTCTCCTTTTGATCCGGGTGACCTCGTAATTTATGAAGAATTCAACTATCCAAATAGAAGAAAATTATCCCCAATTTTTTCAGGCCCCTACAAAATAGTACAAAAGCTATCAGATGTCAATTATGAAATAACCAAGCCTAACGCGTTAACTAAAAAACCTACTGAAATTGTCCATGTTTCAAAATTGAGAACTTATTACCCTCCTGAGGATTGGAAATTAAGTCATCAATAATAATAATTACACTAAAAAGAAAACACACACATACAACTACACAAAACCAAATCATTGTCATTTTGCTCCTGTTGGGTGGACCCCTTTCCACTCTTGAGAGATTTTTTCTTCTTTTTTTACTGTTGTTGTGATATGTCAGAACAAGAAATGATTACAGATCTTATAATGTGCGAAACATGGGTCCACCTTCCAATCCATTTCGGGGGTTTTCCTGTCTTCATCTCGATGTACTGTTTCAGTTTTGGAGAAGTGTGCACTCTTGGATGGAGGCAAGGAAGAGACTGAATTAAATTCCCCTTCCTTAATAGTCTCGGACTGTTAAGTTTACTTTTAGACGAGGAAGTCAAATTTTTGAGACAAACTTGGATGTTTCCATGATGTTTGTCATTGATATTTTGATATTTTAGGCTACAATTATTTTGAATCTTATTTTCATTCCATTTCAAGTGTTCCTTATTTTGTTTTTGATATTGTGTATTTTTATGATATGTTTAGTGGTGTGAATGTGTTATTACATCAGCGGCTCAAGAAAATGTGAACATTTTGGAGCAATACTTTGTGATTTTTATTGCATTTTGAATTTTTTTTTAATGTTATTTATGGGTATCCATGTGTTACAATTTAACAGTATATATTGTTTTTATATTCTTCTAGTGTCTAATTTCTGTGTTAGAGATCATGCTATGTATGTCATTACGGGCAAGTGCAAGAAGTTTTTTTCATAATTAATAATAATTCATTCAAAACTTTAAAATTAATTTTTCTGTAAGGTACGGGTCTGTATCAAGGGCCCTGGTACACACCCGCGTCTTACGGAAGGGGGAAATGTAATAATTCCCTCTAGCATCCTTTTAATTAACTCTTTTACAATATTGAAATAATCATTTGACTATTTGGTTCAAAACTATCACCATGATTTTAATCGTAATCGATGCATATTATTACATCAGGAATTTCTGTCCCGCACATTATATCCAATCATAGCTATGATTACGTAATTATCACGCACTTATACTGTTGCTAAGAAACAAAAACACCTTGTGTAATGGCGTTCGTCGCTCTTCCTTTTTTTTTGCCGTCATAACGTAACATTGAATACAGCTGTTTCTCAATGTTTTTGTGTTGTGTCCGCCAAGATGTCACTTCTGCTTGTCTCTTGTCCACTGTGTTTTAATATCATCATGAATTTGTTTGTCTCGTCGATGTGAAAATGTACTATAATTTTGTCCTAAGCTTTGATGTGTGCGCCGCAATAAAGAAGATATCTGTTCACTGAAGATGTGTTTAATGAAAACCTGCTCACACTCGACAAATATCTAGCACTCGGCCAATAGTTAACATATATATATATATATATATATATATATATATATATATATATATATATATATATATATATATATATAAAATATATATACATATATATATATAAATATATATATATATATATATATATATATATATATATATATATATATATAAATATATATATTTAGATAGATATAGATATTTATATATATATATATATATATATATATATATATATATATATATATATTTATATATATATTTATATATATATATATTTATATATATTTATATATATATATATATATATATTTATATATTATATATATATATATATATATATATATATATATATATATATATCTATATATATATATATATATAGATATTTATATATATATATAAATCTATATATATATATATATAAATATAAATAAATATATATATATATATATATATATATTTATATATATATATATATATATATATATATATATATATAAATATCTATATATATATACATATATATATATATATATATAAATATATATATATATATATATATATATAAATATATATATATATATATATATATATATATATATATATATATATATATATATATATATATATATAAATATATATATATATATATATATAAATATATATATATATATATATATATATATATATATATATAAATATATATATATATATATATATATATATATATAGTATAATAAAATAAAAGTGAAGAATAACTAGAACCCACAGTACTAAAGAAGTAAGAAATTGGAATTCAGCAAACACAACAAAAGTAGATACAAAAAGTCATAGGACTAAACTGGAGACCATTTATGATTTCTAAAGCTGTCGCTGAACTAGGCTAGCGAATTAGGATTAGCGATGCTTTATGGATCCACCTTCGCCGTACAGCAGAAATTATATATATATATATATATATATATATATATATATATATATATATATATATATATATATATATATATATATGACACAAAGTTTGAAAAGTTAATAAAATAATTTCTATTTATCCATTCAGATTAGGGATTGACTTATTTTTTTTTATTTAATTTGTTTATCATTCGGAGTATTTTGCATTATTTTTATGAGCAATGAATGCTTTTGTTCAGAGGAAGTTTTAGAATATATTTCTAGATCAGTGTTTCTCAAACTTCCAATAGACGCGACCCACTATTCAATCATCATTTTCATCGCGCCCCCCCCTTCATACAAAAATAATGTATTGAATTCAATAATACTATACTTTGACAGTAAAGCTACAATACGACTTTAACCTCTTATGTGCCATCGACGTATATAAACGTCTCGCTCAGCCAAAGCGTTAATTTTCTGGACGTATAAATACGTCTTTCGGAAGTACGACTTTTTAGTGCAGTGCTATCCATAAAATTATTCCGAAGACTTTGGAATGCAATAAAAGGACCCTGACAGTGTTTGGGAAGGATTTACTTATTTCAGAGGATTTGCTTCTTTATTTCTTTTCTCCTCCCCCTCCAAAAAACATCAAAACACACTCGACTACGTGGTAAATGGTGGTATTGGCGAGCAAATCGCTTAACTTTTAATCAGCAGTTAAGAAATTAAGTATAAACCGTATAAATTACCAAGATAAGTGTTCATACAAGCCCATGGGGGAGCCACTGATAAATATCAAACTTGTTCTTAACATAGTATTGTTAAATTAATAATAAAATATACATTGATCGGTACTGATTTATTTATAAGTGTATTATATCAGTGTAAATGTATGTACTATATTTTATTATATCAGAAAGTATTTTGTTAGTTTACTTACAGAAAATTTTTTAAATAATCTTTTGTTTTCGTCTTTTCAATATGCTCGCGCCCCCCTCGTAGAGTTATCACGACCCTCAAGGGGGGGCGCCCACAGTTTAAGAAACGCTGTTCTAGCTTATATTCTTTCATTATACTGAAACCCTTTGATATGTTCGTCTTACCGAAAGTCTTCGATTGAAGGGTGCCGTCAACAGATATGAGAAAACTATTAAATGTGTGTGTTTTAAGAATACAAAGTTCACATTATATTTATTGAATATTTTAAAGTTTTTGTAGCGTGAATACTGCTACTGATGAGTTTTGGTAATTTTTCGTTTCTATTTCAATTCATATGCATCTGTATAAAAAGAAAATACATCTACAATATATAAATTTTTATTCCAGAACGTGTGTTAAATTTACCATTTATTGAGATTTTAATATCTAAATGTACTGCATGCTAATACTATATCATTTCACAATGTCCTTAGAAGAATTAAGAACAAAATTTCTGATATTAATGATAGGTAGAGATATATGTGTTTTAAATTTAATTTTATACATACAAGTATGGTATCAAAATGTACATATGAGAATGACATTTAAATTTTTTCATTAAGTAAATTTTTAAAAGTTCACGTTATATGTAAAACTATTATAACATATTCTGAAAAATATGTTTTTTCCTATTTAATGAGTAACGTATATAAGCAAAAAAAATATTTAAATTATTTCACATAAAGATTATTTGCATATGTAATTTCCTTTCTGTTTTTACTATAAAAATTAATAAATCCTATTTTTAAAAACAAATTTTAAGTTCGAAAACATGAGTGTTTGGGAAAGTGCATTGGAAGTTAATTTGTACATTGTAAATCATGTGAATATTTTGTATAAAATCAATATAGTCATTTAAATAATTTATGAATTACAAATGAGTTTTACTTGTTAATATTTATAGATATCAATATCCAACTAAAAAACTGCAAATTATTTTTGTAATGATGTTATAACAGCCCCCTTCACCTTTAAGCTTCATTTTTTTTACTTTATAACGTATGTGTGTGAAAGGTAATAAAAATACAGTCGAATCTCTATATAAAGAACCTCTATATTGCGAATTTTTCTGTAAAGCGAACTTTTGTCTGGAACCTTGAACATTTCACGATTTCCTTCGTAAAATAGCCCATCTATAGCGAAGTGCATTTTCTATATAAGGGATTTTTTCTTTTGTGATTCAATTTTTTTTCTCCCTATTTTTAAAAAAGTATTTCTGAACATTTCTAGTTATTCTCCCTTTAACACATTTTATGGTGGACATAAATGTTGAACTGATTTTATTACATCCTAACTCGTCGAGAACATTAGAGTTCTGGACGTTTCATCCAAGAAATTCAACCTTTAACCCCCATTGTCCAGTTTACTAGAAACATCTTCGATATCCATTTCATCCTAAGAAAAGTTGTACAGCGTTCTAGTTATAAAATAGTGTATGTTTAATATTACTTGTCTGCTTTAAATTAGAAAATGTCCTTAAAATTCATTGATTTTAATATAAAATTATTTTCTTATTATTGAAAATACAGTTCTTGTTTTCTATACAGTTTTTCTTTCTTTTTTTGATGGGTAAGATATATAGTATAAACATATACTACTTTAAAAAAGCGTGAATAATTATTTTTTTAAAAAAATATATAGTGTAAATGAATTTATTTTTTTAAAGTGGTTTATAATGTATATTAAAAGATGAACCTCTATGTAACGAATTTACTGTATAACGATCTTTTTTCCGGGATTCAGCAACTTCGTTATATAAAGGTCCGACTGTAACATTTTATACAAAGCCAGTTTCGTAAAATTACCTTTTATTAATAAAAAAAAGATTTTATTTAATAGTAAAAGTTGTGTAACAGAATTTATTGCATATTTCACAATGTATAAAGTTTATTAGTCCTCAAGCGGTTTTTATATAAAATTGAAAAGAAAAATGCATGTGGTAAATATTACCCGTGCAATGCATTTTAAATCGAATCAATTCGAAATAAATAAAACCGAAATATTCAATAAATTTTTAAAAGGAATGCATCTAGAAAAAATACAAATATTCGGGTCTTCTCCGAATTGCGTGTACAAAGTTACCAATAAAACTGCATTTCAATTTAAATTTTGGAATTGAATGCATAAGAGAAAACGTACAAAAGGAATACGTTCCGTTATATTCCGGAGGAAAAAAAGGTATTTCGATATGATAGAACTCAAAAGCGAAAGATAGGAAATAGACGTAGAAGTTTTGAAAAGGTTACAAAACCGATAGAAAACTTTCCAATTCTATCTTAATGCTACAAAAATGTTAAGCAAGAAATGCAATGGATCTTCAAAGATCATGTATTATTCAAAAGTCTGCCAGATTTACAGTGGGTTTTGAAGAAAGTGTCTGATGGGAATGTTTATTTCATATTTTTAATACGGTGCGTAATATCAGGAATTATTTTTTCCTATTTGATTCTGAAAATGTTCTTGAAACTGAAATTTTAGAGAGATGTTCTTCTCTTTTTAGCATCCAACTAAAATTCATATTCTAATTTCTTAGTAATGTGTTAAAATGCAAATTTATAAATCCATTGACCAAACCTTTACCCATGCAAATGAAACTATTATTTATTAAATATGTAAAAATTCCTACGTGCTATTGTTATTAAAATGTTAAATATTTGCTTTCAAATATCGTAGTATTTAACTAATGTTCTATCGTTATGCTATAATTTGGATTGCAGCTTCTTATGCTCTGCATTCTTATAGTGCATTCTTATGCACTATAAGAGTGCATTCTTATGCTCTGTATTTAATACCATGTATCTATCAAGATGTGTACATCATACTTAGCACATATTGGTTACATAAATATGTGTTTTTTTGCATTATATCAATATATTCCAATTTATTTAATATTGGAGTATGATATAGACATTAAGTAATATTCCTGCATTTGTTTTTGTCAGTAGCAAATAAGTTTCTGTTTTTATTTTCGCATAAAATGCAATTTGCAAATAAACGCTATTGTTTGAATTGCTCTTAATGAACATGTATTATTAAATATCTTATAAAAATTATACTTTAAATTTTATACTCAATAATTTTTACTTTAGTAAGCTACTGCGAAATTTTTCGAAAAATTCCAAACGCTTTTTTTTCTAAATTTGAAAACTAAGTTTTAAACATCGGGACTGATTGTCAGTATCATAGTTCCGCACTGGTGTGCACTCGTCAATAGTTAGATTTGCCTTACGTATTTTTATATATAACTATAGTATATTAGTTACTGGCAGTGCCTGCCTGCCTTTTGTGAGAATAAACACTAATTTCTGAATCGTGTCAGCAGATTTTGTAACTCTTTGAAATCCCCTTACCGTGAGTGTTTTATAAAGGTAAGCTAATACACAATATATAATAAAAATATTAAACCAATAAGTGGCAATTTTTTGATAATCTGTTGACAATGAGTCATCAACTAGATGATTAAAATGTTCTCTATAACATAAAAAGGGATGCCATAAGAACGTGGTATTTGTTCAAGACAAAACTGTACATTTCTTATGGTAGAATAAGTAAATGATTTACTTTTTAAAGCAAATTCATGAGTAGCTGGAGAGTCAGCGTATTACTATGCAGCAACCGTTCCTTGTAGGAAACAAAAAATAGGTAATCCAACCATAATCTCTCTGTGAATGTTGCTTTACCGACCCTTGTGGACTATACCAATGCTTCTTAAATAGATTCGTGAACAGCATGGGTATGTCATACCATCAGATACTATATACAACTGGATTAAAGTAACAGTACGATCAAATTACAGGGATATTTAGAGTTGAGGTTCGAGGTAAGATACCTTTCGACGATGTTGCCTGGAATAGGTAAACCATACATATGCAGATATGCAGAACATCAAGAAGGTTGTGGTCGACTGAGAGCTACGATAGAATTTGAGAACATAATGATTGTCCGATCAGTGTTCGCACATATGCGTTTTATCAAGGATCCCATGTAAAGTCAGAACATCATATCATCAATGACCATCGATAGGAAATTCAATTAACTGGTTTGAGGTCTGGAAACCATTATGCCAACTGGCTCTCAGTATTTCATATTGCTCCATGCTTTTGAAGTAGTACTCTTAATGTGCATTCAACTCGGAATCGATTTATTTTCAGCAATGCGTCACCCTGATGGTTAGCGAAGATGTATCTGGGGACACCTAACAAAGCGGTGGGATGCTCATTGCACGGTTTTCCGCCACATTGCCTAACCGAAAATTTTAGCGCAGGAGATGCGTAATTCACAATAATTGGAATTCTTTAGTTGTCATTCGTGTCATACCTCACAGCATGGCTGTATTTTGTCGGAATACTACACCCCGTATTTTTTACCTTATTCTCGTGAACATTAGGGCTTTCAATTCTACAGACATGGCATTCCCACACATGGAACACTTTTCTATTGTTTGTTAGTGGTTCGTAAACATTTGGCCAACGTGAACGATAAAAGAAAAATCTCACCTGAATAGGGGATTCTTAGGCTATGATGTGCAGGTATTTTCATACATCCCAGAATAGCGCTGATCTAACATTTTGATAAATAGCTTTTTAAAAAATTCCGTGTCAACGCTTCTGTAAATAATAAAAGTTAACTTGCATTTGATGGTGATTAAAAACAATGAAAAATAAAAAAGAGCAAGTGTAACGCATTTCGAATAAAGAACTAGCCGTTTTCTAAATCATCGTTCTCAAATTTTGTTGTTCTTTTAACTAATTTGTAATGTTTTTTAGACCGACATATGACCTTAGTTCGACTTAATTCTCTTACCTTTACTCCTTCATCCGGACTGATTTGGACAATCTTTCGACAAGACTATATAATGCAATTCGGCTCATAATCTCTTCGCGTAAAAACTGAAAGAGAACTCTTGCATGGAACATAACTGAAGAAATATAATAAAGTAAAATACATGCAATTGTAAAAAGTTACAAATTGAGAAAATTTTGTATACATGTGTATACCAGTGCTGTATTGACTTTTGTTTAATCTAATTTCAAGAAGTTTTGACGAGAAACCATGAAAAGATTTTAAATCCGATTAGATGTCAGATAAACTTAAGATTTCGTATTGAATAGAAATAACAGTTTGAAGCAATGTTTCCAAATGTGTGCATTGTAGCTTATTAATGATTGAATAAACACAGAACTACTTACGTGATATAATTAGTTGCTAATATTATCAGTATATATATATGTAAATTTAACTGTATATATTTAAATACTTCAAATCTTTTCCTGTGATCCTTCTTGAATATTAAATAATCGGTGCATAACATTCATTACAAAGATCTTTCTCTTTTAAATATCATTCTCTCTTCCAGCCTTCGCTCACTCATTAATAATTCCATAATCTTTTATATTTTGCATGTCTGTTAGGATGGATTAAATTATCAGCGTATCGGGATTGCTGGTATCAATTAGCATATATATTTAATAGGGAATTTTAAATCCTCGACCGATCACCTAGGATTAAAATTAAAATCAATTATATCAAATTTCGGATTCAATGCGTAATTGCAAACTCAATGAGGTTATTTTATAATTTCTATGCGTAATCTTCATCTCTTCAGAAAATAATTAGTTATTAGTTTTTCTTATTAACCTAAGTTTTATTATTTTTAAAAATAAGCTGTCAATAGATTTATGTGATGAAAGAAAGGTTTCCTATTGACTGGACGTTGATGATGGGATTAAATATAACAATAACTAAATATTAAGAATTTATATACACAGCCTTCGTATTCTGCAGATTTTAAATATATGTCTTTTATCGTTACTTTTGACCAAATAATCTTACATTATTTTAAATTATTACTTGAGTAAATTACATTCAAGTGTACTTGATAGGTATGTATTTCAAAATGATTTATATTTTGGTTTATTTTAGAATAAAATCAACATAAATTAAATCAAACATAAAAAAAGAACGAATATTTAACAAATTATAAGATATGCTAAATTACGTTATTTATAAAAATTTAGCATTTTCTTACTGAAGGACTAAAAATTATTTTTTATTTCCTGGCAATGCTATAGAAAAAGATGTAACTAAGATATTTTTACAAAAACGTTGTGTGGGTAGTTAGCTTAAATTAACGTGGTTTTAGCTATATTAAGATCTAGAGATTAAAACCTTTAGCCTTAAAACAAAACCAAATGGATTAGATGATTCTTTAGTTTATGTAACAAATATTCATGTAAAAGAACATTTAAAACTTGAATTTTTTGTCCTACTTTGAATAATAGTGTACCATGCTAATATATTTGTGTATGAATCTGGTCTTAGAATATTTGTTATTGATTAAAAATTGACTTTTTCCTAAAAAAGTATTGTATAATAAAAGTTCTGAAAAATGTACCTTTCTGAAAGAAGCTTATGCACCTGAAGGAATGATTCGATCTGGGTACTATCCGTTCTATAAACGAGTATCTTAGCTACCACACCAAAATGATTTTCATCGCGTGAAGGCTATAACTGGTTTGTATTGACATCACACTGCCACAAAAAAGACATCTACGTTGATTGGAATACTGCTTATTTAAAACAAGTAACATACCTCTAATGAACTTAAAGGTTTATAGTTCTAAAACTACACTATTTTTTCAAAGATCTGGGATAATATCTCGAATGAATGACATCAAGCATGAGATAAATGCTCACGTATATTTCAGGTTTATTTTTTAAAAAAATAGGGGGGCGTTATACGGTGAATATACCTAAAATTGAAAAATAAAGCAGCTTGAAAATATAAGTGAACGTTATACTCCGTATTTTAAGTTATTACTTTTATTAAGGTCCATCTGCGCACCAATGTCTTTTATACAACCGTAGCAATGTATTTTCCAATAATTTATAAGAGAATATGGAACGATGCTTGTAATACATTTATTCACTCTTAACTAAAACTTCATTTCCTTTTTTTTACGAATATTGTATATTTATACAATTACATTTACAACATCAGTAAATAAACATATAACACATGACCACTACACTTGTACACTACACATACACATAATACTTATACATACTACTCCCACAATACTCCTACATACACACTACATGTAATATATACATGTGTAATATATACACACACACTGTACACAATATATACACACTACACACATACTGCCCACATATATGCTACGCACACAATAAGCATATACACGACACAATCAAACTGCTTACATGTACTACGCACATAATACACCCTACACACATACACACACTGCACATAATACGCATACACACACTGCACACATGCGCTACGCATACTCTACACACATGCTAAATACATACTCAGCACATATTTGCTACGTATATATACACTAAGTGTGTATAAAAATGAAATCTTTTACTATATCATTCCAACCCTTATAATAATAAATTAAAGGTAAAAAAAAACTTTTTTAAAAACAAGCTTTTTTATTTAAATGCTCTAAAAGGAATAAAATAAACTTTTCTTTTAAAACTTTTTTTTTTGCTATCAACTTATAAAATCATTATACAATTTATGATATAAAATCTTGTCGCGAGATTTACCTGTGTACATAGACATGCAAATTAAATAACTTGAACTAACTAAGCAAATATGAGTACTTATCTCGCGACAAGCTTTCATATCATAAATTGTATAACGACTTTATAAGTTGATAGCAAAAAAAGTTTTAAAAGAAAAGTTTATTTTATTCCTTTTAGAGCATTTAAATAAAAAAGCTTGCTTTTAAAAAAGTTTTTTTACCTTTAATTTATTTTTTACTTTTTAGTTATCGCTAGAAAGAGGTTTCTCAGTCTGTTAATCTTATTCAACGCATCATTGTTGAAAGGTCGTTTGCCGGTTAATTTTGAACAGTCCAGCTAAGGGGTACTCAAAATTTTTTTTCCGCCAGGCTACATACATATGATAGATATGTCAATCGAGCCGCAACAAGAGGACAATGGGGAGGGGGGGATAAACACTGTTAGATCAAAACAACATTGGCCGAAGAAAAATTAATTAAAATATTAAAACTCATTCTCTTTTTTTTTTTTTTTTTTTGCTTTTACTATAACACTATATTAAAAACGAAAAACACATTTTTCTTTTGTAAATCCGTAATTTTATCCGTATTTTATTTGGATAATACTATTCTACAAACGAGAAAATATTTTCGAGCGACTATATTTAAAAATGACGAAGTTTTTAAATGTTTTATTCAAAATTTGAGTATTTTTTGACAAATCGTAAAAAAAAAGTTTTTGGCCTTTTTAAATGATTTTTTAAATGATTGATTCTAAAAGAAAAAAATCTTAACTTTCTTAGTGCAGAACACCGATTCATTAACACGAAAAAATCATACGGACCGATTTAGAAATCATTTTCATGAAAACGCATCGATTTTGACTCATTTTAGAAAAAATTGTAAAAAAAAAATATAATAAATTTTTTTAACAAATTATACGGTATCGTAGCGAAAAATATGATCTTTCCCATTAGGCTATTATTTTTTGTCTCAGTTTCAGAGAAAGAATAAGATGGTTTTTTAAGAAAGGTCGAAGAGAGAGAGAGAGAATCGGAACTTCTCTTTAAGCTCTATCCGATAAGCTACCGGGCAGAATAAAAAGCTAACAGGAGTAAAAGGTTTTCAATTAATATCTTTTCAACTAAATGTGTGATGTCAGAATATAATTCATCAAAACATGCATTGTCATCTAAACTAAAAATGTATACAAAATTTCAGCTCAATCGGTTGAAGACAACAGCTTGAAAATTGAGTTGCAAGATTCCACCCGAAAAATTACTTTAATTAATATCTGCACTATTAAAACTCGAAGGTAAACAAACGTATGCAACTATACGACTAGGTGTATCTTCTCACGAACCGAACGATGCAGAACCTCACCAAAGTTACCAAAAGATCGGAACTGATCCGATGAATCCGTTTTGACCACTTATATTTCAATACTGCGATTAGTTAAAAATATATTAATTAAAAACCTTAAAACGCATAATTAATGCCATTTTTTCCCGAAAGATACCGATGTTCGAATTTGCCGAACTTTTTTTTTTATCCCAGACGTTTTTAAGACACGATCTAATTTTTTATGAGACTCAAACAAAAAAAAATACAGAATCGGAAAGATCATTTACTTCGCCACGATACGGTATAATTTATTTTACAAAATAATCATATTTTCTTTTTTTACGATTTATTTTAAAATGAGTTAAAATTGATACGTTTTTATGAAAATGATTTCTAAATCACTCCGATTGAATTTTCTTTCAATTTAATGAAATGATATTCTACACTAAAAAAATTCATGCTTTTCTCTTTCAAAATCAGTCATTTAAAAAATAAAATGACAATTTTTTTTAAGATTTTTAAAAAATACTCAAAATTTTATTTAAATACTTAATATTTTTTTAATTATAAAAATAATCTCATAACATTTTTTTCCGTGCGTAAAACGATATTATCCGTAATATGCACAAAGTTTGAAAATATTGCTTAAAAATTACAGTTAAAAAAAAAATTGTGTTTTTCGTTTTTTATCCCCTTTTTGCGAGAAATATTAAAGCATTTTTGTCACATTTTTTGTTTAAAATTATCGTTGTTTGCAATCGATATATGAAGTTCGAAGGCATTAAATTAAAAATGAAGCCCTCAAAGTTTAAATTTTACAAATAACGCTATGCGAAATTGAATATCTCTTCCTTTTATTTTACAGGTCTTTTCTTCCTTTTTTTTCCGAAGATTTCGTGGATTGAACGCTTAGAACGCTGGATTATTAACTTTTGTCCCCTGGTTATAAACAACACCATCGCTTTGTTTTTATGATTGTTTAAAAAAATACTCAAAATTTTATTCGCGCATCTAATAACTTCGCCAGCAGATTTGTAAAAGAAGATTTATTTCGTGACGGTATCTTTTTCGTTTTTCTTTTCTTTTTTTTTCAAAACAACGATACTTTCCATATGACTTTTTCTAAAATGAATCACTATCGATGCGTTTATATGAAATTGATTTTTAAAAAACTCATACTTTGCTTTTAAAAGTTACGATCGTATTCTCAATCGCGGGTTATCCTCAAGTTATTCCCGAACCGGAGGTAACTCGCAGATTGGCTAAACCTCGTTATTCTCAACTGCGGATCTCGCCAAAATCCGCGGATTATTCATCCAAAGATAACCCGTGGATTCTACCCGCCCATTTTCGAGGGTAACTCGCGTATTTATAAACAAATATGGACGACCGCTTCGATTTTTTTCTGCTTGAGGATTTAGAAACATTGGAAAGTATTGAAAGAAGGCCAGTTTTCATTTATTAACATAGGAACAACACACACACACGTTAACAATTCAATACACTTTTTTTTTCTTGATTCAGCTAAAAATTACGTTTGATGCTATGATTTAATCTTACACAATGAGAATTCAAAACTCGTATTATTTTAAAATTTCAATTTATATTTTGATTGTATACAAGTATATATATCCTTATCTATTTTTTTTTATTTAAAATTTTCCAGCCGCCCTTTGGTAGGTTAAAATAGAATGTTTATTATGTATATAATCATTAATTTAAATAACTTATAATGTCTAATAATTATTCTTAATTCATGATTTCTATAAAATATTAGAATGAAAAATACAGTTTTTTTGTGTAGAATAAATTTGTTAATTGAATCTAAAGTCACATTTATGTAAAACATAACATGTTACTGAATCTTTTCCAATTCCATCTAACAAAGTAATTATACTATTGGTATTAATCTGAATTTGTCACAAAACACTATATATATACACACACATTTATCAATGTTTTACAATATAGAACAGAAAACAAATTTTACATATACAAAATATTTACAATTTTTCAGAAAAGAATATTTTGGTAGCAGAAAAAACTCAAAACTAACTATTCCTAATGACATTTATTACCATTTCACTTTACAAAAAAAACCTTATTCAATTAATTATTATAGTAACTAATAGTAAGTAAATTAAAATAAAAATAATAAAAATAATTTTTTAAAAAAAATTGAAATTATTCTGAAAACTTGCGAACATATTTTATACATTTTGAAAATAGGAATAATAAATTTTATTGAAGTTAAAATCCATTATAAAAATATGACATCTTCATACTTTTAAAAATCAAGCAAGCAATAGAATAAATTTCAGCTATAATAATAAATAGTGATAAAACGAAATCTGACTATTTAAGGCTACACGGTACCCTTTTTCAAAAAAATTTTTTGGAGACAGTTACAGTAAAAATAATAGATGTTTTATATTTAGATTATATTATTAAGCTGATTCTGTAAGCAAAAAGTCAGTTTAGCGAGCCATTATTTTACAATTTTAAAAAATTAGGAATTTCTGAAGTTTTTTCAAACTTTTATAAAATACTCAATTTTTAAAATTTTTTAGTAATTTTAAGTTATTTATAATTATTAGATTATTACAAACTATTTTAGTATGGATTTGAAAATCTATTCCCTTGCTGATTTTCAATAATTATTTTTCTAGGAAAACTTGGAAAAAACACGAAAATTTTTAAAATATCAACTTTAGCATTTTTTGGGAAAAATAACTAGAGTTTTCAGCCCTAAATCCATACTAACTTTTATAGAACATACGTTTGGAAATATATACAAAACATTCAAGGCTCTATCTTGAACAGGAAAAAAGCCTTAGGGATTAGAAAACACTTATACCTTCAAAATTAAAAATCTGATAAAAACGCATTTAAAGTTAGTAAAGTCATAAAACACAAAAACTTATAATGCTCGTAAAATTCTAATTTTTTAATATGTTATTTTCCAATGTATGTTCTACATTAAAACACTATTTTTATTAAATATGACTGAAAATTATATTTTTAATTCAAAATATATTTTTGCATAATATTGATAGCATTTGTTAAGACGTCAGTTTATTCAGCTTTATCTTAATCTAATATTTCACAAAAGTTTTGAAACACGAAGCATTAATGTACAAAATAATAATGATACTAACTTAAGCTAAAAATAGTCAGGTTTGCTCATAAAATTTAATTTTTTTCAGTTTTAAATTGGGGCAGTTTAGGAAGTTTTAGCTCTTGTCGTACGACTTTAAAATACTACAATATAGTACTACAATATGTTTAGTATAATGTAGTTTGGTACATCAAGAAAATATACTGTTATATCTGCAGCATTTGAATTCAGAATACTTGTATTCGGAAGTCTAATTGCAGAATCAGCTGAGGACTGATTTTTAGATACATCATTTTCAGTAGTATTCCATCTCTTCGAAATATTGTTTCTCACAGAAACCCAGAACGCATTTGCCATGGCATTTTCTCTACAGGAAAAAAATATTTATAAAGCTTTTAAGTTACATAAACTATTTTTAAAGCAAAAATTGGCCATGCAATTAATCTTTATTACTTAATTATGAGAACTCAAAAAACTCAAAACATAATCAAGCAGAAATGGTTTTAGAAATGAAAATTGGAATTAATAAGCATTTCAAACTAAAAGCTGTAGAATATTCTTAATTAATTCAACTTAAGTGTGAAAAAATGCTTTAAAAGAAAACCGAAACCAGAACCATAGCTCATAAAACTTCAACTATCTTAAAAACTAATTTGCTAACAGATCCCTCTGAAATTTCGTGGCAAGCATCTTAATGATATGGGTCACCAAAACATGCAAAAAATTTTCGCTAAAAATGAAATTTTTAGGGTACTGTGTAGCCTTAAATGACAATAAAGTTCATTTTCTTCAAAAAACTAGTGACTTTTCCACAAGAAAGCATGAGAAATAGAGAAGTCGGATGTTTCTTCAATTAGTTTCTGCTGCAATAAATGATAGAATTTAGAAAAATTACATAAATTATATTACTTAGCATAATTTAAAATGAATGCTTTAGTATTGTTGATTTAATATTAAACATGCCACAACAGTTTTTGATACATTAATTTTTTTACCACACTATAAATTATTCCACTAAAATAAATCTTATTCATCGAAAAGAAATTTTGTAAGCTATTGCCTACTTTTGTTAAATTTTATATTTCTGTAAGTCCTTCATTATACATAAATTTTCATACTATAAAGGGGATTATGCAAGTTTATAATTTAATGAGAAATCACAGTACATTTTTCAAGTTTGATTCATTGTACACATTAAACAATGATAATTACTTTAACACATAAATCCATGATTTTGCAAGTTAATTCTTTTTAATCATTTTTAATTAGGTGTAATAATTTACATCTTCTCTTATATATGTGCAAAAGATGTGCAGGTCATCTTTATTCTTTTTATGAAAAATACACATACATTTTACACAACCTGAGTTATTTTTTTACATAATTCTAATCAAATATTTGAGAGAACAATAGTCAAGGGGCCGTGGTCACAAATTCATAGCCATCCAGTTTGTTGCCTCTGAAAACCTAAAACCTGTCATCGTTAAAAGTCCTCAGGTTGATGTGTAATGACCCCCTTGGGTCACACCTTGAACACCAAGATTAATTTGAGGCAAAGAAACACTAAGAGCCATTTTGAATAATACTATTTATTTTATTATTATAATTTTCCTCAAAAATCTCTGATAACATATAATACGATAATGTTACGTCGCTTAAAGGGATTTATTTGCCTTTATATTAAACTAAATTACTAAGAATACAATAAATTAATAATCTAGCTCAAACTCAAGTAATGTTTACCGAAATAGGAGATCCGAGAAACACACGCATTCGAATTCTTAACTTTCATTAACTTTAACTAAGTCACTCAAACTGACGCTTACTTTAAGCGTACGTGAATTATATTTACAGATGGCTTATCTCAGCTTTCTGGTACGTCTAGCAGCACGACGTCTTCACGAATCTAATCTTCTTGAATCTTCTAGTAATGCGTTTAAAGTTACTGGCTCAATAGCCTACTATCATCTATCTTGCTATCTCGCAACGCTCGACTTAAATACCTTATCTAATTTTAATACCCCATACCTCTTTTTGGAATTGATTTTAATTATATAAACGCGAATTTACATTCCCCAGAAAGACGCCTAAGAAGATTAGTGGAAAGGTTCCGTACAGATTCGTCACAGATGCACACTGTGGCAATTTAGAACGAGTTACTAATTCAGGTGTGTTGTCCTTGATATTTGACAGATGTTCCAATGATGAAGTTCATTGCAAATAGACCTCACATTGGTTTAAGATGCAACACTAATTATAAATCAAATCAAACCAACTGAATTTAGAACTCTTTTTACGACCATGTTATTTGCATTTCTGGATGACAGAAAAAATAACTTTTATATTTTAAATGAGTATTTTGAAAATAAAAATTTTTTGTTCAAATATTGATTCTTTTACTCAACATTTCATAATGTGATTTATATTAGAGTTCATTTATGTAATAAAACACAAATCACTATCATAAAAATCTATTCAGAATAATACGGAAAATTTAAATTAAAAGCTAAATAAAGACCAAAAAAATCCATGTACACTTACCCTGAGTTAATGATGAAACAGCAGTATCATAATCGTCGTTGCAATCGTATCTATACGGCAACGGTTCAATAAGGGCATCCATAGCGGCCAGCAATTCATCTAATGATGTGGTCAATAACTTTTTTTTGTTCCTCCACCAGTTTTGAAAGTTTAAACATTTTAAGGGTTCTTCGTTTTTGCAATTTATTATTTTGCAGCTCTTGTCGACTTCGTTTGGAAAGGTTGCCTGGATTGAAATCAGTAGTCAAGCAATCCCGTACTTTTTCTTTTTTCTTATTGTAAACTGCCGCTGGTTATCTCGCAATGAAAAACTTATCCTTGTATTTTTCAATAAGATTCCACTACAGAAAATTTAATTTATTTGACGTACTAGCCATGAGAAGAAGAAAAATAGCTGTGAATCGAAAGTCTTGCGCCAAGATACATGTAAACAATATACCACGTGATTATCAGTGTCCAATCACAACTAGTTTAACATCTCGCGAACGCATAACTCTCGGATCCGGTAATCGTCAGTTCGAGAATAAGAAAAGGGAATTACTCGGGAGTTATCGTCAAGAGGGGGTTAATCAATCCACGAGTTTTCTTTTCAATAACTCGCGATTGAGAATACCACCGTTAGTGATTTAAAAAAATAAAAAGTCGAAAACTTTTTTTATGAATTTTTTTTGTGCAATAATTCATTGTGCCAGTAGAGTGCTGCACCTGTCAAGCTGTTTAAGAATCGTTGAGTTTTCACTTTCTCGAGAGCTCTGATAGCGACAGGGGAAGGGGAATTTCCATGACAATATGATATGCATTTAAAAATGTTCGTACAACGCCGGGGAGTAAACCTGTCTGACAAAGAAAAGAAGCGGAAAAATTTCGAAACAGGAAATTTTATGTTATACACTAGGTAGAAGCCCGAGCAATATCGGCCTACGGAGAGGAGGGGGGGTTGGAAATCATTTTGAAAAAAGATTATTATATATATAGAAGTGCTGATTTTGTGAAGAAAAGGGAAAATTTATAAAAGTAGAGAAAGCCCGTGCAACGCCGGGGCATGCAGCTAACCTTTTTAACTAAATGCGATATCGGAATATAAATGGTCAAAAGATGCATTAACAACCAAACTAAACGTGTATACAAAATTTCAGCTCAATCGGTTGAAGACATCGAATTTACATTGCAAGGTAAACAAAAGCTAGTAAAATATTACATACTTTGTACGTGTACAGAGTTGAAGTATTATAAAATATCTCGTAGCACAAATAAAATATTTTACACGAAACGAAAAAATTAAAATTGGAGGCGCAAGGTATCAATCTCTGCTAAGCGAGCGCTCTACCATCTGAGCTACGCTCCTGGTTATATTGTTAACATGCTCACCTTAACACCTGAACAAGATCGTTACAGTAACTAGGTCAATTATAAGTGTTACGGGAGAAACTAGAATCGATTAAATATATATCTTAGAACGTTTCAAAGTAAATAGTTTTATAGATCTGTCTTTCTCTTAGAACCGTAGAATATAACATTCTTTTGTGCGTATGCAGAGTGGAAGTATTGTAAAATATATCTGGTTGTACCAAATTAAATGAATTTCAAAAGTATTTTATGCGAAAAAGTAACAATTGGAGGCGCGGGGTATCGATCCCCGAATCTCTCACATGATAAGCAAGTGCTCTACCATCTGAGCTACGCTTTTAGTCGACACATGTGTTAATGTAAACATGTTCGCCTTAACACCTAAACAAGATCGTTACAGTAACTAGGTCGATATCGGAATATAAATCGTCAAAACATGCATTGTCATCCAAACTAAACGTGTATACAAAATTTCAGCTCAATCGGTTGAAGACATCAGCTTCAAAATTGAGTAGCAAGATTCCACCCGAATATTTTACATTGTAAGGGGAAAAAAACCTTGTAAACAAATAGGAAAGAATTCGGAAATTTAAATTTGTTGAAGAGAAATAATTTTCGAATGAAAATTAAAGTGATTTAAAAAACTGCGAGCTCCCGGGAATCGAACCCTAGGAAATTCCTTTGAAGTCAGCTTCTCTAACCTCTAGGCCACGAGGGCGTGTGGAAAGAGGTAAAATATGCTTCTAACATGGATAAGAGTTTTTAATTAATATCTTTTTAACTAATTGCGATCTTGGAATATATATGTACAAAACATGCATTGTCATCCAAACTAAACGTGTACGCAAAATTTCAACTCACTCGGTTGAAGACATCAGCTCTCTCTCTTCAAAATCGAGTTGCCAGATTCCACCCGAACAAATTATTGTAATTAATATCTTTTTAACTAATTATGATATCGGCATAAAAATTTATAAAACATGCATTGTCATCAAAACTAAACGTGTATATAAAATTTCAGCTCAATCGTTTGAAGACATCAGCTTCAAAATTGAGTCGAAAGATTCCACCCGAACAAATTACTGTAATTAATTACTTTTTAACTAATTGCGATATCGGAATAAAAACATGCATTGCAAACATGCTGTTAGAAACAGGCATTGTCATCCAACCTTAACGTGTATACAAAATTTCAGCTCAATCGGTTGAAGAAATCAGCTTCAAATTTGAGTTGCAAGATTCCACCCGAACGTTTTACATTGCAAGTTAAATAAAAGCTTGTAAAAATAGCCAAAATTATCTTTTAAGTGGCAAAAACCATGCAATAGTTTTATCATTGCTGAAATCTTGATTCAATATTCCTAAATTCACTTAAATTTAAATTTATTTTTGGAGTTAATTTCAGGAATGACATGAATAAAAAATACTTACTGGAACCAAAAAAAAAAAATAAAGCACCTAATGACCTACAAAAACTTATAAATCATTCGTAATTCAAAGTACCACAGCTCTTATGTTTGTCGTACTTAAACCTCAATCCAAAATGATAAATTCCTTTCAAATTCTTTGTACGGCAAAATCGACCAACCACGTATTCAAGTCCCTTTGAGGAAGACAAAAAAAGAACGCCGAATGTATGCTCTTATTCACAGAAATCGTAAATAAAAAACACTGTCATTTATATCAAAGCTATAGAACATTCTTTCCAAAAAACAAATACCGCCATCCACATACGTCAAGATAAAGGCCATATAGGCTTTCTTAGATATGCATAATGTCCTCCTTGAATCATTTCCTTGAATAATCTCTAAATGGACGTACCCACCCCAAACTATAGGATACTGACATTCTACATCGCTGTGAAATATCACTTGTGTTATTTTTTACGAAAAGAGGGGGCTTCTCCTTTATGAAACGTTTGTAAATAAAGCTCGGCTTCCCTTTTTTTGTTGCCAGGTTCTCTTCAAGTTATTGTATGCAGTGCCTTTCGGTTTTCAATTCTCAGAAATCAATTGAATTGGATTGAGAATATACGTGGTCAGGAGATCTAATGGGCCTTTTCTATGGAGCGCCTGTGAGTTTCGTGAAAAAGGTGCTGCATCTGGCATGGGATAAAGATGGATTTAAATACACAATACGGTGCAGTTTTAGATGTGATAAAGCTTATAGAGTGTCTGAGCACTTTGTCAGCATTTTCTAGGAGTAGGTTGGAATGAAATTCGGGAGACGAGTTAAAAGGAAAAAGAGTAATAAAAGGAGGAATATTTTAATACTTAAACATATTTTTATAGAAAATGCCTTTGTAAATTGAAGTATTCCTTTTAAACTTCTGCACAGTCATCCTTGCATTTCTAACTGTAAATTGTGGTATTATAATCAACTTAAGCTTTAAGAAGGCAAATCAATTGAAGGTTTTTTTTCTTAGAAAGTGTATAAGTATTACGAAAAGGAAAAAAAACACATTAAAATATATTTTTTAAAGTTAATGAGATTTAACTTGATTATACGAAAAATATTATATCAATATGAACAAAAATATATTTATGATATTTTGTTAGCTTAGACATTTAAAGCAAGGTGAAACATGTGTATAATTTCATTATTACTTTGGCCTGTTTTTTATTTAATTTGATTATTTGCCGGAAATATAAATTATTCAAACCATTGTGACTAATTCAGTATTTTATTACTAATTAAATAAATTTTACATTTATCATTATTTTGTAGTAGAATTATGCATTTATTGTAATTTAATAAAAAAAACATAAATGTAAATAGTTTACAAAACTAAGTTAATTAGAATTATCTAGGTAAAGTAAATAATGCGTTAATTGAAAAATGTTTATTCATAACATATATGCTCTACGTGAGTCGAATGTTCTGTAAAATAATCTAATCAACACATTAATACATAAATAACAATAAAACTGCTAGTTTAAAAGGATATTTAAGTAAAAATATTCATTTAAAATTTTACATATGTACTTTTATAATTAAATAAAATTCTAATTAATGTATTAATTTGAATTCGCTACATTTTCTACCAAATGTAGATATATGAAAGATGTCTAGACAAACTTATTTTATCAAATCCTCTTTTATGACATTAGATAGTTTGTACATTACAAAAATAATGATATTCATATTTCTTAATATTATACAAAGCTTTTGTGAAGCAGCATTAACATGTAAACGTTAACGTCTGAATGTAATCAGCTGATGTCAGAATTTCAACTATTTCATGGGAAGCAGATAGATTACTGAATAAAATTTCCTAAAAGTGTTGCAAATCAGAAAAAAATTCACAAAATATTGAAATATATCAAATTCAGTAATATTCCTCACATTAAGATAATATTAACATGCAATTTACTTTCAAACCAATGCCATTTAAATCTCGCATATGCAATTCAAGATAAGGTTCCTCAAGCGGCTATTTCAGAAGCGGGATATTTCCTTCTTGATCTGCTTGTCACATCCAAGAATAAACGTTGCTCCAAGTCATCATAACTCAAGAACAGAGGAATAATGCTGCTTGAGATAGTGGCTGAGAATGAAGCCTTAAAAGTATAGATGACTGACTTAACTCTAATGCTTGTAAACTGTAGATAAACAAAGCAGAGTGGATTTCACAGCTTCACTCATTCATCCCTGTACCACTCTTTTTCCATGATGAGGCAGAAAGTAGTACTAAATGGGTCATATAATCTACAATAATCTCTTCGTTTTTAATTTCTTTACGATATTCATCCATGAAGATTCCCTCTGTACATACCATATATAATAAAACTTAAATTATTTAAAATTTTACAAACGTTGATTATTTGATCATTTCCTTTTGTGAACTAAATATGAGGGTGTAAATAAGTTTTGATGTAGTACTTCTAAATATATTGGTATTATTTGATGTACTTTATTATTTTCTTGAAATTAAATATTTTTGATTTTTTATTTTTATTATAGGGCCCTTACATACTTCTCATTATCCAATACATCAGTTTTTGCCATTTAAATAGTGTATGGGGCTCAGAGTTGGAGATGGGGTTAGTTTTTATAAAATACCAACTGTAGGATTCACTTCTGCCAAAAATATTATTTGAAGTACAACTGGAAATACTTGACGTAAAATATAATCACTTATAAAATTCACATGTGAAAATGGCATGGAAATTCAATACAAGAAATATCAAAACAGGTTTTATTTCATTACATGTATATGGCTAAAAAATGTTACTGTGATGCACATTTACGAGTTCCGTTATTAAATATCTATTGTGGACACTCAAATAGTTCTTAAAGGAACATAATTGAACTTAAATTTAGTAGAACACATTATCTTTATGCTATAAAATATATATCAGTATCACCCAAATGAGCCTTTGTATTTTATCTCTTGATTTAGTGTGCTTCTACCAAAGAAAGGCAAGGTTCCAGTTCAAAATACATGCTATAGAGAAGCGTTTATTAAAAAAAAGACATAGGTTCATATTATTTGTACTTCGATCTCATCAGAAACACGTTGTTATTTATTTCATACATAAGAATCGATTCAATGCTTGGTGTCTTGGTATAGTTTAATAGTTTCGATAAATTTCCCATCCTATATCCATTCAGTCTTGTTATTGCTAAGACAAAGAAATGTTTACTTTCACAGAGGTAAACAACGGTTAAAATCTAAACTACCTTATTTTGTTCGGGAATCTTTATTCCATGAAAGTAGTAAAGCAGGCTAACGTATTGTTTTCAGCATTATTTGTGATGGCAAACTTTTCTATGGTATGATAGTGGGTTCTTTGGGGAAAGTGAAATCCAGTTCTTTGAAAACTGCAATATAGACTGATTTATTGTCAAAGTTAGCTGTTGTTTGTCAGTGTAGATCATAGTTATCAATATATAGATTTCTTTCATCAGTATTTAGAAAATGGGAATCGTAAAAATCTATTCAAATCTACCAATTCGCTTTAAGGATTTTGTGACGGTACAGTGATTTGTTTGTCTGGCCTGTAGTTATTTTCTTTGAAGGAAGTTATGGAGAATTTGTTCATTAAAACATTCAAATTAATGTTATTGCTGTGGAAAGAGTTGGATATTTTTTCCACTCAAATGAGTAAGTGATATTTTATGTTTATATATTTGGTTATTACATTATACAGAATAACAAACCAAGATTCTTAAGAAAAATAATATACGTGTTATATCTCCTCAAAGATTTAATTTGGGGACGAATATAAATATATTTGCATTTTTGGTAGAAGAATATTATTGTTTAAAACCATTTATTTATATATTGTGCATAAGCCTCGAATTTTTAATGTTACTGTGAATTTAACTAAGAAAAACTTTCGAAAGTTTAAAAGAGTACATAAATTCATAACGATTATCGTTTATATAAATAAGTAGCCTATAATATACTCAAGTGGAAAAATTAAATTTCTGAAGATAACACTAAACATTTTTATAGTTAATAATACAATGTACTAATTGAAGGTAAGTCGAGAAGAAAAAACACTAAATTCTTAGTTTTGAAGTTATGAATAAATTGATGCAATATTGAGTTTTACTGGTCTTTATAGGAATTTTTTTTTATCTCTCAAAATAAGGGAATACTGAATTTAGAAATCATTATTCTAAAACCAGATCACGCACTAGAAAATATGTTAATTAAAAAATTAAGCAATTGAAAAATAACTGATTATGTATACTCTTGAATTTCCTCACAAATCTGAATAATGCGATTCACCATGAAATATTTAAAACGAATGTTAGGATTCCAAAGTAATTTCACACTGCATCAACATTTTAAAACTAAATTCTACTGTTCCATTTATTCGATTTATAAGGTGCACCTTTTATCACATCATCCTCTGAAAGCAAAATAAGAAAAATCCCTTATCTCCCATGAGTCAGTCCTTTACTGATAGTAAGCTAACTTATCGGTAATAAATAATGTTCCATCAAGCAAAAGGATTGATTATATTAATTTTCTTCCTTTTTTTTTAACCAAAATATTAATAACATCAAAATTTAGGAAAAATTCTTAAGGCGACTTGGTACCCCAAAAATGACCACATCCTTTTGTTTTTTTAAAAAATTTTATTTAATCTTATTCTTTGCATAATTATCTTTCGATTGATATATCATTTGTGCAAATTAGAAGGTTAGAAGTTGAAAAAAAAACTTCACTTAAAAACAAATTAGGCGATTCGGTCACGCCCCCTTTTAGAAAAAAAGCTAAAAAAAAAGTTATGATTAAAAAATTTATTTTGTTAGGAGAAATAATAACTATAAAAAATGAATGTGTAATATTAAAGCAGAATATTTTCGAGGCAATACATACAATGTAATTTTTCTTCTTTGTGATATGTGTGCATGTAAAATTTTTGAATTAAGGCATTTCATATTAATAATTTTATAACTTAAGCTCTTATTCTCGATATGTTTTTCATAAAAATGTAATACTTCAATATTATGTGAAGAAAAAAACTAAACTTTCTGTCGTGAACAGAAAAAAGTTTTTTTTAACCTTTTTCTTGATTTTTCTTGTGTGTGAAATTAATACCTTCTGAAAGTTGATCATTTATAAAAATGTATGGGATCAAAAAATGTGAAAAGTAATTATTTTCAAGAAAAATATATAACTAATATCCAAAGTTGTATTTTAAGTTTATTTAAGCTTATTATATTTTTTTTCAGAATTATAAACATTAAAGTGGTTTTTCTCAGTTTGTGTTTTTCGAAACATTAGTGCATTCAAAATGCTACTACTTCCACAACTATTTACCAATCTCTTCCATATTTTGCTGCGTGTTGCATATAAAGCATTTAACAAAATTAAGGATACCTTTTTCTATAAACTGAATACTTTTTTTTTAAAAAAAAAAATTAGAATGTAAGAGATATTGGCTTTTTCGTTGATTTTTAGCATGTATATCAACATTTTATTTTTTTTCTCCAAAACGAATTAAGTTACTGTAAAATCGACCCCTAAAGTTGTTTTTAATATGCATAAGAATATTACAAAATGAGAATATCAAAAAAATAATAATTACAGAAGGAGTATAATCTTAAAATTTTCCAAATTTTCTTCAAAACATTTTAATTTTTAAAATTGTGTAAATAATATAAGAAAAAATCCATCTCGTATCATTTTCTTGAAAGGAACCACTATATGAAATATTAAAATATAATTTTTAAATGCATAAAGAAGGAAAGTAGCTCCTAGGGTACCAAGTCCTCATAATAAGTGCAATGTTTAATGCTAGGGTGTTACAATTAACCTTGAGTGACGGTATTTTTTATTAAGTTATTTCAGCAAATGAATATTTTAAGAAAAGTTACTAAATATACTTTTGAACATGGTATTATAATAGAGTACTTCAAAAAGTCTTATGCTTCAGTAATATTACAAATAATATCAAAAATACCTATTTTTGGAAATAGTGATCAGAATACTAGTTCATTTTTCTCCTTAAAACAAAAAAAGCATATTTGTAATAAAGTTGATAGAAATACTTCGAATTAAAAACACTTATTGAAACAATTGACTCCATAAAATAATTATTTTTTTATTACAAGCCTTTACATAATTCTTGACTAATAAAAGCAGTTTTAATTTCTATTGAATATATATTTCCAGGATGTATTCCCCAAAAAATGAGCAGGCGAAAGTTATTTAATTTTTTTTCAGGAAATCATTAATAAAAGCTCCATGACAAAAATTATATAAAAAAAACTAAATTAGTTTTTTTTAAGTTACACTAGTTAGTTATTAATATTTTAACTCTTAAAAAGGAAGAATTATATCTATAACTTTGGTAAATTTAATGAATGTAGATCTATGGAGACAAAATATTTAAAGACTTTTTTATGCTAAATAATTTAATTATTTTGGAACAAAGTTTATAAGGCATAAAATGATTAAATTAAATTTTTCTTTGGAATTTTTTAGAGATATATCTGCATCAAAATTATTTACATGGAAAATGCATTACTATTTTTTTTTATTTTACCTAAGTATTCATTCTAAAGACTTTCTAAAACAGAAACAATTTCGTTATGAGTGAAAAAATAATGATTTTATAGATAATTAACTGTTGAGTTGATAAAGTGCCTCTTCATAAAATGTTTTAATCAAAAATATTCTTGAAAAACAATGAAAAATATTCGATCGATTGTAAATACATAACAAAATACTTTTTTCGCTTACAAAAAGTAAAAATAACCAAAAGTATCCCGATTTATAAATTATCAGATATCTGTTTTAACCCTCTAAAAAAGGTTGCAAATTATTATATTCGAAATAATAAGATGTCTTTAATATCGAGGGCCAAGTACATAATTGCGCTATTTCTTTCCAAGCTATAATTAGAAATTCTGCAACCCTTTCCGAAGTAATTAAAAGTTGAAAACAGATTGTTCAAAAATTTTAAATACTCTGCGGAAATATCTAATATGCATGCAGTAAAAGACGTATGTCAAACTTTCACCACATGCGTGATCAACTTTAATTTGTTTTCTTCCTTTGAGAACAAAAAAAAAAATCGAACGCACAAGCTCTCCATCCGTTAAAACTTTATTTAACAAACCACACGGTACTTTCTCTTCACGGAAACAGGCGTAAAAATGGGTTAAATTACACTCGTTGATCCTAACATCATACAGTTTTAGTTATAGACTACTCTTTTTTTCAGTCTCCTTTCGCTGTTTCTAACGATCCTGTTTTAGCCCAGATCTGATCATAAATTTTAAAACTTCACTCCAACCATTTCACCATTGGCTAATTTCTTTTTCTCACTTCTCCCCACAACCATCATCACGCCAAGACAGGTTAGTAAATTTGTAGATCGCCTTCGAGAATTTAATTTCCAGGGAATCTATATCTGATATTTTTCTTCAAAAGTATCCAGTTAATTAAACTTTCCTTTTCCTTAGAGGCATAATTAGAAGAGCTGGTAAGAAAAGAAGAGAAAGAAAAATTCCTTCGGCAAATAAATTAGTTCATTTTCAAGGAGCTTCGTTACCTCGCCAAGAATCGATAAATCGCCAAAATGGCATTTTGGGGATTCTGACGGGAAAAATCTTGTAATTAAATTCTAGGAAGTTAATTTTCTTGCATAACAGTAATCAAATTAATGGGAACGATATGTGCGATAAATATGTGTGTCCTTTTTCATCTGCTATTTGAAGTGAAGACCTGATACAGAACTCTGATTGAATCCCTGAGATACCTCAGAAAGGCTAATTTTTTTTGTCGAAAACGATGTAAATTTTCTATACGAACGCTAATTTTGTAATTATTTTTACAGAAAATGAGATTCTGATAACTGCGTACCGAACAAAATGTGATTTCGGTGGAGTTCGACAGAGTTAATCTATTAAAATGATTTATTACAAGTCACTTGCTGAAGAACTTGGTTCTTAATTAATCAAATCGATACATTTTGCTTAAAGGAAACAGAAGGCTCAAATTATCAGATCGATTTGTAAATTAATCACGTAAATATAATATTAACATATGTTTTTATTGCTCGCAATATAAAGTATCACCATTAATTGAAATAACTGTCAAAATCAAAATTATACTTAACACACTTATTTGAAGGATGACTATACACTCGAGACTATGTTATAGTTTTTTTTAAATACCTTTTTTATATTTTGAAATAAACTGTGCAATATATTTCTTGAGTATTAGCGATCAAATTAATACCTAACTGATACGCTACATGTTAACTAATGACATATATACAAACATATCAAACATTTTTAAATCAGTACTTTTAAGAAGCAATTTGTTTTTGCTATTATCTATACGCGTATTTCATTCATGGTGTAATTACAGAACCACAACAAATAGAAAATTTCTGCACGAATCTTGAAAAAATATAAATCATAAATCAATGATTGGAAGGAAATGGGTATAGGTGAAAATTCGGATGCGGTTACTTAATCATTTTTGAAAGATTTGTTCAAAACGAAAATATTTAAGAATATAGAGATTCTTCTCCCCCAACATGTTTCATACTCCGCTAATGCAAAAATTTTAACCTTTAAAAACCAGTGTTTTAAATCAGGGAGAACCCTGCATATTCAATTGGATTCTCAATGTTTCAATAACATGTTTGAAAAGAGGGGCATATACAATCAAGTACATTTTTTAATTTGTCAATCCAAAGCTATAATCATCAAAATTGGAAGAGCATTTTGCAATGCAATGCGCTATTAAATTAATTAACTAGTAAGATTACAGAACCTTATAATATTTAAATAAGCTAGTTTTGAATGTATCAAAAACATGTATTTTTTTTTTAAAAAATTGCGTGATAAAGCAAACATAAACTATATTACAAACTTATTTTTGCTTAAGTGTTTGGAATAAAGTTGCAAAATTAAAAAAAAATGTGTTTGAAACCGGAAAGACAAAAATGCTTGTTGAGTACTGTTACTACAATCTTCAAAGTGAAATTATTGCATGTAAGCAAGAAAAAAGAACTTAAAAAAATCTGTTAACTGCTGTAAGAAGCAAAATTTCTTTAGTTTTGACGAAATCTTGATATATATAAATAACTACATAATATAGAGAACATAAATTTTTACAACAGTTTAAATAAAATTTCAGTGCAATTCCAAATTATATAATTGAGTAACGTTGTTAAAGTGTTAGGGTTCTTCAAAAAGTTTATCAACTTTGAAAAAAAGTGTATTTTTTTACTCACTTAGGTTACTATTATTGAAAAATATGTACTTTTTAAAAGAATGTTTCTGTAAAAAGCAAACGATGATAACAGAGAAATGCATGAACGCTTAGACAAGTAACAATTATCAGGCGATTCTGACGTCACACACACATATAAATTTAATTCAATATAAAAACGTGATAAAACACACCTAAAATTAATAATTACAACACACAAATTAACTACTTTTTTAATTAATTAAACGTTATATTTAATTAAAAATATTTAAAAATAAAATAATGGCTTTTTAATGTAATTTTCTTTTCAAAATTTGTCAATATATTTTTTGTACTGTAATTGTTTTTAATTCTTTTTGATAAATAATACAAAACGTGTAGTATTTGGGTTATTTATAACATCTAAGCAACTTAGAACTTGTGAAAACTCAGCGTGAAATATCTTCCAGCCGAAAATTAGCCCAGACTTCATAAACAGCGTCAATCGCATAACAGGGAACAATAACCACTCTTAAAGCGGGCAACTAACACTAGAAGCATTCCGTCCATAAATCACGCCGCCTTCCCACCTCCAAGCCAAAGAAACAAAAGGCGAGTTCCCGGTTAGGGTGTTTAGGGAACACAGAGCCAATTGCTCTTGAAAAGCAGTTCCACTCCTCGAAACTGCCTTGCTCATTAATTATTTATAATAAACAGAGAACGGACGTCTTCGACGAAACAAAATGAGCTTCCTCACACCCATGCGTGATTAAGCTCACAAAAGCAAGTGCTTTGATTACCGGGGCAAATTCTAGGCGTAATTATGAACTTCCAGTAGCTTCTTCTATATACTTGCGTAGATTTAGTTAGTATAAATGTGCGTGGAACTATTCGGTTGGTTTGTGCTGTCGAAACGTGAAATTATTCTGCGCTGTGGTGGAAAGTTATTTTTATTTCGTAGGAAGTTACTACGTGGATACATCTTTTCGCTGATGATTACAGATGGTAATTTATTGTAAGGGAAGTATACAAGATGCGATAAATTGGTAGACGCATGTTTTCTAAGACAATGTATCGAAAGTGGGAAATGGATATACTTTAACATTCGGAATTTAGAGCCAGTTTTTTTCACTTGCATCGCAGAGACGAATGAGCATAATGCAAATTAAATTAAGATGATATATGTATGATTTGCAAGTGATGAAAAGATTGATGAAAAGAAAAGGACAAATGATATGAAGACAATTTATAATACTTTATGCGATAGAATATGAATACTTTGAATGCCTTCCTGCAAAGATTCATTTTTGTTTCTTTGTATTATTTTAAGCCGTTTCAAACAAATGGTTTAAATTTTATATGCACTCAGCGTACATTAGGATAAATAAAAGCCCTGTGAGGCTAAGATCAACCAGGAAAGTATAATAAATATAGAAGAATATCTCTAGTTTAGAATTTTATATATATTAATAAACAGCTCATTACAAAAGAATATTAAAAAAAGCCTATAAAAGCCAGAGGTCAAAAGGAAAATGACCATTGAGAAATTCTGCCTCGCTATACATACGCTTCGAATTATGAGACTATGTACATTATGCATGTATCTATATCTCTCTCCATATATATATATATATATATATATATATATATATATATATATATATATATATATATATATATATATATATATATATATATATATATATATATATATATATACATATAAACATCTGCTAAGAATGGGTTTGTGTAAACAGGCTTCCAGATGAGTACTTTACGTAGGTGTAAAAATAAGTATACTTCGGTTTGAAAAATCAGGTTTTATTCCTTTTAAAATCAACATATGAGGGCTATAAGAAGTTTTCTCAATTCAAATGGAAGTTAATGCTGGGATTTCCAAATCAGTATAAAAAAAACATTCATGCAATATCACGAAATACCCAGCAAAGCGGGTATGTTACAGCTGGTATACTTGTAGAGAATTTATAATATTTTAATTATTTTTAATGAAAAATGCTTTAGGGGTAATACCGTAAAATCCGGCGTATAACGTGCACCACCGTATAACTCGTCCCTATACTTTCAAGCTGCATTTTTAAAATTTTAATGCAAATTCGCCGTATAATGCACCCCATTTTTTCACAGAGAAACCTAAAATATACGTATGGAGTGCTCTTATGTTTTAAGTAATTTATTCGAGATATTATGACACGTTTTTTTGGAAAACCAGTATACTACTTTAGAGTATGAGTAAAGATTAACGTCACACTCTTCAACTACACGAGGAATTTGGTGACGGATCTCGTCATTTTGAACATCGGTCAAGTGACGAGGACGATACTTAAGCTATCATCTCCCCTGTCTTAACTACCACACCCCACCAACGGGGGAAGTTTATGTTGCCAACAGATTTAACGTGTGATGCTTCCCTACAAGGAGTATACTTCTTGAATTACAACTCTTATAAAGTTAATAAAGAATGTCTTTTTTCAAATAAGCAGTATTTCGATTTATGTTTAAGTCTAATTTTCTTTATACTCATTGCATTTCTTTTCTTTTTTTTAATTTTTAAATCTCTCATTTTGATGTCATAATTCCTTTTAACACCAACAATAAGACCGAAATTTACGGATGCGTGTTATATGCCAAATTTTGAGATATATAAATGGGTTTTATTTGTTTTTAATTTACACTTTAACATTAGCATAAAGGAAGATTAAAATGTGAAACTGTACAATTAAAACAAATTTTACAGTTATTTGTTAACATATAAAAGCAAGCTTAGAAATGGCCTCAACTCACAAACTACGTATATTTTCAAATTAAATACAATTACAATTGCTACTTTAAATCTAATGAACAATGTAATAAACTATAGTAATTAACAAAGTGTACAGGCTCTTTATAAAAATGATCAAATAACACATTTCGAATAGTATCATAGTCATCCATTTCTTTTTTATATTGCTATTTTACTCTCCTCACATTTAATTGAACTGTTCCAGTACAAAGATCAAGAATCCATACAAATTTGCGAAAAATATAACTGACTGGATTTCGTCCTGTTAAAATGAAACTCAAAATAAATTAACTCAGCTGTAAACTTAAGGGTACGATATTGAAAATGTCAGTTGCAGAAAAAGGCAGGAGAATTGAATTTTACACAGATTGTCACATGGCAGGAAACGTCTACTACAGTATTAGAAAAACAGATCAATAAAAGATTTTCCAGTTCTGAAATTCGAGAAATGTAGTTATTTTTCAAATGTAGTATTAATTCCAATGATCAGAAGATATATTTCTTTATAATTAGTAATTTAAAGAATCACATTCAGTTTCGTGAGAATAAATGCACTGCATTTGACGCTGGATTATTTAAATGAAATTCGAGGTTTCACTTTATTTGTGTGATTATGTAAACTTTCTGCTTGGATTCGTTTTCTGCTATGGTAATTTATTCTTAGTTTAATGATTTCACAATGAAAAATGAGTTCATTTTGAAATACAAAGAAGTCGTATTGATTATTTTTCCTTGTAAAAAAGTCTGTGATCTTCAATTATGTCTTTCCCTTGCTTACTGAAGTGTACTTCATTAATTTTAAAAGAAATCCAAGAGAATATTCATAATAACTGTAATATTCATTTGGTGTGTTTTCTTTTTAAAATTGTTTCATAAATGGCATTAATGAAAACAACTTAACTCATTATGTTCTTATTAATAGTAATTTCTTTCAAATTTATCTTATGAACGGTTTTACGGCGTATTTCTGTACCGAGAATGTAAACAAATTTATATTGATTAATACAAATTAAACGGTAGCTATATCAACAATGTGTTTCAAAAGCAATATTTTAAGCACACATATATTTTGTAATGCGTTTTTCCTAAAATGTGTATCTAATAACGAGTATTTAACTGACTGAAAAGCTACATAAATAATTTTAATAAAACTATTACTGTAACATGAAAAAAAATATTGAAATTCTCATCACAGTAAAGGTTATTAGGTAAGGAACCGCTGGCGAAAATATGGAACTCTGTCTTTTTGTTTATCATTGCGGATTTTAAGCAAGCACACCAGTCAACTGGTATCTTTCCAGATTTTAATGGTATGAATGCAAGTCCCTACCACTGACACCAGGAGTGCTTCTCATACAGAAATTACTCTCATTGATATCTGACTCCATTGATGAGATGTCTAGTCTATTTTCATTGTACCAGTGTAGATGGTTCCATCGAAAGTCTACTGACTAATTATGCAGAAAGTAATGTGGTGAGAGATTATTCGACCTTTATCAAGGAGATTTGTCACAGTAAATTAGGGGATCTATCACCTGATTCCCTTACGAAGCTTCTGAGTAATGTTGCCTACGGCCTTCTATGGATCTCTGTTAACTTACATGATCTCATATTGAACATCACGTATTATTGTTTTCGTTCGTCAACTAGGACATCGATTTGATTTCAGCTGTGACTATTATTTTCTAAGCTAGTTATACAACGCTTTTGTTCGTTGTTACATCTTGGACGACTATTGTCAAACTACGTCTCTCTACCTCGTAAAAAGGCGCTATAATGTCCTCATCATCACTTCAAGTAAAAAAAAATGAAGGACAAGCTTTTGTTCCTGACTTTTAAATTGCTTTGCACCGATTCCACGAGATAAGAGTGCTCTCTTGTCACATCTGGTCACATACTCTTGATATTTACTAATGTATTATCTTTTCATTTATGTGGTTACATACAGCCAATTTCTGCTATTTCATGGATGTATGTTTTGAGTGCAAGTCTAATATATCGGTGTATACATTTAAGAGACAAAACCTTATAAACACCTATTCAATTACAACTACGCGTTAAAACGCCTTTGCCAGCAAAGCAGCTGTAAATATCCTCTGCTTAGATGACACACGTTCTTCTTTGAACACTGGACATAAGTTGTTCCAAATGTCTAATCAATTGTGAGACAAAAACAAAATATTCCGACATGGCGGTTAATGATTTCTTAGTTGTCTGCTATAAGAGCCCAATTGTGCTCCAACGGGTTAAGATCCAGCAAATTATAATGTCAGTACGTTAATTGGAAATGATTATTATACTTATCAAACCACCTTTACACAATTCTAGCCATATGACTTAGGGTTTTGTCCCGCAAGAAGTCCATTTCCTGTTCGGAAAACAGACGCTGTGTAAAGGAGCAACTGATCAACAATTATGCTCAGATTAGTGTGTAGCTTTTATGGTTTGTTCTACTACAATTAGAGAACCCAGAACTAACCAGAGCGCTCTTTGATTCATACAACTAACCCCAACAGTCTGTATATAACATGCTGTACTTGAGGAGAGCTACTGTTTGCTTGGAAGACGGCGCATCCTGACGTGACCAGCAACATGATGAATGAGAAAACATAATTCACCAAAACACACACAACCCTCTTCCACTTATGCAAGGTACAATCTCGATGCCCTTGGGTTCATTGTGGGTGTAGTTGACAATAACGCTGAGTCAACAAAGGCCCACGTGTAGGACTTTTTGCTTTGCAGTGCCATTTCCATCATTGTCCACTGAACTGTAAGTTACGAAACACGTTCTTAGATCTACATTGTACTGGGATGTCAGCTGATCTACTATCAGACACTGATTTTGCTTCACCAAACACTTTACTCTGCCGTTTTTGGCTTATCACGGTGGCCTCGGTAGCCGAATGGTACATGTATCGGATCATGGCTTGCCTTGTCACGAGTTTGAGCCCAGTACCCGCCGTGTAGAGCAGCGATGCACGTCATCTGTCGAGAGCTGAAACATCCTCCCGTTGGTGTAGTGTGGTAGTTAGGAGAGAGGGTGCCAGCTCATGTGTCGTCCACGTCCCTTGATCATGGTTCAAAATTACGTGGTCCGTCACCAAAAGCCCTCGTGCAGCTGAACAGTGCGATGTTAATATACAATAAATCAATCAATATGGCTTATCACGAGGTCCTTTTTCTTTGAAGATGTTCGGACGTCCAACAGCTTGGCATCTATTGAGGGTTTCGACTTCGTGTATGCACGTTACAGAAATACTATGAACGGCAGTACGCTAAACTCCTACCAGACATGCTGTTTTGGAAATATTTGTTCCGAGTATTTAAGCTTGTTGGCGCATACGCGCCAACGTCATGCGCATAAATGCAAATATTCTTCCTTGCCGCGCTGTACCGGCAGACGAGCACTTTCTGTGGAACGAGATAGACGAGAAAATTTCTCTTTAATACTCAGACGTGAGCATAAATATAGGACTCTAATACTCGAAGCTTACAATAAACAAATTAATTAAAATTTCCTGCGCTTGTAAATAGTATATATAAGTTGTGTAGTTGAATAAAAATAAAAAAAATAAGCGTGGCTGGTCCATCAATGAAACAAAATCAAACTAAAACTAAACATGGCTATATTAATCTTTTTTTTTATCAGATTCACTTAAATCAGCAGGATTTCCCACTCCTCGCAAAAGTAAAAGCAAAAATGATTTCTTACCTTCTCCACTGATAGTTAAATACCATTTTCACTTAATTAGGTGTCCTCCGCGCCTTCCAGACAAGTTCATGGAAAATTTGGCAATGTTTATCATGTTTATGCTCAACAGTATATGTACTCAATAAATACACTGGTGTGCAAAAATTAAGGACGAAGTTGAAAAATTAGCATATCAGCTGAACGAAGAGGCATAGCGGACAGAAAGACGAATCAGGAGATTAAGTAAGGTGATGTACGGTAGCACATGCGCAGATATGCAGGTAGACGTAATGGGGGAGTGTCTGAGTAGTATAAAGCATGTTGTCGGTGTAAGATCAGTATTTCCGGCAAAGATATTGCACGCCGTATAGCAGTTAAAATCACACCGAGTTGCTGCCTCAGCGAGAAATGGAGAATAATCAATCTGTTAGATGACATCTGGATGCTTTTACCCGAGGTCGAATCATTGGGAAGTTGGAGGAAGGCCGCAGTGTGACAAGTGTGGCTGCAGAGTTCGGAATTGCTTACAGCATCTTTTCACGACTTAGGAGACAATTTCAAACTACAGGAACAGCTATCCGGGGGTTCAGTAGTAGTCGTCCGCGAGGAACCACACCCGCAGATGACCGGTACATTGTCTTACAGGCCAGAAGAAACAGGTGGCAGACAGCGGGAGAAACCGCTAGACACACGACACAGGCGACTGGACGACCGATATCGCGGTTTACCGTGGTCAGAAGACTGCACGGTGGTGGTCTGTTTGCACGACGCCCTGTACGGTGTGTACCTTTAACGCCTGCCCATCGGAGAAGGCGTTCCCTGTGGTGCCGGGAACACCGGAATTGGAGAGACAATGAATGGGGACGAGTACTCTTTACAGATGAGAGCAGATTCAGTATGAGTAGCGATTCTCATCGCATACTCATCTGGAGAGAGCGGGGAAGCCGCAATCATCCCTCGAACATCATTGAAAAGGACAGGTATGGAGGTCGCGGTGTTCTCGTTTGGGGAGGCATCATGCTTGGTAGTCGTACAGACCTTCACATCTTCGACGCAGGTTCAGTCAACGGGACCCGTTATTGTAACAAGATTCTTCTTCTATATGTGCGTCTTTTTAGAGGCGCTATGGGTCTGCAGTTCCTTTTCATGGAGGACAATGCACCATGTCATCGCACAGTAGCTGCCGATCAGCTCTTAGAGAGTGAGGATATTGAACGTATGGATTGGCCGGCACGATCTCCGGATCTCAATCCCATCGAGAATGTATGGGATTTTCTAGGCAGACGCTTGGCAGCTCGTACCTTACCACCAGTAACGATTCGGGAGCTTCTATTGGCGCTGCAAGACGAATGGGCAGCAATGCCTCAACAACTCATTGACACCCTCATTCTCAGCATGGGCAGACGCTGTGAAATCTGCCTAGCAATCAGGAGAGATCATATCCCCTACTAAAGACCGGATGTTTCTTGCTGGACACCCATCACAGGGATGTTTCGGCCTTCAGTCGCATTGCGCTCCATGCTACTTTTTCAATAAAGCTTCTTTTTATCCCTCTGATTTCTCTTTTAGTAAGTGTTGCTTATATTACACATGTCCTTACGTATTGGGGATCTTACGGTATTAAATGTGTTGATTTGGAAAGTTTTTGTACAAAGTTATATTGAAAAAACCGTCTCGTCCTTAATTTTTGCACACCAGTGTATATGAAAACACATGTTTCTTCTTTAATTTAACTTATATTTTTAAATGAATAAATTTTCAAAAGTATATATATCATAATATGTATTTAATTTAGAATATAACCTAAAGATATATCGTTCTTTTTTTTTTAAAAAATATTATGCATACAGAGTTATATTAGCATAGCACTACAAATCTGTGCTAGGGCTTTTCACTATGTGAACCTCGTAAACTGAAACCATGTTCAAGTGACGGGGGCAATGCCTAAGCTGTCACTTCCCTATCCTAACATCCCCACCACACCAACGGGAGGACGCTTGAGCCTCGGCACACTTTTTCGCAAAGGTGCCCTCTACATTACGGATCTTTAGCGGCTAGTTTCAGCCCATGCTCACCAGCCACGAGTCTGTTTCCTTGACTACTAGGCTACCGCATCCACAATATAATATGCAATGTCAATATCGACTGTACCATTAGATTTAATCTACATGATTTATTTCTAGAAATCTTAATCTATTTCAGTGAGCTAATTACTTGTACTACTTCTTCTGTAATTGTAAGAGCTATACATCTGATATCAGATTGAATATGTAATTCATGAAATGTTAAGAGCCTTGCAGGAAATTGTCTCTTGTACAGTGGTCTTCAGACTTTGTCGACTCACAGAAACTTTAAGCTATAAAGTGTTTCTGGAGAGATCCCTCTAAAAAGTCTTTTATGTATATAAAAGACTATTTCAAAGTAGATATTCAATATGATATGCTAGGTTACTTAAGTAAAATCAATTAGAAAATATACTTTTTACAAAAGTTTTTACCATTCATTAATGTAATTGACTTATTAACTCATGCTTTAGGTATCATTTACCATTGTACATATTATACTTAATAACAGGGCTACCATGTTTGATTTTTTTACGCTTATTATCGAAGTATAGTTATATTGAATTTATCTTCCACTATCTAGGTATATCGGAGTTTCTGCATTTCACACAAACTTAGAAGCTGTTATTGATTAAATTTAAACTTTAGTGATGAATGTGTTGATATCTGGATAAGTTATGCCGTCTCTTTCGTAGGCAAACCTTCCGATTTAAGCATTCATGCTTGAATTACGTAACTTTTACGAGATTCAAGATTTTATTTTATGCAACGAATATTTATTTATATTCATTTTATTTATATTTATTTTATATGCTTGTCAGAATTCGATATTTTACAAAAATTAAAACTTACTTAAAACGTTGGCGTTTTTATTAAGCAAATACTGATCAATTGCGTAAACCCTGTCAAAGATTGAGGAACCCTATGGTTCCTCGGGACCCACGCTAAAACTAGGACAATTAGAAGAAATTAATTGATTGAAAACGTAATTGGTTTTTGAAAGAAATACGCATCAGTAGAAAGCGCAATAATAATATTGATTGCTCATTATTATTAATATTACCATTATTTTTGCGGCGATGTGATAGCTATATGAACTTGTACCAACATCACACGAAGACGATCGTTTTGGCGTGATCAGCTAAGTACTCGCATTTTCATTCGGAACGGAAGGTATCCAGAACGAACTTTCCTTCATTTTCTCAAAATATGCCCCTTTAATACAGGTTGGCCATAACTCAATTGCAAGTGTTCAAGGGGTTCTGGAGAGAAAATCACTTGGAATATGCCAGTGAAGTTTGGTATCCATACGTTTCAGAACATGCGCAAATCAAATATGTAAAAAAAGAGAAAAAAAGAAAGAAAGAATGAATGAAATGAAAGTCGTTATTTCCACCTGATAGATGGCACTGTATCGTTTTTCAACACTCACCGGTGGCATATACAACTTCTAAAACCGATAAACAGAGCATAACGACATTCTAAAAGACATATAAACAATATACAAAATAACTTACAGTTTATCAAAATTACATACAATTCGCTTCAGTAGGTAAATTTTTACATTGTCATGCAATCAAAAAATAACATAAATTAAGATCACAAACTAAATAATCCATAAAGAACCTTTGGAAAACAACTAAACCATTATTTATTCAATGAAATTATTACATAATGTGGTCAGTATGAGAACCACCAGATGCAACCACATGCTGAAAACGTAAAACAGCATAGTTTACCATCGCATTTAAAATCTCTGTTGTAACACACCTCACGTATCTAGTTATGCTAGATTTCAATTCAGCAATAGAAGCATAACCAACCTATAAACCATATCTTTCAGATGTCCTCACAGATAAAAATCGCAAGGATTAGGGTCCGGTGAATGTGAGGGCCGGGCGTTTTCAAAATCTCTACTTATGACTTTGTCCGAACCAAAAATGTATCAACTTCTTAACAGGTGAAGCGATGTGAGGATGATCCGTCCTGTATAAATACCGTGGTTTCTAAACGATGTATATCTCGTGCAATGCTGGAATCAATTGTTCTCTCAATGCGGTTTTGTTTTTATACTGTTCGATGGGTTTAAAATTTGCATAAATGCCGTCGATAAGCATTGGAATACGGCACAGCGCCATCTATCGGGTAAAAATAACAATTTTTTAGAGTTAAAACTATAAACCAGTGTTTCTCTAACTGTGGGGTGAGCTCCCCTGGGGGCGATACCCCTGCGAGAGGGGCGCGGGCATATTGAAAATATAAAAGGCTTAAAAAACTATTTTTTGGAATGAAGTAAAACAAAATGCTTGCTTTCAAAGTAAAAAATGCACATTTACACTGATATAATTTATATATATATATATATATATATATATATATATATATATATATATATATATATATATATATATATATATATATATATATATATGTATATCATCTGGTTTTCCACTTTCAAACGCTCATTAGCTATCTTTGATCCTAAAACCTAATAAAAAAGATATTTTGTTTGCTTTCCTGTAATCCCACGATGAGAGATTTTTTATTATATTCCTTTTAACTCTTAGGATACTACTTTTGATTATCATCTCTTTGACTTTCAAGCTTACTGGCATGTTTAACTTCGTCTCTTTTTCTTTTAGGAAAGCTGTAAATAATATTTTTCTGTTGCTTTTTTACCCAAGTAAATGAATTTTATGATATATTGATAAGCATATTGAGCACTTTGAAGGATTATTTGGCCAAGATGTATTTTTATGAATTGTATGAGATGTATTTTATGAGAGAACTGGCATCGATGTTTTTGTATCGAGTTAACTTTTTACATGGGAGCGGTCGCATGAGGCGCTGAAACACTCCAAACTCTGGTAAAACTGTTTATTCGTTAACAGTGACCTTGGCAGTATCATCCTATTAGACAGTCTTAATGGAAACTCAAATGAATTTGTCACATGTATGCCTCTTTTTTGAGAGTGGCAAACGGTTTTTACAATCAAGGTACTTGTTTTGATCGAGTTACCTGCACGACCACTTTTGTTCAAAAATATTTTCTATGAATATGCTATACTTTCCCCTGTGATTAACTTTGTGGTTTTTATTGCTGTGCTGTACGATTATTATGGTTTATAAATGTAAATGAGCAGAATATAAAAAAATGGGCATTTGTGATCTCTTTATTGAAGGAAAAGGAAACTGATCAAGCAATTGAAGAACCTGATGAAATAATGCATATTAATCGTGATAGCGAAAGTAAATATGAGAAAAGCGATAGACATGAAACGTTTGAGTTGAATTGAAATTTTCAAATGCAGCCTAAAGAACTCTTTAAAAAAAACTAGGAAGCCATAAATGTAGCACTTCGCCTTGTCAAAAAGACCCAAGGAAGAAAAAGTTCAAAATGCTTATTTGTAGATCATCAAACGACAGCAAAACGTGAACAAAATATGACAGTTTTACTGGAAAATAACGTTTCTGTATTAGCGAAAAGTGTCTGTGATTTATGTCCTTTATTAAGGACACGCACATTTGGAACATTTCTTTAGTTTTATTGGATGTTTTCTCAAATCATCAAAGAAAAATTAAAAAGTCCTTGAAAGTAGGTAAGTATATTTTCTCTTAATTGAATTATTCACTGGAATTGTGATTTTTATCGTGTATAGTAAAAATAATTATAAAACAAGTTATAGTTTAAAACCAAACTAAAAACACGCTTTTATAGTGAATCGAACTAAAAAGTAAAACAAAAAAATAAATATATATACTTAAAAGTAACACATATACAATATTTAATACTTATCTTGTTAATTTGTACGGTTTATAATTATGATCATATTGTAGCTTTAGCGCCAAAAAGTGTATTATTATCGCATTCAATACATTATTATTTTTGGGGGGGTGCGATAAAAATTGATTGAAAATTGGGTCGCCAGTAGTTAAAGTTTGAGAACCACTGCTATAGACCGAATTATTCTGTTCAATCCATCATTTAGAATGGTTCTATAGTTTTTGTCCCCCCTATTTTTATTTTGCTCACAAAATCAACGTGAACTACCGTTTTAGAATATTTATCGTACATAAAATATAAATACATTAGTTGCATTGGGTAAAAAATATTGAATAAAAATTCATTTATAATGTGCTGGTTTGTTAGTGACAAATTTAGACCTGTAACAGGATCCTGATGTCGTTTCATTGTTGATAAATGACAAAATTACTTAGCGTGTAAACAGAAAATACAAAATGGGTTGTCAAGCAAAGTAAGCCCACAAAATTTCTTAGCCTAGAATAAAAAGTTCTTTACATGATAAATTTAACTGCTGTTTCTCTTTCCTTATCAAAATTGGTGTCACGCATAACACCATTCATATATAAATATTAAAAATTATAATACAATTATTATTCAACTATGCACGATTTCACGATAACTAAATGGTTGGAATTAATTTTCTGACAGATCTGACAAGTGTGGAGGGAGGGCGTAAGGAGGTATTTATGATGTCTCGTTATACGTAAATACTTTAGGGAGGCTCTAAGCTCCTAAAACTAGTAACTTTTTAAAAAGAAAATCAGTGAAATGCTTCATAATTTTGCTGCAAAGAAGATAAAAATATCGATTCTCGCATCAGAGTTATATTTTATATTTTACTCAAATGATTATGACTATGGGTATATGTTTTAGCACAGAATTTCTCTTTTATCATTTTTTAATTAAATTTTAAGGTTGAAAATCTATATTAATCAGTGTTACACGCAATATGTGTATTTTTTATAACCACAGCTAGTGTTTTTTTAAAAAAGTTTTGCTGATTAATTTAGACGAGATAGCAATTTGTTTTAAATACATTGATGCTATGTAATGCTTAATTCAAATGAGGATAAATCATACCGGACGAATGATTTTAACGAGGAATTAATAGTTCTTATTTGGAGTGTTTTGTAGTGCTTGAATAGATAATTATTACCTAAATAATCTTTATTGCCAATTTATTAGCTGTATATATATAAAAAAACTAAACATTTATGGAATTTGATTTCAATGATGATGCCTATACAACTGTAAATAAACTTTTTAAATTAATACCTTTAAGAGAGAGGAAATAGTATGAATTCGAATTTTTCATTTACAGCATTGCTAGAAAAATATACTTAAATTAAAACATTAAAATATTATTAAACGTAACACTCAAAATTATATTGTACAGAGTATGTATATATTAACTGTTTGATATCTCAATTCCAAAAGGAAGGAAACATATTTAAGTAGTTTTCGTGATTTTTAAGATACATTTAAATTACTACATGCCAATTCAAAGACATATTTTTTGAAACATTCTCTTCATAAATACTCAAAAGAAAAATGCAAATAGACGTTTTTTAAGAAATTATTTTAATGTTACCTTTTTAATAAAAATATAGTGCAATACAAGGCCAATAGGAAATCGAGGTCAGGAAAAATCAATAAAGTTATTTATTTATTGCTAAACTTTCTAAAAAACTTAATTAAAATGTACCAATTAGTACGTTTAAGACTATCAAAATTTGCATGTGTTAGTCTTGAAAATCAAATACTTTTTTTTCGTGCATGATGGGATGTTTAATATATTAATGATTTAATATTTAAAGAAAATATTTGCTATGTATAACAGATAATTGATTTATCCAATAGAATAATATATAAGGGTGCACTGTCTCTTTTGCAATGTTTATAATGTTAAATGATTTTACTTTTGAATACATCAGGTGGGGAATACGAATGAAGTAAGTGAGAAATTTAAAGTGTCTTCAAAATATTTTCAAAATTAATTTCTTTTCAAATTTATATACTGTGAAATATGTTTTATACGAAGGCACTTAGGACAAAATATCGGTTAATACGAAATACTACAACTCTCAACCGACAAACTATAATGTATTGTTATGCATTTTACTCTTAACACTTAATGAAAATCGCTTAACAAGAAAAGATTTATCTTCTGTGAATGAACAGCATGAGACAAACGTCAGCCGGGTTGGGCTGTCTTGCTGTATTATCGGAAGCATTCATTGCAGTAGTTGATGATAATGTGTGCAGCACAAATTATCGCGGACAAATGCATTTTGGAGTTTGTTTAAAGCTCTAAATATACCATTGATTTAGATTCTAAAGACTAAAATGAAAGGAAGAATGTAGCTTCCATCTCTCTCTATCTCCATTCTTACGTCATCCGAAATGAGGAGGCACAGTTATTTTCATGCACTTTCGAATGATAAAATGAATAACAAACTGGGTGGTATTTAATAATTCTTTGATAATTTGGCAATAAAAAAGACAATGCAAAGAAAAATGTCAGATTACTTTTCAAAAATTCAATAAATGTTTTGTTTCTCGAAAACTTGGAAGTTTCGTGTTAGAATTCTTTAAGTTTTTGTAAAAGCTTTTGTTTCATCGACTTTTACTAAATGCATGTATATATACATATCTATGTAAAAAACAAAATGTAGTAAAATTAATTTATTTCAGTTCTCCTCAGTTTCGGGTTAATCGGAATTGGGAACCTCTCTCTGTCTCTCTCTATACTTACAATGTTAAATTGGCTGTTTTCGATGTACCTTTTCTCAAAATCTGTTATATGTACATGCTTGAATTTTTCATACAATTAAAGTACATCTTTCTCATTATATTGAAATGATCTTTTAGCTAATTTTGAATGTTTTCATAATTTATAAAATATTTCATCAAAAACAGTGACCTATTTTTAACATAAAAAAAATTGCAAAAAATAAAATTTTGAGTTTTTTACAAAATGCTCATTTAAGTATATATTATCGATCATTATAAATATATCATAAAAATTTACATGACTGTGAACAGTAGTTTCTAAGAAAGAGTACATCGAACATCAAAATTTACATTTTGAGACAAAATGATTTTAATGTAATCAGTGAAACTTCTAATCGGCTCGGAAAAAATAAAAGGCTCACTTTGCAATAAAAGATAAATATTTTTGTTTATATCAGACGTTCAACTTTTAAGCAGAAACGAAGTATTTTGTTTACATTTAAAGGACTTCTAATTACCCTAGATGTTAAAGTAAGGTATTTTTAGAAAGGTTAAAATCTCTATACAATTTGAAAATGTAAAAATCTCAAATTGTCAAAAAAAAAAATATTTTTTAGCTTTCCAACAACCTTAAGCGATTCTCATTGTAATATATCGATTATTCTTTGCTACTGAAAGTATTACTGAGATATATATATGTATTAGAGAAATAGTTGATTGACAAAGTAAGAAATAAGTATACATAGCCTTGTATATGCATAATCTTTTACTATATAGAAAAATAAGTTGCCGTACTTCACTAAAAAATAACTATTCTCGCTCTTATGAAGAGTGTTTCAACAATAGTGCTTTGAAGGAATATTTGTAATGCATGAAACATTATTCGTTGACCCAAAACATGAAAAGTGAAATAAAACATTCAATATTACTTCTGAAATTGCTGACTCTCTATTACCAATCGACTGTAGGTTCAAATTAAATTGTGACCCAAGTTTCTATTTTGAATTATGTATTATTCACGTGGACACTAAGTTGAGATCTTCTTATCTTTCCATTCTTCAATTCTTCGCACGGAGTATAAATGGAATTTATCATTTCTTTTAGAAGAATCCTATTCCCAGTCCAATGTAATCAACAGTCAACACCTCGGTCGGCATAAACATGACCACTGGCAACTTGTTCCTGAGTTCATACGAAGAAAAAGAACCTTAAAAAAACTCCGAAGAAAAATAAATATATAAATGGTGGATATCTGACGTGAGGTATTTTACGATTCCGAAAATGTCTGCTACCTTCGAAAAAAAGGAGAAAGAAACGAGAGGAAATTTATGTAGTCCTAACATGTGATGATGGGTCACGACATATATTTTTTTATATGTATGATAAAAGATGGAGAATTCGCTTGTCATAAAGGGGAAAAACGTATTTGTTTATTCCCTAGAGGGGAATAATAGTGAAGCAGAGTTAAGAAAGGTCGAAATTGGCTTGCCGCCAAAGATGGAATTTCCTGTTCCAAATCTATCGTAAGGTCTCTGTGAAGAACACACATATCGGTACTTTCCACGATACCAAAAATTTTTTCCCTTCATTTTTGAGGTCTGTAAGGTACATTGCTTTCGAATTTGTCCCTTCCTTTTGAAAACGAATAGTATTATTTCTTGTGTGACAGTAGCCTGGAAACTTGGCAAATAGATAAATAAACATTGAATCATTTCATGATAAATATGTGAAGCTCAAGAACTAAATATTGAACTTTTTAGAAAATAGTAAATGAAAACTAGAATACTCTACTTTTAAACTGTACTTTCTATTTGAACATACTTTTAAAAGTATTTTTAGAATTAAGAGAAATTTTTAAAGATAATTAAAAAAAAGCGCCTGATTCTTTAAATTTTTTTAACTTTGTTAAACTTTTAAGGCTATAAAAGTAGTAGGAGTTGGTGCTACTATTCAAATATATACAGTAAAGTACAGACAATTTCAAAAATTATGAAAATAAAACGAAGTACAAAAATATTTTATCTTTGAAAATAGGCTTTCATATGTTAAATCTGTAAATTTTGATAGATTTCCATAACTATTTATTCTGCTTACTGACGTTATATATATATATATATATAAGAGACACATATGTTTTTTTCCCTTTTTTTTGAAAAAATATTAAAATGTTAAAAACTATTTTAGTTGCAGAAACACTTTGCTGTTTTTACTATGTTAATATTGATATTTGTAAGTTATACCTATAAGTAATTAATAACCTCTGATCGTATTAACGAAAATAATAATTTGATATGCATATTGTCGACTTAAGCAAATTGACATATTAGTAATTGCTTGATACACCCTTTCCCGCTCCACCACCTTGCACATCATTTCTTTTCATTCTAAATTGTTTTTAATCGTCCTAAAATTCTGAAATATTACTTAAAAACTATAAATTTATAAATGTAGGCTGAGATTTTTTTAAAATTTATATGTTCTGTTCCTTCTTATTACTTAAATTTAGGAAATTAATATATTAAAGAAAACAAACAATGTTTTCTTTATGATGCAACCCCAATGAAGAATGACAAAATACCAAAAAAAAAAAAAAAAAAAAACACCCAAGATAAAAAAGAAAAATACGTAAAAGAAATTATTTTTTTTTGAAAATTTATTAAAATATTGAAAAAATTACCACTCTAACTTCTGTATATCCTGCAGTATAACTCAATACAAAATAAAGTTCAGGATTTTGTGCCAGTCAAGTTCTGTTCAAAAAAATTTCAGGGATATTTAAGAACATGCAGCTTTTTTCGAGATAAACTGTGTCACAAAATTCTTAAAAACAGCTGAAAAAATTTCCTATTTTAAACGTTTTGGTTTCAATATTCACGTATGGAAATATTACAGAAAAAAACTCTAATAAAAAATTAAATTTGTTTGACCAATATGTAAGGCATGCATTCCTTTCTCAGCACAGAAAGGAAATCTTTGAAATAAGTTATTTCTTACGAAATAATACATCAATTGACTGCCTTAACATCAACTTCTAAGGGATTAAGAGTATAATTTCCTAAATCAAGGCACACAAGTTGAATCTCTCTTACGCCTTTGATATTAATATGTGTGCATTTTAATCTAGATCGCAAAAGAGAAGCTATATATATATATATTTGTTTACTTTTATTATTAATTTAATCTGTTATAAAAGGCTTTTATGCAAGCAATTTTCAAACTGTGGGTGCTTCCCTTTTAGGTTGTAATTCTACGTGGAAAAAGTGAACATATCAAAAATTCGAGATAAAAAAATTAAAAAAATATTATCATTTAAAAATAACTTGCTTAAAATATCTGTTATTTGAAAGAGTAACATATATACAAATTTTAATACTTATCTTCATAATTTGTATGGTTTATAATTAAGATCATATTCTAGCTTTAGTCAAAGTGCATTATTGTTATATTCAACGAATAGTTTTCATATATGAAGGGCGAGATGAAAATTATGATTTAAATTTGGGTCACAAATATTGTAAGTTTCAGAAGCAAGGTTTAACGCAAGAACAAAGTTTAAGTATTAAATAATTTATTAAATTTAATAATCTAAATTTAAAACGATACTTAAAGTAACATTTTCATAAAAACAGTAATTACTAGTATAACTTCAAGTCGTGGTTATACATAACAATTTATACATTAAATACTGTACACGTTATTCTTTTGTAGTTTCTACAAAAACACACACACATATATTGTAAATTATTTCTGTATTAAACGGGCAGTGATTCCAATTATGGGAATGTCACATTCAGTATTCAAACATTCACAGAAATAATGTTAGAAATAATTTTAGGTGAAATGCTCAGCTGTATATATTCACTGTATAACCTTTTTAATTTTATTTTCAAACGTTATCAAAATAAATATATAGGTCCTGTTTGCAAAACAACACATGGCAGCTGTAGTCCACTGTATTTAATACAGATCAGGATTAATGCAATATAAGAAAAAAAATTCCTGTACAATTTGTGCAATCGAGAGCAAGTATTTCAATTTATTCTTGTAAAATATCATGCATTTCCAAATGACAAAGTTTTTAGTAAACAATTTTGAAAATATCAATTCAATTTTAATAGTAAATTCAGTTTTATTAATTTATACTTTGCAAACATAATATATTTGTGTATTTCTCTAATTTATATTAATTCCATAGTTTTTTTAGTCTTTTATAGAAATTAATAAAACAAGGATTAATATATGGGTTAACTATTCCAGCAGTTTAATTCTTTAAAACTGTTGCTCTCTAAATACAATGCATTAACAGAAAATAATTACTTTTCTCCAACGACATTGAAGAATGCTTTATGGCTTTTATAAAGCGTTTTAAACAAAGTAGTATTTTGTATTTGATTCGACACTCAATGAATAACATCTGTTGAGTCAAAAAAAATTTTGTTTCCATAAACGAACAATTTTAATGAACTGGATATGTAAGTCGTATTCAGTAACTATATATGGATGAACTGATCCCTTGTACTAATACATGTTGATTTATTGCGTTGATTCAAATGTAAATAAATACATTTTCTACGACTCATTCTAAATTAAAGAAATTCTGAAATCAGTTCCACTTAGTGAAATGCATCAAAATGAATAGAACGCATAGTTTTATTCTTATTTTTTCTACCTTTGACTAAATTACAGTTTCTCAAAAGAGGCGATCGCTTAACTTCTATTTTATTTCGGTTAGGTGCTTAAAAGTTGATAACTTATTTAATAGCATTCAGAAATTTTTATGCATTACAATATTATGTACTGTAAAACAAGGCATATGTACTACATTAAATTTGCTGTATTAGAAAATATTAATATAGAATAATACTTATTTAACACTTTTCTGTCTTCCGTAAGTTGATTTATTTTTCTATCATGTTTATTCTTGATCATTGGCATTGGTAATATAATTTATTGTACGTAGTTTTTTCTTCTTCTCGTGTTATGATTATTATCTTTAGCATTAATAGAAACTTATTCTTACTGCATTTTCTTTTCTTTGTAGAAGTATAAGCAAAAACAGTGGATGATTGGCTGGCCATAAAATTATGTTTAAGTCTACAATCTTAGTTCCTAAAACTAAAAATTTGCCATTTTACTGCAGTGGTAATCTCATTCTTGACCTATACTGAATTGTCATTTTCTATTTATTTCTTTTTCTTTTTTAGATTAATGAAATAAATAAATAATTAAATAGAAGTATTAACAATACAGTATACTTCAAGAATGAGATAACCCCAGTAGTAGAAATGCAAATTTATACTTAAAATATTTTAATTTTATTCAATGCATTGCAAATATAACTCAAAGTTTTATTTAATATTATTAAATTTTACATTTGCATATTACATTTTAATTACTTTTTTAAAGTAAGCTCATAATGACATTTAACCCTGTTTTGAGAATTATTAAAATGAATATTCTATAGAGAAATATTAAAGAGTTGTTTATTCTCTAAGCACAATCATTAAGAAACTTTCTTAAATGTAATAATTTTCTTAAAAATATTACGTTTTATACATTTTCACGGAATAAATCGTTTAATACTTATGAAATTTCAGATGAAAAATAATTGATTTACTATATTTCAGTAAAATAAAGAAGATTTAATTTAAGAATTGAAAAAATCACGCTTCAAAATAATTTATTTTATTTGTAAACAAATTCAAATACAAAGTTGATTTACATTGGAGTGAAATTTCCAAGTTTTAATTAGGTACTTGTCATCCAGCCAGTACGGTGGATATGACACTCAGCTTGTAACCGAGTGGATTCGAATCCCGAGTAAGGCATGCTTGTATTTTCTTCGGGAAAAGAAGTCGGACTTTCGCCTGTAATGGATTCCTGTCTCGAATAGAAAGCAGCGTACCCCTTCTGTTATATGCTGGAATCACATCATTTTGTAATAAATGTCTACATTCTTCTGTTTGTATATTGTACGTTTTTGTTCTTCCACTTGTGTTTCATATGTATCCCAGGATTAAGATAACACACACAACAACAATTAGATACCTATAACCTAACTACTAACTTCGCACAGAAAAACAATATATATATATATATATATATATATATATATATATATATATATATATATATATATAATATTTGACACTTTAATCCGTCAGATAAATTTTATTTTTCTATGAGGCAAAGATTAAAAGTAATGCTAATGCTAATGCTAATAATAAAATAATATAATTAATGTAAAATCTTAAACTCGCGGTCAGTGCTGTTTTTGTTGGGGGAGAGTGGTGTGGTTTCGAGCATCGATGCCAATAAAAATCCATTGAAGCGCGTTAAACCTATAAAGGCTCAATGCCATCAAGTAGGCGTGGTGTGGGATTTTAAAAAATTAGTGCCAATTCATAGGCATCGTCGTCATCACCTGACAGACGTTTCAAATTTGTAGGTCTGTCACCAATATTCATAGTATTGCTTCAAAAGACAACGTATACAATTATTTTTTGTCAGTAGTGGCGCAGCGTACACCCCCTCAACCCACGCAAGGCGTGAGTTCCAGGATTCTAGGGGGCCCGAAGCCTGACTGGCGCCAAATAGGTATCCTTTGTAAGATCCGGCTTGGGGTCCCAAACCTTACTTTACTGGAGGGCCTTGATATTCTCCACTACGCCACTGATTTTTACGATTTATTGCCATTCCTAATTATTTGCCACTGATCTTTCAAATAAATTTAGCGTGTGAATATTTGAAAAGTGTTGAAGTCATTCAAAAAGTATTGAAAATTAATGAAAACACATCTGGAACTATGTTCTTATTTCAAATAGAAAAAAAAAATATTAATGAGAATTAGTAGCTATATTTCGCAATCAAACAATACATATCTTTCATTTAAGCTATTTATATTATTATTATCAATTATGAAAATATTATAAATGGCTTATATTTGTTTTCTTTGAATACGAGAGCAAAAACTATTTTTTCATTCAAATTAGTTAGAAGAAGTTCTGTGTTATTAAACGTAATTCTTTGTTACTATATTTTAAAAGTAATAAATAGCGTAACTGAAAATATAACTCATTCTGTTAATTCAATTACAGGGGGAAAATGTATTCTGAAGAGATTTGAAATACTATATGTAGTGAATATACTATATATATTCTCTCTCAAAAAGCTCATATTATGTATTCTTCCTTTTAGTTTTTTCTTGTAGGAATGGTGTTGATGTTACTAATATATAATTTTTCCCTACTGAAAATAAGAAAAAACCATTTTACAAAATTTATTCTTTTTTCTGTTAGATTGTAGTTATTTGAAGAATTTTTAATCCCATCCAGAATTCAATCACAGCAGATTAATTTTATCATTTTATACGTTTGCGAACATAAATAAAGACACTTTTAAAAACATGTATTCCTTAAAGAATAAATGTTTTTAAACGATCGTAAAATATTAATATAATTTGTGATACGTAAATTATAAATGATTTTAATATATTAAAAATAGTACTTTCACTATTTTATTACTAGAATGGTATAAATTAACGTATATTTTGATTATATTGATCTTGTAACTATTATTCTAAAGGAAAATTCAGTTTTCCATTTCAATAATTGGGATTAATATTACAAAATCGGTATTTAATATAGTTATGTATACAGTTATGAACAAAAATTAATATTTCTTCGATAAATATTAGTAATAAAGATAATAACAGTAATGTTAAATTTTAAAGTATTTCTTGATAAAATAGGATTAACAAATGAAAACAAGAAAATTCCACAGGTGTTTTATACAGTTTAGATGCATCCCACAAACATATTAAACATTGAATATATTACACAGTTTGTCCATACAGCAAAATATGATACAAACAAACTCTTCGAATATTGACAAAGCTCGTGAAAGTTTTTTTAGGCACAAATGTTTGGATGAAGAAGGATAATGTTTCATTTTTCGCTCTCAATAAAAATAGAGTTAACATAATTAAAATGGGATTGAGAGAAAGAATTAATAAAAATGTACCTACTAATACAGAGAGTTTTTAATTTTGAAACTTGAATTTAAGAACTTTTCTTTCATCATTTCAGTTCCAATATTCCATAAATTTTTTAAAAAATATTTAATATTCAAGTAAATAACCAGCTTAAAAATTCTTCAGTGAATGGTAATAATTCAACTTTTAACGAGTGTGTTTCGTCGTAACAATTTCTATAATCCATCCTTGCAATTATCCACACAATAAACACATTAAATGGAAACTAACCTACCTATTAAATTAATGACTTGTTAAATAACCACAGATAAACATATTTATGAAACAATCATTGATTCAATTTCACTGAAAACAGGTAAAGATCGCTTTAGCTACTTATTAGGGCTCAAAGGCCTTGCTAAATAAGAAATAGAAGACTTAGAATGAATGTCTAGCGTTAGAACATATTGAGAAAGCGTAGCGAGAAAAGATACGGTGCAAATGTGCTAACGCTACGCTTAATCGTGCGTATTATGTCAGTTTAATGTCTCATTAGGTAATCAGGTACTGGAACATAGATTAGAATATCAGAAGATGCAATTAATGACCTCATTCTTTGCTAATAGTTTCACTTTGTCACTGTGAATTCTTACAGATAGTAATTTATTGTCTCAATCAACGATTTCATTTCACCTGTTACGGTAAATTTGGAAATCCTTTAATCAAAATGTGCAATGGTTAATTGTTATTAACTATTGCTGTTCGTCTGATAGGATATTCCAGTCAATTTATTCAGAGATCTAAAGAGAATTTAGGAAATTGTTCTCTTCGTTCCGTTGTAGGAAATAGAATATTGTAATGATTATCCATTGAGAAATTATCTTTATTTCTGAAATAAGTTATCGTTTTTATATTAACATTATAGCTAATTTTAAACCATAGCTTAAATTTAGCGACGCGTTAAATCGAGTATATTCTTTAAAATATTGAAAAAAACACTACAGTTATTAATCTTTCAGGAACAGAAACTTTTGAATAGTTGTTTCCAGCATTTAAAATTAAATTGGCTGTTTTAGATGCACCTTTTTTTCAGATCTGTTATATGTACATGCTTGAAATTTTTCATACAATTAAAGTACACCTTTCTCATTACACTGAAATGAGCTTTTAGCTGATTTTGAATTTTTTCACAACTTATAAATTATTTTATCAAACATCGGCAAATTTGACCCATTTTTCACATAACAAATTTGTAAAAAATAAATTTTTGAATTTTTTACAAAAAAGCTCATTTTAGTATATATAAGCCATCATTATAAATATATCATAAAAAAATTACATACCTGTGAACAGTAGTTTCTGAGAAAAGGTACATCAAAATTTACATTTTGAGAACAATTGATTTTAATGTATACAATGAGACTTCTAATCGGCTAGGAAATAAGAAAATAAAAGGCTCAATTTACAATAAAAGATACATCTTTTGGATCACACTTTTCTCCATTCAAATGGGCGTAGCCCAGATTCAACGATTATTTAAAAATAAGTTTTAAGGGTTTCTAATTACCCTAGAGGTTATATTAAGGTATTTTTAGAAAGGTTAAAACTTGTACACTTTGAAAATGTAGAAATCTTATATTGTCAAAAAAAAACAAGATTTTAATTTTCCATCACTCCTTAATTTTGTACGTTAGAACAACTCGAAGATTTTTGACATGGCTTATTTCGTATGCCTGGTATGAGAAACAAACGTATTCTATGTCAAAAAAAATGCTACAAACAAAAGTTATTGCACTGTTTATTCAACTAAAATATTAAATTGTATATTTTTAATTATTTAACCCCTGAATTCACAACGTATATATCCGCATCGCTCAACCAAAGAACTGAGTGTTCCTGATGTATATATATACATCTTTCCAAAACACAATTCTCTTATTTGCACCAATGTCACTAAAAATATTCCCAAGAATTTGGGATGCAATAAAAGGACCTTGAAAACGTTTGGGAAGGATTTACTTATATCAGAGAAAAATTTGCTCATTTGCGCCCCTTTTCTTTTCCCCTCAATACACTGCAATCACATGCCTGTATGAAAAATGGTGGCACGGGGGGAATCGCGTAACTTTTAGTCGGGACCTAAGAGGTTAAATAACATTTTTGATGAAACAATTTGTGCTGTTTCTAATATTTGTTTAATTTTTAAATATTTTTAAACCTTATTTATGATAGTTGCATATTTTTATATCATGATGCAATGAAGTTATTTTTTTATGAATTCTAAGATCGGAAATAAAAGGAACTAATTTATATTTTATTGCAAATATTTTCACAAAAAAATGTTAAATATTTCACATTTCCAAGTATATTCCTAGGCTTTATTTATCACTTTTTATACAAATACCTTAATGCAAACAAATAATAATATTTCATATAGATTTTTGTTATAAATAGAAGCGCAAAAAGTTTGTATTACGATTTTAATTTTAAAATGCTATTTTCATATAATTAAATCAATATTTTTTTAATCCTCTAAAAAATCTCAATCAATATACAAATAATTACTCCTTGCAATTATATTAAAACATTAGTGTTTGATATTTTATGTTTTAACCATTCTTTTAGAATAAATGAATAATATAAATTGACAAATTAATTGTTTTTATCTGTTTAGTTAATGCGTGTAATTAACTAATTTCAAGAGTCTAAGTTCAGTGGAATAAGATTAAGATTTTGTCTATTATTGTTTTATTTCTAGATATACAAGGGTAAACAAATGTAATAACAAAAAATATTTATAATCTCAATTATAACACAACGTTATAATTATAATCTCAATTATTGTTAAGAATAAAAAATATATTTAAACAAAAAATAAAGAACTGAGGCATGTAATCTACAAAAATAATAAAAACATAATATCTATTTATTTTGCAAAATTGATATTAAAGCTTTCCTTTTGTATGCTATCTCCTATCTCATTTAACAAAATTTTATAGTAATCCTACATCATTGCAGAATCCCAGAACCTTTGGTACCAAAGTTACAGCATGCTAAATGTACACATTGATGAAAATTATTACTCAGCTGATCGCGTTTTGCAACAAATTGCTTGAAAAAACTCACATCTTGTAAACTAGTCATCAGTGATCAACTCTTAAGTTTCATCAAAGGTGTCCATCGAAATCTTTGATCCCTTCCATCAGCAAAGGAATGTCATTATGTTACATGGATGTCTATTGCATAAACCTAAGAGATTCGATAGCAGTTCATAATCTTAATATTCTGCTACGCATCATTAGGATATTGAGCAGTTTCCAATATTTGGCAAATTTATCCCCCGCATTTGTAAAGAAACATTTTTCATACCAAAAAGAAATCTGGTAAAGTCTTATTTCTTATTTTAAACTTTGAGCCAGCAAATTCCTGAGTCGTAAACTAGAGCCTAATAGTCATTTTGGGCTGTTTAAAGTATCAATTCATGGACCAAATCATTCAGTTCCTTCGGTTTTATCAAGTGAAGCGATATGACATAATATTTAGAAACATGAAATTTAACATGTTGTTCATCTTAGTTTTCACACATTTTCAACTGATCCTTGACTAATTGTTTTCTAGTTACAACAAGGAAAAAATACTCCTTCCCCATGAGACATAGATTTAAATGTTGCGGAAGCATCAGGATTTTTTACTTCTTTTTACTTAAATGCCTTCGAAAATTCACAAACCAAAAGTAAAATTTATAAGCATGATCTTTTCGTCTACGCTAAACCATTGCAATGACATTAATAATAAGTGTAATTGTATATGCAGGATGTACGAATAATATCACTCGAAATCTGGACAGCCAAATTCATCGTTGGGAGTACATAAAAAATGCCCAAAGATTGTGCTTGTATGGTATCTAGTTCAGGAGTTTAGTGGTTCATGGTGAGACCCGGGGGTATTTGTGTTCCTCTGCAATGACATACTGCGGCCACTGGTTAGCACGTAGGGTTTCTGTTTTATGGTCGTACGATCGCCAAATCTCATACTAATGGATTTATTCCTATTGGTCATCTCAAGGGATTGGTAATATGGAGACGTAGTGGCTACACAAACGGACTTGGCTGCTTGTACTTTGGTAGTCACTGCGCTACTGTGACGTGTGCACTCATCCATTCCTCGATGCACTCAAGCGTTCATTGATATGCACGGTGGACGCTATGAGCATTTGTCCTTATAAATATGGGCAAATACTGCTGGTTGCGTGTTCCATTCCGTGTTTTTTCTTTGAACGACTGTAATTTCACAATTTTTGTTTTTCGTATTATTCTTCTAAAATATGGATGGTACAGGTATGGTTTAAAAGCATTTTTTATATACTCGTAACGCTAAATGTAGCTGTGCAAAGTTTAAGCACTATTTTTGGACACTTTGTATAATATATACTAAATATGAGGTGCCACTGTTTATATATATATATATATATATATATATATATATATATCCAAGAATTTGAAGTACAATTTTAGTACATTTTAACTAAATTGGTGAAAGTCATTATTTGTACCGTATGCTTTATTTGGCAAAGCAGTCAGTATATGTTCATTACATTTATCTAATTTTACGTAATGATTATGACTAGCAAATTATTATACTTACGATATTGTACTTAATTTTAACCACATTTAATTTTTAATTGTCTGAAGTATAATTGCTCAAAAAATTTGCAATAAAGAAGCTACGTATAAAAAAACTGTACAAACTTATGTTTTAACTATATGCTCGCATTTAAATGAAATAAATTTCTCCTAACCCCCTCCCCGTAAAAAACATTTTAAGAAAAATAGCGATGTCTTATGAGAAATAAAACTGTTGAGAAGCATATTACGTTTTTTGCACTAAAACATTGTATTGGAAGGGATTTAGAAAGGTATCTATTAAGAAGCCAAACGTAAAGATGAGAGAATAAATGCTCAGATAATAAAACGTCTGAGGTAACATTTGTTATACATTTTATGGTACTTAACATATATTCTAATTTAAATGCATCATTCACTTTTTCGAAACTATATTATACCATGCAAAGTATGTAAAAGGCTTTTTGGCATAAATGAAAAGGTTTAAAGTGTATAACACTACTCTTCTTCCAGATTATATTTATTTAAATTGAATTTAATCCAGCTTATTCTGAAAGTGTGAAATTTAAATAAAAATACCGTTGAGAGTAAGTTGTATCTTATGTTTCATTTTTAAATAACTAGGACTTGCATATTTGAGAACATCAATATAAGGAATATTTTTGAAATAATTCATTATTATAAGGGAAATGCGCAAGAAAAATATTTAAAATAAATGTTAATTTAGAAATATTGACTAGAAAAGAATTCAAAATACCAAAATATGAATTACAATGTATTTATTTTGATATAATTCTTTGATACATAGTATTTGCAACAGATTAATAAAATAAATACATTTATGCAGCTATAACTTCAATTAGAATTTTGGAAAATATTATTTATTAATGTAAACATTACTAATAGCGTTTGCCAAATTCTATTCTTATATCTTAAAAGATAGCAATCAATTCAAATAATAGATCTGTTTATATTTCATTTGTGAATTAATTATACAGATAAGTAGAAAGTTTCTTTAACACAGCTTTGAAAACTGATTTCGTATGGTATAGCAGCTTATTTATAATACGGCTATACACTTATTTTTAAACTGTTCAGTTTTTATAAATAACATTGTAACAAGCTACAAAATACTGCATGCGGATAAAGTATCCGTATACTTTGTTATTCTACAAGAAATAAAATGAAAAGCTTTAGAAGCGATTAAAGTAATTACTTTGAAGGTAAAAAATAATAAGTGGAAAAAAGTTTTACGTGTTATATAGGCTTTCATTAATTGTGACGTTAACCGAAACTTTAACATTTTTCTGTTGTGCATCCTTGTTGAAATTGATTAAAACTGATATGAAGATTCCCGAAAAACAAAAAATTGCAATGCGTTATCAGCTTGATTAATGACTAACCAATATCACTTTTTTTCTTAAAATTCCGTATAAGTAGCTGTGTTTTAGTGATTTATTTGCACTGTACTTGAATATAAAACTTTAAGTGCCTTAGAACTCATCACTATACAAAAATGAAGTTTTATTATTCTATAAAATGTAATACAATATTAACTAATTTGTTTTTGAGTATAATATTTGAATTACAAATGACATTTGAAAATTCTAGGATAAGGTGAAAAATTCCCAGCCTGTGTGTGTGTGTGTGTGTGAAAATGGAAGATTGCGATTTTCCGTTAAAAATGAGATTTTTTCTACATAATCCCCCTTTTCTTCAACACACTTGGCGTAGCGTTTCTTGAACATCGGTTTCCTTCCAGTAAGTGAGAGCCTGGAAGACTAATCGAAATATTCAACTATGAACATTTCAACTTCTTCATTGGACGCCAAGTACTTCAAAGAACTATAGTACAATTTTTGAAATATATGGAAGTCTGAAGTTACCAAATCAGGAGAATGGGGTGTATGTCCAGGAAAAACGTACCAAATCTCAGATTGTTCTCATCGCCAACGCATCCGTGGGTACATGTGCGGTGTCTTGGGGAAAGATATTTCCCCATTCAAGCCATGCCTCTTGGACATCCAGCTGATCAATAAGTTCGGAGTAATATTCGGCTACAATTGTGCTACCTTTTTAAAGATAATAAATAAAATCTCTTTCACCAATCAAAATTGTTGGCTACAACATTTTCGGCAGAAACGATCGATTTTGGCACTAAACCACCGGATTCCACCCACTACTTCAACTGCTGTTTCGTTTCTGGCGTGTAGTGTTGGACTCATGACTCAGCCAAGGTGATAAACATTGGTTGGATCCCTATTGAATCTGTTTAAACATTGCTGATAAAATCGTTTGATAATTTGCTTTTGATCGACATTCAGTAAAGGCGGCACCTATCTAGGTCAGAGCTTTCACACTCCTAATTCTTTGTGCAAGATGTTTCGTACCTTTTCTTCCGATATCCCTTTAGTCCCAGCTATATCACTCTCACTCGTCTATCGTCCAACACGATATCAAACACTTTCTTGATGGTTTCCACTATGATTGTGGTTTTTTGGCCTTCATACGTGGCGAATCTTCTTCGAGGAATGTGCAACCACCTTTTAATTTAGCTGTCCACTATTTAACGGTTGACATCAACCCCTTAACTAATTTGTCCGTACATCGTTCGTGTTGCCGAAAGCTGACCACAACCGGTTTGCCCGTACGCTGTATGGGCCCTGATATTTTCTTCTTTCTAGCTATGATTTGCACATATTTTTAATTTTTATAGAGAGATTATTAGCTCTATACCGTTTTTAAGAGATGCTGTTTATCCATGATACTGAAATAGTTCTGAATCGAAATTTTATTTGTGGTGAGGGTGGACATTTTTTGCATTGGGCAAGAATTTAGATTCTTGAAAATATTCGATAAGGCACAGGGATTGGCTAGGAAATATGCAGTTTGTTGCTTGAGATGAAATTAAAATGGAAAGATAACACAAAAAAGCCGATATTATTTCTATCCCAGTTGCAATGTTAATCTTAGTATTACACCATGCTAACAGTGTGGTGGTGCATATATATATATATATATATATATATATATATATATATATATATATATATATATACAAAATCCTCAACCGTTTAAAAAAATATTTACGAACATATGTTTTGCATGTATCATATAAACTCTCTTGGTATATATGAAACATACTTCATAGCTTGCTGTGTGTACTAATAAAAACAAACATTTAGGGGGTTTCATGTTCCACGGTTATAAAGTAAAAAAAGAGTGAGAGAAGACACTTTAAAATTGAAAATTAAATAAAATTCTCTCATTTTATATACGCTGGTGGCCCTTAGGTATGGTCGAATTGTGGCGTTAGTGTCAATGTACAGTATTATTGGATTCAGTATTTTATTATCTTTATATGGAGGGAGGGGGAGCAATGAAAATTATGGTCGAATATTAGATCGAAAATATTGAAAGTTTAAGAAGCACTGCCTTGAAGTGATAAGGAGCAGAGACCCAGTAAACTTTGTCAACATCAGGGGAATTTTCTTAGAAGTATATCCATCCAAAACGAAGAACTTCATGACCACATGATACTTAATTTTCCTCCCCATTTAAACGAAAAACAGGCAGGATTTATAACAAAAAAAATTCGTTGTAAATAAACTACTTGAAAGAATAAGTTGAAACTTGTCATACAAACTAATGAAACGTGCAACCAGGCTGGAAACATAATTTTTTTCTGCTTGGAACGCCATCTTTGAGGCAGGCTCAGAACTGTTCACAGTTTTAACCTCGTAGCAATACCGTGACTAAATTAACAATAGAGAATTAACTGTAAAATTTATATTTAAAAATTTCCATATCTCTTCCAGATATTACTTCAATTTATTCATATTTGGACACATTTCACAGGTAATATCCTATAAAAAGGAATATATTTTTCTATCATATATTGAAAGTGCGTCCTATTGTACCAACTTTCGTTTTAATTACATTAAATACACTTTTGATAATATATGTAAACTGACACAGAAATGCAAGTATTACTTGAGAGAAAATATCAAATGCAACTTGAGAAATATAATTATATCTTACTCTGGATATAAATACTTAAAATTATCTATAATCGTATTTAATTTATATGTATATGTACAAATAAATAATCATAAAATTCAGTTGCAATTCAATAAATAACACAAAAGATATTAAAATCTATATTGCAGTGTTTGTAAAAGAATTTAAAAAGTTAAAAGTACACATGTACATTATAGGTTCATCTAAAAATAAAATAAACCTTATTATTTCTTATTAAAAACTTTTCAAAAGCATTGTATGAATACAAATGACGCAAATTAATAAAAAATATTCTTATTAATTTACTTATATAAACTAGAAACGCTAGATATATAAATAGCTAGTGCATGTGCATTTCATTTGCATCTTTAAACAAATGCATATATGCACCGTTATTCTATCTCTGGTGCATGTGCATGAAATCAACGTAAGAATACATGAAACAAAAAGGAAAAGATTAATTAGTGAAAGACTCGTAATAAATGGAAAAGATAATATTACACATTCTGAAATAATCATGGTTTGTTCTCTGAAAAATTGTTGGATGAGGATATATAGTATAGCATTTTGTGTGTGTGTGAACAGAATAATACAAAACTAAAATAATGCAATGTGAAAATATTCTTGATAATAATATCATGGCAAAATGTAATCGTGTATTTGTTTAAATGAAATACATCAAAGGAAATATGCAAAATAGAATAGCTTTATTATGGAGCTTTTATCATCATTACAATTTTAATTTCAGTAAAAATTCATTTAATACATCTTTTTTATAGAGAAAATTAATAAGTTAGCAATATATATTTTTTTCAAAATAAGTAAAAAATTTTTCTTGACTTATATGCTTCAATCACATCATCGTATTTGAGGAATCGTGGAAGGCGTTGTTTCAATCGAGTCATGGTAAAGTTCATGGCGCCACTGAATACTCACCGTGTACATAAGTTGATACATGTTATACTTATTGAAGCTCAACATTCTCACATAAGCATACGGGGAAATTTTGGAGAGTAGAGGGCCTGTTTATGTGTCAATTCCGTCATGTGACCAATATCTGCTACCAGTAACCCTCGTGTAGTTTCAAAGTGTGACGTTAATAAGCAAACAAAGGGACTCTTTTGCTCATTTCGAAGATCCGGTAACATGTTTACATATGGTGAATAACTGTAACAATGAGCTATCTGTGAGGTCTATCCTCTCAGCTTTCTTTAGTAGGGCCAAATTTCCTTCTTAAGCTAGAACAACTCGATTTCGAACATAAATGACACAACCAAATACTATATAAATATTCAGGGATACAAAGAAAAGGAATTTAATGGTCGTCATCCACGTGTTAGTGACTGGATTATAGTCACGTAACTACCTTGAGAGTTAGCAGATCTAGTATAATACCTCCTTGGTAAGTTTCAGAGGTTGGACCTCAATTCAGATAAGTAAACATTTGTTTTTTTTTCCTTTAGCTTGTCTTGATCATATATATATATATATATATATATATATATATATATATATATATATATATATATCAAGTACTCAATTCTAACGTTTACATTATTAAAAATAAATTATTCTGAATATCAGTATATAATTATTTCGTGTCCCATTTAACGGTATCTCAATGCATATTGCTCCAGATACCACCGGAGATATCAACGATCAGCATGATCTCAACTTCAACCAAATGAGGAGGAAATACCAAGGCAGAACAACTTGTGTACGGGCTGAAATTGCAATAAATATTCTTTTTTAATTAATTACGTACGAGCACTTAAGCTTCAATCAAACTATATTTCTATATAAAAATGCTTTTCAAAGTTAGCTTTTACTAAAGAAAGAAGTTCGATAAAAATTCAAACAGTCTATGCAACGAAAACGATCTGTCACAAAATAACACGAAATTGGTTCAAGATACAATCACACACACAGACTCTTACCTCCTTGCATCAAATCACAAATAAAAGCCATCGTAATGAAATCAAGGCACAAAAACAACAAAAACAAACGGGCAGAAACCAATCTAATCTAACCGTCATCGCCTCGTAACAATCAACAGGTGTTGTTACTAGTCCCAATGATTAATATCTGGGAACTACCAGAACTTTCTCGTTTCCAGTCCAAGAAGCCAATTACAATTTTCCGATTCAGATAACAGCAGAAGCAGTGATAGGCGCAACAAAAAGCTTCGCACAAAAACTAAAGAAGAATCCATCTCTATCTTCAGAGCCAGGTGGTAATGAGTGATAAGCATCAGGTATTGCACTTTCTTTCTTAGTTTTTGTTATTTTTTGTGAGTTTGTTCATCTGCTTCTGTTTTACTGTTTTATTTTCTCTGTTATTTGGTTGTGTTTTCGTTCTATTCTGGGCGTAGTGCCTGATGAAGTGGAAACGGTTCCAATCTGAGATAAATAGTAAAAGTAAAATAATAAAAAATCGAATAAAAGATCTATGTGTTTTGGCTCAGGAGACATCGCAATGTGATGCTATCATGTAATGTCTTTTATCACAGGCGTATTATAATAAAAGTTAGAACCTGAGAAGATGTTATGAAAAAATTTATCTTCGGTGATTAAATATTTCCCTAATATTGTAATTTGCGAACGTCGAGAGATTATGAAAACAAAAGGTTGTGTTTAGTTGTTTATAGGTAGCTATGAATCTGATGAAAATAGTTCACCTTTATTTTTTCCTCTGATTCTTAATCTGCAGGGAGTGAATGTATTCGAAATGTCCAAAATCTGAAAATATTTCTGTTATCTTGCTTCATAATTTCATTTCGTGGGGAATATAATTTGATTAAATAACAATTTTTTTTCTCTTTTAAAGACATATAAAATTTTATGTACAGTGAATTGGTAAAATAAGATAAATTTATTTTATAATATTTATCCGAAATGTTCCGAAAATGGCACATTTTTCATTGCATATATTTTAGGAAAATACTTAATAGTATGCAAAAATGGAAGAATTTTATTTTAATTTTCAGTCTTAACGTTTTCGCACTATTTTTAATTTTATAATTGGGGAACAAAAAAAAAACTCTAAGTGTTTGCTTTCTATACGTACAATTTACATGGGCTTTGAAGAAAGTTTCATATATATTGAAAGAATTTCTCTCAAACCTATAAAAACATTTCCTGTTTGTGCCTCTCTTTTCAAACGGTTAAGGAATTTGGGTGTGGGCATATATATATATACAAATATATATATATATATATATATATATATATATATATATATATATATATATATATATATATATATGCAACGCAGTTTGAAGCAGGGTGTAAAGCTTATATTGCAGATGGAACAGAGACAAAACCGTCGTTTTTTATTTATCTTTCCATTTTCATTTCTTATCAAGCAACAAATTGTACATTGACTTGCCAATCACTGTTCTTTATGGAATATTTTCAAGAAAGAAATTCGTGCTTTCAATGAAAAATTCCCGCGTTCTCCACAAAGAAATTACCACATGAGAAGATTTTAAGTATCATCATCAAACTGCTTTTCTTAAAAACTCTTTCACTAACAATCTCACCGAGAGAGATAAAAATATGCGCAAATCAAAAATATAAAGAAGAAAATATCTGTGACAATACAGTGTCTGCTCAAGCCGGTTGTGGCCAGCTTTCGTTAGCTCGTACGTTGTATGGGAAAACCAGTGTGAAGGGACTAATCCTTCTTGTATTTATTTTCAATGCGAAGGATATTAGTTTCCTCCCAATTTGTCTTTATTTCTATATTTTATAAAGAAAGAAAAGTACTTTTTAAAATATTAATACTACCAAAAAAATGCATAATATGATTTTTAATAAAAAAAAATCTCTTAGTAAAGAAACGTATTATTTGAGTAATAAAACTTTATATTCATATTTTTTTACGTTTATGTCCAAAAAAATTATCTAGGAGACAAAAATAAAATATTTCTGAACAGCATTATTTCATAATTATGTAACTTTTCTCTCTCTCTCTCTCTTTAAAGATAACTAAAACTTTGTTCCCACATAAAAATATATCTACGTATATACTAATATGAAAGAATTAAGGAATTTTATACCTTCCTTAAAATCTGGCGTATAACGCGCACTCTTAACACAAAAAATTCATCAAAATTTACGGGTGAGCGTTACACCCCGGGGATAAAAATGACAGCTTCAAAAATAAAAAATAAATATGAGTATAAAAAATTAGACTTCTATATAAATCGGAATACTATTTATTTAAAAGAAATGAGATACTTCATGAACTTAAAGGTTTGTTCTAGAAGTATACTATATATATTTTTTCCAAATATCTGGGATAATACCTTGAACAAATGACTTGAAAACGTAAGAGCAATGCACACATACATTTCAGGTTCCTTAGTAAAAACGGGTGTGTGTGTGTTATACGGCGAATATACCTACAAATAAAAAAATGTGACTTGAAAGTATGGGTACGCGCTACACGCCGGTGCGCGTTATGCGCCGGATTTTACGGTAGTCAATAATTTAAATAAAATGTAAGTATGTTTGATTTTTACTTGTTTCACTTTTTAACACTTAATTCTGATATATATATATATATATATATATATATATATATATATATATATAATTATTTTTTAATATTTAAATTCTACATATATAATTCTTTCCTTTCCTCTTGGTACATAGTATGAAAAATTACAGGTGAAGGTTGGCTGGCCGCAAAACTTGTTTAAACCTGCAATCCTGGTTCCTAAGGCCAGGAGTTTGTCATTATACTACTGCGCCTTCTTCCTAATTTTAGTTATCTTAGGCATATAACTATATGTTTATTTTTATATTTTGTTTATATATTTGTGTATATGTATATATATGTATAAATTTATATATATGTGTATGTATATGTATATAATTATATATTGAATTTTTTATATTGGATTATATATATATATATACATAATTTTGTTTATTTATTTTAATAACATAATATAAATTTAAATCTACACTTATTTTAATTAATAATAATATTTTTATCTATCATTAAGCTTTTCATTTATCACAAAATTTCATACTGTATCATCACTGGAATGATGTAAGACAATAAGAAAAACTTAGTTCCTTAACAGACAGATATTAAATATAATTGTAAATATTTTGCTAACTATTTAACAAGAGGCAATATTTAAGTTAAACTTCCCACACACCCCTTCTTCAATTTCATGTGTATGTATAACTAAATCATCGCATGCATAATTATTTGTTTAAAGAAAACGTCTGTTTAAATAGTATATCATGAATATTGTTTTAAAAGAGACATAGTTAAGATTAGGAAAATAAATTTTTGAATAAAATGTTAGGCTTATAAAATTATCAAAATGAAAGTTTGAATAAATTTTAAATCCTCTTCATTAAAATTAATTCAGTAAATGAATAGAATTTGTTGTGAAATATGTGTGTGTGTGTGTGTACTGCTAAATTAAAACTGATATTTATTTTCAAATAACATGCATAAATAGAACCATTGCACTCCGGCTTACATTTTAAGCTATCAAAATACCAAAACGTGCCTATTTATTTGCTATTAAAACCCACCAGGACCCTTCAGTTCACATGAATATTTCACGGAATCTTTATAATGATTTTTTACCACGAGTTAGGGACACTGCTTAATCAATACTATATAATAGATTTACATGTATAGATATAGTGGGACCACTGAAAATTCACCAAATAGATTGCCTGATGCCCATTAAATCAGTCAAGATTTAGCACTGGAACAGCGATACTTAACCAGCGGCCCACCAAGCCCTTTTGAGTGGACCGGTCATGACTCATTGCTCTGAGAAATTCTTTTATATAAGACAATGTATCCAAAATTTGGTTGAAAATACTTTCACACACAAAAAAATAAATATATCAATTTTACTTTTTTGCTGTCGATGTCGTACGGCTGCGAAACCATATTCTTTTTCTATTTGTAACGGTTATGGCTAGTGAGAACATATAACATGGAGTAGCGACAATTTTTTGGGTTCGAACTAATTTTGTGAACAATCTTTAATATCTTGCAGGTGAAAAATATTCGAATGATTTGTAAGTTAACTGCTTTGTAGCGGAATACAAACATGGATCAGTGCTCGTTGCATTTGTCACGGAAGTGCTGTATTTAAAAAAAATACCAATAGACAGGAATTATTTAATTATGTGTTTTCACTTTCAAGAGGTGATAAATAAGCTTTATTGAATATTTTTTGTAACAGCAACAAAGTGTTTCGTCAGTGGTAATGTCACAATAGTAACAAAGGCATCCTCAGAAGTTTGTTATATATTATTGGTAATCATATGCACACAGAACCGTTTACTGATGCAAAAATTGTCGGGGAGTGTTTCTTAAATTCTTGTTATTAAGTGTTAGTGACAAAAATAAGAAAAATATAAAAAAAATAATAATTAAAAAAAATCAAGACAGGAGTTACATAATATTTTTAAAAAAATTTCATATTTTAAATTTCCAATGTTATTTACCCCCTTAAACCTCATGTTGTGGCTCGCGTGAAATAGCTAATATATGTATGCGACTCGCGTGAAATGGCTGACATACGTATGCGGCTCAACAGAAAAAAAGTTTGAGTGCACCTGCACTAGAACGTCCATCGGTGTCAATTTGACACCTGAGCCTGTTCAGTTTGCTCTCCTTTCCACAATTTTGCAGGGAATTTGAAAATATTCCGTGACCTTTAATTATTTTTATGGTAATTACACAGTAAAAGTTTTGAGGTTTTAGGTTAATTAGAAGAAATTTTATAACTAAGTATACCTCGAACGTCCTCTGGTGTCATTTCGATACCAGCAATTATGGCAATTTATCATTATATATAGCTGTCGATCATCATTACCATTAGTAAAACAAACTTCCCAAAGTACTATCGCATATTTATTTGACCTTGAATGCAGTGTTATTGGGTTAACAGCGGAAACGATTATATTTTTCTTAAATTGCTATGTATAAGTGTTTCGTTACACAGTATTTGGTTATTTGCTCATAAAAAATAATAATTCGAATTCCAAACCGTGTTTAGAGAATAGGTCTAAGTCCTGATGAAATTGCTAATTTATTGCGAGAGATTTCAGATAATTAATCGGCTATAATTTAGATTCCGATGAAGATGTAAGGTTGAGTGAAAGTGACTGCGAAGAATCTGAAGAAAAAACAGATACAATTGATTATATTCCAGTAAACCCTATATATATATATAGTGCTAAGGATGGCACAGAATGAATACCACATAATAGTAATGTTCCTAGCTGATTTGCGACTCAAAATGTTTTGCGACAAAGCAGTGATCCAACAAGCTGAGCGAAAAATAATGGCAACGTCAGTTTTTTTATGATATAAAGCGTCATAAAATATGTTAATTACATGCAACAATATTAAAAATTTCTTAAAACGAAACCCTACTGAACAGTAGCCCTATAATTAGCGAGAAGAATTATTTTACATAATTTATATCGCGGTGTCGAAATGAAACCGGTGGACGTTTAAGGATAATCGCCATCCCGGACGTTCTAGTATTAGAGTCCTCACTTTGACTTGATTGGAACCATTGGTGTGGTGTGGTATTTAGGAGAGGGGTGTCAGCCCAGGTGTCGTCCACGTCACTTGACCATGGTTCAAAATTATGTGACCCGTCGCCAAAATCCCTCGTGTAGCTGAACAATGCGACGTTAATATTCACTCACTCCCTTGACATGGATGAAAAGCTTAGAGCGTGGAGTTACACCATATGTAAAGGGTGTTTTTTTCGAGGTATAGAACTTTAAATTGCAATAAAACAACGATGTATTATTCGATTGACATGAATTTTTTTATTCGAAAGATAATCTTGTGACATTATATTTTAAATATGATTTCTGACATATGACTGCCACGGCGGGCTCGAATTTAGTCCAATCTGGACGTCCAATTTTCGATGCCTTTTTCCAACATTTGTGGCCGTATATTGGCAATAACATGGTGAATGTTGTCTTCCAAATGGTCGAGCGTTTGTGGCTTATCCTCATAGACCAATGACTTAACATAGCCCCATAGAAAATAGTCTAGCGGTGTTAAATCACAAGATCTTGGAGGCCAATTCACAGGTCCAAAACGTGAAATTAGGCGGTCACCAAACATGTCTTTCAATAAATTGATTGTGGCACGAGCTGTGTGACATGTTGCGCCGTCTTGTTGGAACCACGGCTCCTGGACATCATGATTGTTCAAGTCAGGAATGAAAAAGATAGTAATCATGGCTCTATACCGATCACCATTGACTGTAACGATTTGGCCTTCGTCGTTTTTGAAGAAGTACGGACCAATGATTCCACCATCCCATAAAGCGCACCAAACAGTCAGTTTTTCTGGATGTAACGGTGTTTCGACATACACTTGTGGATTAGCTTCACTTCAAATGCGGCAGTTTTGTTTGTTGACGTAGCCATTCAACCAGAAGTGCGCTTCATCGCTAAACAAAATTCACTTACGAAAATCGGGAACAACGGCAATCTCGTTTTGGGCCCATGCGACGAATCTACGCCTGGCTTGATGATCGTTTTGATGAATTGCCAAACCAAACTGAGAATAAATCACTTGACAGCTGTTAAATCGGTCGCCATCTTGGAAAGTAATGCCAACTTAAACTTCTATACCTGAAAAAAAACACTCTTTATATATATATATATATATATAATGTTACAAATTTTGTGTAAAAATAATGTAAATAATTTGTATTTGGATGTGTAATACCTTTTTATCTTACTCTAAATTATACTTAATTTACATAAAATTGTAATATTAACAAGCAATGCCATCCCTTACGTTATAGTGGTGATTCAATGAGTATTTGGCTAAATCATGGTGATAGAGCTAAGTGGGCCTCATTTTTGGTGACATGTTGGTGATTCCGTTACCCTCTGGAAACTTGTGGAAAAATCCACTATAATTTCACGCTCTATGACGCAAGCTGATTTTTCTGGAAGTTCCCCCGGGGCTATAAATAGAGCGGTGCTCACCGAAACAGTTGGTCTTGATTCAACCAGCGATTAGTAAACTTGTTTTTACCGTGATTACCGATTAGCTTGGCTGTGGTTTTGAATAATCTTTTACGTATGTGTATTTTAGACACTGGTAATTAAATCTGAGTGCTGTTGAAGATTAAAGACCTTCTGAGATTTACTCTGTGAATTTTGCTGCTGAATCAAGGTTTGGAATTTCAACAATAAATTCGCATCGCTCTTAAGAACTGTTATTTTTCTTCTTTGAGACTGATTTCAATAAAATCATCGAACCCCGATCAACGTAACAATATATATATATATATATATATATATATATATATATAGGGAGAGAGTGAGCTAATAGTAGGAATTAGATAAGTTATGCAATATATGATTGAATCTTAAATAAGTAGTAATAGATGTGGTATATATTTATGATTGCAAATAATGCTAAATATGATTGTGGATATAATAAATGTAGGTGTTACGTATTATTTATTGTGAAACTTGTTTGGCATGTTTGGAAATTTTCAACAGTTTTTAGTTATTAAAAAACTTGTTACAGGTAGAAAGAAGTTAAAATTAAGTACTTCGTTAGTCATTTTTTTATTCGTTTAATCATAGAGTATAATTCTATTTTCTGTATTTGTATATTTCGTTTTTATTATATGTTTCAAAGTAAATATCCATGTCAATGATTGACGAGTAAAATATTCCACGTTTTTTAGTTTACTTTTTTTTAAATATTTGATTCTATGGGTAGATAAATTAAATTCCGAATTTAAATATTTTAATACATCTCGATTTCCCCGGTTCACAGTTGAAAATGTTGAAGGGCTTGCTAAAGTTACGAATGTTTTGAATACTTTCATGGCAGACGATTATCTTGAACTTAAACATGGAGTACTTGGGTTGAAAGGAACAGTGAAAGTAAGAATTTTATTTATTTTTTTAGGTTTTTAAATTATGTCCTATACTGGAAGAATTTCGAAGTTCATATATTAAAATATTTTTCTGGTATTTTTAATTAAGCTTAATGTATCTTGAAAGTTGACTATATTTTATTTCTTTGTTTAGCACGAAGAATTTTTTTCATAGTAGCTTTAGTAGTAGTATCATAGTAGCTTTAATTTTTGGTTACCTATAAGTGTTTGTCTCTCATGTTTTCTAAATAAATTCTTTACAAATTATTAACAATGTTTTTTTTGTATTTTCTATTGTCCTTAATTAAAATTATAAACCGTAGGGTTAAATTTTGTTAGTGAAATTCCTCTTAAGAATCCTTTCACTAAAATTCCTTTTTATAATTATTTAAAATATTTCATTTCAATCATCAGTATCATGGTGAAATTCATTAATTGGCCACCGAATTTTCACCAACTTCTTTCCACCAGAAGTGCTTTCAAAAATTTCTGTAAATTTGTTGTAACTGTTTGTAATCCTTCTTTACTTCATTTTTTTAATTGTTTATTTCCCTTGAATGTGTGTTTAATACTTACTTCTGTAAGCCCCTTGTGATACTTTGTGGTGCACGGGGATTTTATAATTGTTTTCAATAAAAAAAATTAGTTTCAATTAATCTTGTATTTTTTATCATGCACTTTTTATCATTCATGCTTGTACAGAGTTACTATAAATTAATAATAATTAGTAGTAATAATTTAATGTAGTATTATATTGACAGTAAATTCTTAATTCATTTTAATATCATATTTTAAAACATTTTATGGAAGTTTTGAGTGTTTGGTAGCCATGCAATTAAAATAATTTAAAGAGTAACATTTCATTAACTTAAAACAATAAAAACATTTCATAATTCAGAATAAAATGTTATTCAAAGTCCTAACATTTCAAGATGACGCTGTAGTAAAACTTCTTCTAGAAATCAAGTCCTAAGAACACTAATAATTGATTTATATAACTGAGAGTATTAGAAATTAAATATATTTTTCATTATTACCTTATGAGTTTGGTAGATACATTTTTATGTGTTACATATTTCAGTTCATTATACATTAAATATTTATTTTGTCTAAAATATTTAAACTGTTGAAATGTTTATGTTAGGGTGAAGTACCACAGCATATAGATCACGGGCCTTTTTCTTACGACATAATGTGTCACAATTCAACACAAGATTCAAAGTCAGCCACTGTTCGAATTTTCCAGGCACCAGTGTTTGATGAACTGGGCAATGAGATTCCCATCAATTCCCATCATTCTTCATAGAACTAGATAAGTTCCAAATACTATGTAAGAATGCTTTTCAAGATGTCTTCTCAATATTATTGTGTTTCGTGAATTTCTTAATCATAAAAACGTTAAAAAAATTAAGAAAAATTATACAGTTTGATACTATTTTAATGCAAAGCTACTTATACGGTCAATTTAGTTATCCATTTACGTTCGGGACGGTAATTTTAAAAAGGCGCATAAATGGATAATTTTCATGATATTTAGTATCAATTAGATTAGAATGCATGTATAAAATTATTTTAAGGATATTTTGTCAAAAAGAATTATTTAAATACAATTTTTCGGCAAAAAATTAACTTAGAATAAACTTTTTTCAAAATGTCCTCCTTTTGTGAAAAATGCTTCAATTATACTAAAGATTTAACTGTGTATAGCTCAGAACTCTGTACAGAGGCTCAACTATGATTTTTGAAAAATTCACATTATTTTCAGAATTAAAAAAAACCATACAAATAATTATCGGCTTTTTTTTTTTCTTAAAATCCCCCTCTGTTGTCGTAAAACATGGATAAACCCACTTCTAAAATATAAATTTCAAAAATTCTAGTTGATCCTCTGTATAGAGGTCTGAGCTATATACAGGCAAAATATTACTATAATATAAGCATTTTTCACAAAAGGAGAATATGTTGAAAATGGGTCATTCTATGTTCATTTTTTGTCAAAATATTGTATTTAAATAATTTTTTATTGTAATACTATTCTTACAACAATTTTATGTACATTTTCTAATCTAATTGACACTAAATAACATAAATATTATCCATTTATACGCTTTTGCAAAATCACGGTTCCGAACGTAGTTATATACTTTAATGTACTGAAAAAATTAAATATTTGACAGTAATATATAATTAATTTTTTTCAGAATCTGTCAATGGAAAGATGTTTAATGCTTCAAATGAATTTGACAACCAATGTTTTTACCATAAATTCCTTTTGTATTCCTTTTACTTTAAATTCTATAAAATACACCTGTTAAATTTCGTAAAATCCAATACTATATAAATAAAATGCATAGTTTCTATAAGAACTACTTATGATTACCGAGATTATTTTCTGATATTCAACATAATTATTTAACTTGAATAAACCATTGAAAAAAAATAGATAATCGTTTAAAAAAGTCAATATATATCAAAGAAATAAAATGGAGAAAAAACTAGTTCTGCCTTTAAGTAAAAAATATACGAAACACATATATGATTTTTATTGGAAAATGTATATTAAAAATTAAGCATTTCATTTATACGATGCCAGATTTCCAAGAAATCTCCTGTATGTGCTGTATTGCTAATGCCACCTGATGGACGGTGTCAGGCTAAGGCCCAAGAAATTCATCGTAGTAAAGGAAGAGTAATACACCTTTCGTTAGCCCTAGGTTTAAGCACCATGCTAGTAACAGTACGATTTGTCTCGATTTCATCCCAAGTTTTAAGGAAAACAACATTGTGGATGAACCTCCCACCTTTCTTCTCCTTCTACCTACCTCACGACAGGACTTGTGGCTCAACAAGTACTTAAGATATCCGACTACGTTCCGAACCGTGATTTTGCAAAAAGCGTATAAGTGGATAACATTTATAATATTTAGTATCACTTAGATTAGAAACGTATATAAGATTGTTTTAAGAATATTATAACAATAAAAAATTATTTAAGTACAATATTTTAACAAAAAATTAGCGTAGAATGACCAACTTTCAAACATTCGACTTTTATGAAAAATGCTTCTATTATAATAATATATTGCTTGTATATAGCTCAGATTTGTGTACAGAAGTTGAACTAGAATTTTTGAAATACATAACTTAAAAGTGAATTTATTCATATTTTACTACAACAGAGGGTAGAAATTTTAAGAAAAAAAACACCTATATATATAACCCTTTAAGTAATGAAAGGTAGTAACTCTCTCTCTCTCTCTCTCTCTGAGAATAATGTGAATTTTTCAAAACTCCTAGTTCAGAGTCTCTGGAGAAGTCTTTACTTGCTATAAGCAAAATATTATTATTATCGAAGCAATTTTTATAAAAGGAGAACGTTTTGAAAAAAAGTTATTCTAACTTAATTTTTTGCAAAAATATTGTACTTAAATAATTTTTTGTCGTAATGGATAACAATTTTAGAGATGAATTCTAATCTAAGTGACACTAAATATCATGAAAATTATCAATTTCAGTGCTTTTTTAAGTCATGGTTTCGAACTAAGTCGGATACCTTAAGGTGGTCCCCTGACGTATATAGGCACTATACATTTGCAGACATCCATGCCTCCTCCAGGATTCGAACCTATGTCCTACAGAACAGCAGTCAGTCCCTATACCAGATGGGTTGAGAAATTTCTTAGAGGCATTCAAACACCTATTTTGCAGTGAATCATTGTGTTGTAGACTCATTCGATTCCGACACTCTTATGTCTTGATTTCACGTTTAGGTCAGGATCGAATAAATCACTAATCAAATCATTGACTTCCACACTTCTTTACAAATTTAACAATACTTTATTACATACTTTTAAATATACTAATATCACACGATAATTAGACCTCTCGGTAATATAGTAACTCGCAACGAGACGCATATCATCTCACTCTCGGGTGTGTGTGTGCAAACACCACTACATATTTTTATACTTGTGCTTTCACAGCCCCCTCAACAGCTGGACTAACAATTGTAAATAAAAAATAAATATAAATTAAGAAATCAATTGTGAAATTTTCTGCTTAATCTTATACTGGGTTGTTTTATTTCAGTGATTCCAGGATTGAATAAAGTAACAAGAAACTCCAATGAGTCTGCTGTTACTTCTGAGGGATACACAAGTCACGACGAGCTCATAAATGGTGCTGAAAGTGGTCCTGAAGTACTCGTAGATCATAGTTATTGTTCTTGTGGAAGGCCTGAGTATTCACTGATTCCAAGAGGAAGTCGCAGAGGCATGGATTTCGTTTTGTTTGTTATGCTTACCGATTACGAGGAAGATCTGGTGAGTGCACTGCTAATGCTTTTAATATTTATTATGCAATTATATCTGTTTGATATACTTTAAAATTTTACTAAAAATACTTTAAATGCAATAACCAAGAAGAAGAAAACTGTGAAATCTCGGGATACTGTGATCGTGAATGATCACTTATTAACGGCTCAGATTAGTTCGAAAACCTTTAATAAAGTAACGGACCTCTTCAATTTGAGCCATGATAAAACGAAGAGAGTGATACCTAAGCTGAAACCTCCCTCTCCAAACTGTTACACTAGGGCAATGGGAAACATTAGTGTCAAAGTAAATTTAACGTGCATCAGTCCTTTGACGGCAGTGGCACTGGGCTTAAATTGACACAATCCCAATTGTTTAAAATCTAATCCTTCTCTTCCCGCGTTGATGTATTAGTTATACTAGCGCAACTAGTTTAATTTGTAAAAACATTATATTCTCCATTTATCTCTTTCTTTTATTTTTATCATGACGCTTTTTCTGATCTTGAACTTTTCTTAGTCAAAAAATATCTTATTATGTCCCGATGTTCCATTGATGTATTGTAAACGTATTGAATGTATTGTGAAAATATAAATATTGTATATTTTGTTATCCTGCCACGCATTTTAAAAGTTAATTATTTGAATTAGAGGGTGTAAAGCAACATGTTGCACTTTTGAAGTCCTCAAAGAGTTCTTGAATTTAAAGGAATTTTGTGAGAACCCCCTGGGTTCCACCCTGGACACTAAGATTGAATTGAGGCAAAGAATCACCAGACGCCATTTTCAGAATAACGAATTATATATTTATTCGCTTAGTTCAAATAATAACCTTCTAATTACAAATATTCAACTACATGTTTACGTCAAAACTACTATTAAATTAAATTACGAAATATAAAATTAATCAATTACTAAGCTCAATATTCAACGGGTTTACCGGAATAAGTGGTCTGAGAAATACACGCAACTTGAATTATTAACATTCATTAAAGTTTAATTAACTTTATTATCTATTAATGCTTGTGGTCAGATAGACTATAAGTTAGAATATATCACCCGGCCGTAATGTAGTTATCTTCAGGTAGACTAATTTTTCTAAGGCTACTTCGCTGAATAATAACAGCAATACTCTAATCTCTTAATCCACTTGAATCTTCCTAACCTCGTCACTACTGCTTCTGGCTCAATGACCTTCTTCAAACTAACTTACAACACTCTCATTCAATACCTTATTTGATTTGCATCTCCCATTTTCTTCTTTTAGAGCTGATTGGAAATATACGTGAGAATTTACAATCCCCAAAGACGCCTAAGAGTATTAGTGGAAAAGTGCTGTAAAGATTCGTCACAATTTCATCCAATTTATCCAATCGAATTTATCAGTAGACACTTGTTTTCATGCTTCTTAAAAGAATGAGAAAGATAGGCGCAAGTTTTTTTTTTTTTAGATTGACATAACAAATGATTTTCTATAAGCAATGAAGACCAGTTGTGATAATCAACAGACGTTTCACTTTAAGTTGATTTTTTTATGATTTATAAAAAAATATAAAAATGTGTGATACTTTTCTGTTATTTTCCTTTAAAAAACATATTATATTGCAAAACCAATTGCAGTTTTAAATTTCTTACAACGATCATAAAATAATAGTTAAATGAATGATGTTTTCTAAAATATTTATTTCCTTCTTAGATGGATGTATTACACCCTGTACCTGAATGTAAAAATTCTACAAGTTATTGTGGAATCAAGAATCAGAAATATTCAGACAAAAAAGCAACGAGATACTCGTTTGATAGAGCAATCAAAGCCAAACATATTGAGGAATTTCTCTTACCAAACATGAAATTGCAAAATATTAAAATTCAATTCAATGTATAATGTGCTTAAAATACTAGATATTGTATTACTGTTTTATCATTTTTTGACGTGATTCAATAAAATATATTTTATGTTTCTGAAATTTTTTTAATCTTTAAGTGCTGCTAATACACACGATATTTTTGAAATAAGAATGAAAAATAATAATTGTAAACATAATTCCATTCACCCATTGTGAGCTCACTTTTTAAAAAAATACTAATACTGAGCAATAAATATTAAATAATATTTTTCAAAACGTATGATGATTTGATTAAAAATTCCAATGTCATTTAAAATTGAAAAATACTTCAGCGTTATCATTAGCAGAAGTATTTTCATTTCACTTAATATGATTTTAATATAGGTGAGCCCAAATGAAAATACTAGGCAATTCAATATCAAATGTAATATAATAAATTTATTTTACTTATGTCATGAAAAAATAAAATAAATGATAGATCTAACTAATAAATCCTGATTGGTTAGAAAAATGTTCATTAATTTCCATCTTAAATAAGTGAAAGGATTTTATTGGGAAAAATAAAACATTACCTTTTTAATAACTATTTAATATAATATTAATTATATAAAATATATATAATTTAAGAAATATTTGTTTCAAATAAAATTTCCACTTCCATACATTTGGGATTTTTTCTTATGTAAAAAAAATTATAAATTCTCATTACAATAATTTAAATAAATTCATGAGTAACAAACAAAAAATATTTGTGAATAGAAATGATTTATTTTGATGAAAATGAATTCGAAATGTAGCTTTAAATATCAGATCAAAATAATTGCTTGTATATAAAATTGGATAACAGTACATATTAGTCCACAGAAAAAATAAAATTAAGTTAGTAAACTTAAAAAACGGAAGATAGAAGGAAAATAAAAAAAAGTAACGATTTGATGATTTCAAGACAAGCGCATCGACATAACATTTAAAATAACTTGACTATATTGCCACTCTTTTCTGCAGAAGCTTTCTATTTATATAGAAATCTGGGTAGTGTACAGGTTGTAAGACAACAAAAATATGAAACAAAGGATTTTATTGTAGTAAATTATTTTTAAAAGTAATTTTAATACTGATATGAATAGACAATAAAAACATCGCACACACTCACACAATTGTAAGCTTTCAATATTTTATAAAAAAATTAAATATTCATGAATTTTCAGAAATAATATTTTCAATCAATCTATTTTTCAATAATATTTATCAAATTTTAATATTGTCAATAATTATATAAATATAAACACACGTATGCATCTGCTTATACTTATGTATAAAAAAATCGCTATCATTGGTAGTGATTATCTGAAAGGGCGTGGCGAGTGGGAAAGGTTTCTTAATTGGATCATTATTTACGTGTTGATGTTGTTTTGACTAGGCAATACTTTGTGGTAAGAAATCTGGTTTATTGCACATTCAGAGAGTACTTATACATCTCAAACACAACACAAAAAACATACAGTGCAAAAATGCGCATGCACGCTACATGGAGACGAAGATTAAAGAGAAAGAGGGATTTTCCAGAGAGTCTTGGTTACGGTTATTCAAATCAGGCGGGCAGACAATAATTAATTATTTAAGCGCGAGTTCTAAAAGCCAGGACCATTACAAATTAAAAACGTATTCAAAATGAAATTAATGGTAATTATTATCCCCCATATATATATATATATATATATATAATATACATATATACTAGCCGTTACCCACCCGCTTCATGGGTATTTCACGATGTTGTATATATGTATACTGTTTACATATATATTAATTATTGAGATCTAGCATTAAGAATTCGATTGTATTGAAAATATATTTATAGCTGTTACACTCTCGCCCCTTGATATAAACAGAACATAAATTATAATATCTAATTTCTATTTATATCTAAAAAAGAAGGAGAAATATTTTTTCGCTCACTTTACCTAATAATCAAGTGGATTTCCACCAAAGCAACTTTCAGTGGATCTCTACCCCATAAAATAAACATGCGTGCTAAATTTCAAGCCTAAATCTAACAGAGCAAAAACGGAATTTTTGTCATCAATACCTCGTTTACAACATTTTTAGCGGATTCCAATTCAACAAAAGAAGCATGCAAACCAAATTTTATTATTATAGTCTTAGCAGTTTAAAACGGGAAATTTGTCTATCAATACACCCCAATAACTCTCCCCGCTTACCCCTGGAGTTGATTTCCGTAAAATCCATTCTTAGTGGAACTCTATTCATCAAAAGAAAAGTGCTCAACAAATTTCAAGTAAATGAGTTAAATTCAAAAACAGGAATGTTTTTATAATACGCCTTAATCTCTCGCATTTCCACTCTTTTGGGGGTCTGCTTTCGCAAAAATCTTTGTAAAAGAATTTTATGCCATGAACGGAACATACCTTCTAATTTTCAAGCAGGTGGTTCTATTAGTTGAAAAGCGGTATTATTTATCTATTATGCCCCTTAATCCCCCTCAGTGACCCTTGGAGATCAATTTTTCCCAAAATCTAAAACTATTTTGTAGATAATCTCTACACCATGAAAGGAATTCGCTTACCAAATTTTAAGACTGTACGTCTAATAGTTTAAAAATGTAAATAATTATCTATATCGCCCTTAAGCCCCCGCAACGCCACTTAGGAAACGATTTTCACAAAACCCATCTTATGACAGATCACTACTCAGTGAATTGAATCTGCTTACTCAATTTCATGATTTTATGTCTAATAGTTTAAAAAAGGATTCAATTGCCTATAACGCCAGTTAATTCTCCACAACGCCACTTGGGGTCAATTTTCACAAAACCCATTCTGTAGGGGATCTGCATCTATGAAAGGAATCCGCTTATCAAATTTCAAGACTGTACGTCTAATAGTTTAAAAATGGAAATAATTAGGTATAACACCCCTTAAGCGCCCTCAACGCCCCTTGGAGGTCGATTTTTGTAAAAATCATTATGTAGGGAATCTCTACTTTATGAAAGAAATCTGTGGACCAAGTTTCACGACTGTACATCAAATAGTTTAGTAATGGAATTAATTATCTATAACGCCCCTTAACCCCCCGTAACGCCCCTTGGGTTTCGAACTTTGCAAAATCTGTTCTTAGCTGACGTCTACTCCATGAAGGGAACCAACCTACCAAATTTCAAGTCTGTAGGTATAATAGTTCCGGAGATATCGTGATTAGTCAGTGAGTGAGTGAGTCACTTTTCTCCTTATATATATATATATAGATATATATGGATGCTAACATTGCTGAGAGAGACTTAAGAATGCTCCTATATGTAAACATTTATGCAAAAGTGGAGTTTAACATGTTTTATGACCACCAACCTTCTCTTTTTCTTTTAGTAATGTAGAGCTAAATCCTATTGATAATAATGGATGAAATATCTAAATCCATTAGAGTAAAAAGGTAACTTACATAAAATTGTATTCAAAATATATATCCTGCTCTGAATCCCAGTACAATAGTCAAGTTTTTGTCAGATCCTGGATCCCAATACAAATTCCAAACATAGCATTGGCAGAATAGTAACATATTTAGAGTGTTGCCGAATTTGACTGACAAACACAGAAGGGGGGGGAGGGCTGATAGTAAGCAGCATTGGTGCGGCAAATTACCATAGAATATGGAGAAGTAAATTCCGTTTAGCTGATAAAAATCGCAATATTTCTAGCTTTAGGTAAGACAATCAGACTGACAAGAAGCGTTTGCGAATACGGGGATTTGGACCACTGTGGTTAGGCTGAAAAAGCCTGCAGTATACAAATTTCACAATTTTCTGGAGAAAATTAATGCAGAGATCAAAGAACGAGTTGTCATAGGCAGGTGTTACATAAAGCGCGGGTGTTAAACTAGATTTAGTAACATTATCGGAGAAAACCAATGAGTAATATGCACCTCATATGTGGCCAAGCCGATTGCAATAGATGTGTATAATAGAGAATGTACTAGGACAGTGTTTCTCAAACTGTGGGGCGCCCCCTGGGGTGGTGGTGCGATAACCTTACGAGGGGGGCGCGAGCATATCAAAAATAAAAGATTTAAAAAATAATTAATTTACTGGACTGAATTAAAACAAAATACTTTCAGACATAATAAAAAATGCACTTTTACTCTGATAAAAGTTATAGGCGATATCAAATCATCAAAAAAATCTTCTTCAATACTTAATTAGCTATATTTGATCCTATAACCAAATAAAAATATTTTAATTAATTTGCTGTAATCCCATGATGAGAGAGTTTTTATTACGTTTTCTTTTTTAAAACTAACATTCTACTCTTTCAGAGAAAAACAGATCCCAGATCCAGAATCGAAAAAATTTAGGAACATAAAAAATTCATCACTGTCATTATTTTTGAAATACTGCACATTATAGCTGTAATTTGTTTGACCTTCTAAGTTATTGGTACAGTTAGTTATGACCCCTCTATTATGTGTTTATTTCTCATTTAAGGAAGTTGTAAGTAATGTATTTCTCTGTTGCACTTTTTTCCATGCAAAACGGTTTTATGATATTTGGAAAACCACGGTGAGCACACACACACTTTGATGGATTACTTGGCCAAGACTTAGACCAAGATGAGTATTTTCAAGCATATAAAGCATAACAATTATTTTTAGCAGTAACATACATATTATCATAATGAATACACTTTTTACCCCGAAGTGTTCGCGCGGGACACACAGATCACGAAATTGTTAATTCTGGCAAAAGTGTTTGTAACCAAAGAAAAATTGAAAAGTCCTTGAAAGTAGGTAAGTAAACTTTCTCTTAATTAAATTATTCACTGGAATAACGATTTGTATCGTGTACAATAAAATAATTATAAAAAAAAGGATTGGAGCGACTCAATAACCCCGCTCGACCATATCGAGTGCGCGCCTTTTCCCAGGTTAAAACATGTCGAAGTCTTTTCGCTTTAAATATAAAAACTAATACAATTATTCTTCATCGGAATTTTATATTATTGTTCATTATTTAACATCAGTTATAAATGCTAATTCTGTGAGGCTTAAAAGGAAAATTCGCTTAAAACTAATTATAATTCGAGCGATCATTTTTTTAAAAAAACATTTTATATTTTTGTAAACCTTGTCGTGCACTTGGCTTTACTCTACTTACAATACAGCTATTATATCAAGAATAGTTTATTTTCTTAGAAATGAACTCGTGCAAAGAGCGGGTACTTCGACCGGTATACTTATAACGTATCAGTGTTGCACAGAGTATTTTGTAACTAATTAATTAATACCAAATTAAGAACAATTTTAATAAGTATTAACGACTTCCATGGGCTTGTCTTGCAAAGCAAAGTTTTTATAAGGAATACTTATGATTAGAAATTGACCCTCTGAGTTATTTTTCTATATTTAGCAGATATCCATGTTTTGTCTTCTAAGGAGTCACCGCATTTTGCAATATGTTCAATTTAAAAACTAGAGAAAGGAAAAATAACATAATAATTATCCTATTACTTAATTTATTTTTTTTTGCTTAAAAGTAGTATTGAAAATTTAATACTTATGTTATTAATTTGTATGGTTTATAATTAAGATCTCGGATTGTAGCTTTAGCTTCAAAGTGCATTATTATTGCATTTAGTGCAGTGCTTCTCAAACTTTCAATACTGACGCCCCCCTTTTCAATCACAATTTTTATCGCGCCCCCCTTATACATAATAATTTACTGAATCCAATAATAATGCACTTTTACGATAAAGCTACAATATTTATTATAAACCGTACAAATTCATGACATAAGTATTAAATTTTGTATATGTTACTTTTAAGCAAAAAAAAGTTAAGTAATAGGATAATTACTAAGTTATTTTTCCTTTCTCTGATTTTTAAATTGGAACATATTACAAAATGCGGTGGTTGCTTAGAAGACAAAATATAGATATCAGCTAAATATAGAAAATGAACTCAGAGGGTCAATTTCTTATCTTAAAACTCCTTTCAAAAACTTTGCTCTGTAAGAGAAGCCCAAGGAAGTAGCTAATAATTATTAAACTTGTACTTAATTTAGTATTAATTAATTAGTCATAAAATACTCTGTGCACCACTCATACATTAAAAGCAGTGTTTCTCAAACTTTCAATACTGGCGACCCAATTTTCAATCATAATTTTTGTCTCGCCCCCCTGTACAACAATAATGTATTTACTGCAATAAAAATGCACTTTGAGAGAGAGACGCTAAAGTTACAATACGATCTTAATTATAAACCGTACAAATTAATTAGATAAGTATATTAAATTTTGTGTATATGTAACTTTTAAGTAATATATATATTTTAAGAAAATTACTTAAAATATATATTACTTAGAATTATGTTATTTTTCTTTCTCTAATTTTTAAATTGGAACAGATCGCAAAAGCATGTATTTAATTAAAGATTTATTTCCTTCAGCATTCATTTCTCAAAGTACAAATGTCATTAGAAAAATAGTCTAGTCAATGTCGCTCTCTATCATATCCATCACATCTGGCATTATAGGGTACGTTTGCGTGAGTCTGGGCAACCTATCGGACGTCTGCGCAAAACATGTAAAAATGCTTTTCCTCGTACAATTCCAGTCAGTTTTGGTCGACTCGATACTCCTATAGCTACCGAATCTAGCTTGAATGTACATTTTTTTAATTTCCACGTTAATTGTAATTCACGGTAATTAAGTATTTACGGCAGTAGATTAAAACAATATCATACATACATTTTTAAGTCGTAAGCAAACATTCGACCATAATAAAGAATCAACAAGTACACAGACGAACGAGCATGGTTCCGAAAATTAAATCAAGGCGATCTTCTCAAAAATACTTAAATTTTGGATTTACCACTACTGAAGTAAATGATGAAAAAAAAAAAGCCCCAGCTCGATATGTGTTAAAACTTACAAATCTGTAGAACAACATGTGAAAGCTGTTTTTAAAACATGTAAAATCATTTAGCTATGTTGGCAAAGAATTTTAAAAAGTATTTTCTGGATGAGGACAGCTTGGTAGCAAGTTAGGATTAGGGATCTATTTCAAGATACTCCAGAAGGGCTCTCAACTTCCGAAGAAGAAATCTTCATAGATTTCACATCCAGTGAAAAATTAAAAGGCAATTTTGTAATAAATCACTCTTTGAATTTAGGGTAGAGGTGGATGAGGAATTATCTGTACTGAAAACAAAAGCACTTCGTATACTATTACCATTTTCAACATCCTACCTTTTTCAAACCGGATTTTCTGCAGTGGATGCCTTGAAGACAAAATATAGATCTCAGCTAAATATAGAAAAATAACTCTTTAAGTGTCAATTTCTGATATTAAACCTTCCTTTGAAAAACTTCCCTCTACAAGACAAGCCCGTGGAAGTTCCTAATAATTATTAAATTTGTTCTTAATTTAGTATTAAGATTGATTGATTGAATATTAACGTCGCACTGTTCAGCTGCACGAGGGCTTTTGACGACGGACCACGTAATTTTGAACCATGGTCAAGTGACGTGGATGACACTTGAGCTGGCACCCCTCTCTCCTAACTACCACACCAACGGGAAAACGTTTCAACTCTCAACAGATTTAACGTGCGTCGCTGCCCTACACGGCGGGTCTTTAGTGGTACTGGGCTCGAACTCGTGACAAGGCAAGCCACGATCCGATACCTATACCACTCGGCTACCGCGGCCAAATTAAGTAATAAGAAATTATTTATAAAATACCTTCTTCAGTACTGATACATCAAACGTATACTGGCTGAAACACCGGCTCTTCGCACCAGTTAATTTTTTTAAAAAAATAAAACATTATTCGTGATATAATAGCTGAACTGTAAGGAGAGTAAAACTGTGTGCACGATATTGTATACAGAAATGTAAAATGATTTTTTTTTAGATAAATGCTATAATTGTAAATAACTGTTTAAAAGAACTGTAATTTTAAACCTCACACAATTAGTATTTAGAATTAATGTTAAATTATGAAAAAGAATATAAAATTCCGATGAAGAATAATTGTGTTACTTTTTAACATTTAAAGCGAGAAGACTTCAAAATGTTTTAACCCGGGAGCAGGCGCGTACTCGATACTAACATTAATGGTAGTGCGGGGGGACTCAGTCACCCCAACCATTTGTTTAGAATTATTTTTACTGTAAACGATACAAATCGGAATTCTAGTGAATATTTTAATTTATAGAAAGTATACTTACCTTCTTTCAAGGACTATTCAATTCTTTGATGATTTGAGAAAAAATCCAATAAAACTGAACTAAAATGATTCAAAAGTACAAGACCATAATAAAGGACGCAAATCAGACACTTTTCAATTATCCTACAGAAATGTTAAACCAATCAATTCTTTTCCAAATATCGCAAAACTCAATTATTTACAATTTCCCTAAGCGAAAAGCAAACGCATAAAAGATGGGAGGGAACTAATATTGATAATAACCATACCATAAGATTGAAGGTCAGTCAAATGATTAGCAAACGTACTATGCAGCCTGGCTGAAAAGTGAATCATGACTTCCTTTTCTTTTTCTACAACTAATGTACAGTACTTCAATAATAATTACAGTGGTGAATTGTTTATCTTCTTAGAATTTTTCTCAGGGTCTGGGTTTCGTTTTTTCTTTTAACGAGTAATATTTTATGTTAAACCGTAATAAAAAATCTCTCATTGAGGAAATACAGCAAATAAAACAAAATGTTTTTTTTTTCTTTAATTTGGTTTTGGGATCAAAGATAGCTATTTGATGACGGAAAAAAGCCAGATAATAAACATAAATTATGTCAGTGTTGTTGCGTGTATTTTTTTTTATTATGGAAGAAAGCATTTTGTTTTACTTCTCTTTCAGGTTATTTTTTTTAAAAAAAAATCTTTAAATTTTCGATACGCTAGCGCCCCCCTTGTAGGGTCATCGCGCCCCCGGGGGGCACGCCCCACACTTTGAGAAACACTGATTTAGTGCATTATTAATGTATAAGGAGGGGCGCGATAAAAATTGTGATTGAAAAGGGGGGCGCCAGTATTGAAAGTATGAGAAGCTCTGTACTAGGACCACTTTCCGAGGAATAACTCTCTGCACCATACCACAATCCAAAGTATCATTCGATGGTTGCGAGATACCAGATCCTTTCAGATAACGAGGACTAATGTTCAACAAGAACGCTGGTTGGTCACACACCTGAATTGGAAAACCAAGTATTGCAATGGTTTGCTGAATTACCGTCGACCAGTACACGAATAGTGGTGCAGAACTGGGTATTCTTCACGAAATGGTAGGGAAAGTACTGTGCGTGGAGTTGATGCTCTACAATTCTGTACCAATCACTTGTTGTTGAATTTATGACGTTGAATCGTGGTGCCTTTTTCTTATTGTAAATATGCTTTAAATCAGGAGTCTCAGGAGTGTTAAATTTCTCTAGAGGTCTGAAAATATAAACAATTTTCAAACAGATATAATTCTTTTAAATTGAAATTAAATGATTGGAATAATTTAACATTATTTATAAAAGAATAAGGCTTTAGAAAAGTTTAAATTTCTCTAGAGGTCTAAAAATATAAACAATTTTGAAACAAGTATAATTCTTTTAAATTTAAATTAAATGATTCAAATCTTTTACACATTATTCATACAGACATGGGGCTTCAGAAAAGTATAAAATATTTAAAATATAATAATAATTTTAAAAATCATAAGCATATGAACATTTTATAATAAATATCACGTGTTTTTTGCTTTGCGCAAGCTATTTTCTAAAATAGTAGCCCCTCTGATGTATAAAACTGTATAGAATGATAAAATGCCTCATACTCTTTAAACTCTACCTATAATTTTAGTATTTTATATCTTTTGCATTTCAAAATATTTGTAAAACATTGCAATTTTTGAAATATTTTTTAAAAATGTATTTTTTTATTTATTAAAATATGTAAGTTATCGTTCTATTTATATAAAAATATCTACAGTGTAATAAGATAACATTTAACTTTATAAATCAACTTATAGCTAGTAATTAAAGCTACGATTTTAGAAAATAGCATACGCGACGTAAAACTTAATAAATATTTCTTATAGAAAAGTTTCTTATTTTCATATGCTTATAATTTATAAAATTATGATTATATTTTAAACATTTTATACTTTCCTGAAGCCTCATTCATTTATAAATAATCTGTAAGAGATTCGAATTATATATATTTAACTTAAATTCATAAGAATTGTACCTATTTGAAAATTATTTATATTTTCAGACATCTGGAAGAATTTAACACTTCTGAGACCCCTTAAGTCTAATAGCCGTATTATTTACCTCTTATTTTCCTTTTTTTAATCCACGCAACACCCCACCCTTCGTAACTGTTTTGTAAATTCATCCAACTAAACCTGGTTTTCGACCCCATGTTTTATGATACTTTTTCATCGCCATGTTGCCTACTATCACCCCTCTGGAATTTTCGATCGAATTTGGTGACCCACTGTTTGTTCAGTTATATTAGGGCATCTCTCTCAGCTACATTATATAATTTTCACAAAATAAATCATTTTCAGAGTTTATTTTATGTTACAATATAATAAATATATACGAAAGTTATATATTATAAGTTATATATACAATTTCCAGAGACAGTCTTATAAGCAATTTAATACATATTATCATTAATAGCATTGTACATCGTTTAATAATTCGTTTTAACTGTACCAAGCAAAGTTGGAATAAATGTAAATTCGATACTAAATCTTACATATTTCCATTCAGACTAACATAGAAATTAAGAATAATCAATATGTCAATGCTAGACGATGTATTGTTTTAAAACTTGATTTAATTTGCATAACACATACACCGTTCCATCATTTCAGAATCGATAACCGCTAATGTTTCACAGTAAATAAGGAAAAATTTCAAACAAAAATTTTATCTCCGGAAGGCTATGATTTTTGCGCTTATATTTCAAAAGGTCATCTTCTAACTGTACTCTTGTGTCGAAATCTCCCCGACATTGATTTTTTTTTACGGAAATTCGATTCATATATATATTACACTACAATTTTTTTTATGTTTTTGAAAGGTTTTCGATGTACAAAGATTCTAATACTCAACTCCATAAAATAAAAATGTTTAAATTTAATATTTTCATTATGGCATCGTAAGACATCCATAGTAATGACATTTTTAAAATTAGCTCAATGGATGTTTAAGTTAAATTCAAACATTCACCTTTACTATTGATTCTAGGTTCTCCGCATAGAGTGCGAATGACAGGTACTCATTTTTTACCTCCAATATGATATTAAAAAAAATTAATTCTGCTGTAGGTGCAGAAGTCATTTAATTTACTCTCAACCCGATCTCTCGTCATCAAAATAAAAAAAATCCTCCGCTCACTGCAACCGTGCCTATCTTCGCAATATTCGATATTCTCGTTAAGCAGTTATCGTTCTAACTTTTAAAATGTTTAAAAACTGCTTCGAATGAATTATATTAGTTTGAAAAATTGTTTTCTTTTTTACTTAAGTTCTTTTTTTTTTGTCATTTTCATCTTCTTGATGAGAAAAAAAATAATCATAAAGTGGAAACGATCTTTAAAAAGAAGAATCCTCTCTTCTAGTTGAAGTAAAAGTGAAAGATAATATCAAAGAACACTTTCTCAATTGGAAGGTTGTATGAACACGAGTAATAAGTCTGACTTTCAGAACTGTTTTTTGATTGGTTTTCCGAAAGTGAGAATATCGTGTGTTTTTAACTTCTTTTTTCATTATTTCTCAAAAAATGTTCTTGGATTTGATTTCATTTTACTATTTCATTTTAGAATATCGTTGTCAGGTGAAACTAGTAAAATTTTACCGCGTTCCCAAATACAGAACAATTCTTTTCTGAGATGAAATATAGAAGTGGATTCGAGAAAAGTTATCTGTCCGGATATAATAGTCCAGGAAATGAAATACGTGGAAAATATATGTGAAACAATAGGAAAAACTCAATTTTCCTGAGATAATCGATTTTGGTGCCGTATACTGAACCCGAAATATTCATATTTTGACATCAGAGTATCTCGTAAAAAACTGCTTATTCGAATATTTGAATTAGCATATTCAGCTCTAGATATTGTCTTATCCAACTCTGTTATAAATATTGCAATTCTATACGGTATCTTCATCTACCTCCTTTTTTCAGCAGAATGCATGCGGGTATTGTTTTTGCCGAAAATATACTTTTTCTGAATGTCTTCTGGAAAGTATATATAGAAAAGTTTTGAATTGCATTTCAGAATTTCGGATGCAGATGTTTTTCATTTAAATGAGTGCACATGTAAGTGTTATCAAAGTTGCATGCTGTTTTATATCACACAACTGAAGTTTGTTTGTTCCGATAAATATTATTGTCAACAATGCCCTTGGAAAATAATTTCTTATTTTTAAACTGTTATTCTTAGTCATAACCACAATATCCCGAGTTATCTCAGGATTGTATATACTGCAGTTAATTATTATCCCGAGAAAACTCGGATGAAGCAGAATTCGTCAGTACGATTAGCTTTATCACGGTTTTACTTGGCATGGAGAAAATGAAAAGAAATATTCAGCTTTGATCGGCAGTTTGCCAAGTTTTGTTGCTTTAGCAGGTCTTTTGGTGGGACTGTCATGTGTTTTCACTATTGTATAGTATATGTCGGCTTGTGGATTATGAATATATTAAGAAGGATAGTTACGTTGAAAAAATAAAGTAATGACGATGTGATGCAAGATGGCGAAAGCTATGATTTTTCAGGGGGACATTGAAAATAGTAATTCTTCTATATGTAACCTTATTGAAGACAATTATAGCTTTATTGAGGCAGTGTACTCTGTGCTCCCGAAAAAGAGATTCCAGAGGTAAGCCAGTAAGAAAAGAAACCAGATACCCGTGTACAGAATGTCAGCTATCACTTTGCGTTGTCCCTTGTTTCAAAAACTATCATAAGAAGTTCATCAAAAAATATTCTATCACAATTAATGAGAAAAAGGGTCCACAATTTTCGCTGCAATGTCCTACATGTCTCGCATAAAATAATATCCTAAAATGGCCCTGTAGAGGAATGTCCTATACCTAGGATACGTAAAAGGGTTCACTCTCGGTAATTCCACACCAAGTCTAGGTGAGTTCGCTGGCTCCAAATTCGCCAAGCTCCTTCGCAATTTCCACTGTTCCAAAATCCGCCTTACTTCGCGGACTCAGGTATAGCTATATCACAAGTCTGTAGTTGGAGGGGCCTTCAATTCGGTTCCCTCACTTAAAGTTTCGCCGGTTCTGACTCTGCCGTACTTCGCGGATCCAGTATCGCTGTCTTTCGTTGATCGGGACTCGGATCATTCCCGGATCTCCCCAGTTCAGAATCCGCCGTACTTCGTGGATCCAATATCGCTTTCTTTCGTTGATCGGGACTCAGACCGTTCCCGGATCTCCCCAGTTCGGAAACCACCGTAATTCGTGGTCTCACTAACGATTTTTTCACTTCGCTGAAGGGACGTCTGGCGGCGCCTTCAAAATCCATTCTCCCTGTGTCCTCTCTCACTCTCTTTATATACCTATCGTCTCTCGCCTCCTAATTCCTTCTTTTATTTTGTTCGTAGGCCACCCTTGTTGGTCTCGGCTCATTTGTTGTCTTGCCGGTTGGGCGTCGTTGTCTATATGCACATTGTAAGTTTTCAGACGCGCTGTAGTCACCTACTCGTGGGAAAACGAAAGCACACTGTTACGACGTTCTTTTTGACGGTCTGGACAGCCTGGGAAAAAAAGGTCAAAATCTTTGACCACTTATTTGCGAAATTCTTTCCCAGAAATTAGGTAAATGTCTGGAATTTTCCCAACATCTGTCGGCATCAATCTTAACAATTAGGGAAAAACGATCGACTTCGTCACACTGTCATATAATAAAGAATAAATAACTATATTTCACTAGGATAAAATTATTTAAAATTGTTAACGGTGTTTCTACTGCACCTGATGAAACTGAATACGTTTTTCTTCCATCCACTAAATTTTGGAAATTTTAAAAGTGAAACTATGTTCAGTTGCTTCGAATGTTAATTTGAACGCTTGTGCTGAGCAATCATTTTTCCCATAATGTGAGAAAAATTTCTAGATGTTCTCTCTCGAACTGCGATCTGGTTAAATGTCAGCCAGTTCATCGCATTACTACTCTGAGATCTAAAGTATCATTTTGTTTTTATTATCATCAATTTTATCGATAGGTTGTCTTGTTGTTAGCCTCTAGTTAGAATTTCTAAGGATTCACAAAATGTGACAATACATTTTCACTAAGAATTTCCATATACTTTTTGAATCATTTCTGTTATTTAGAAATGTAGAGCGCTTTGTTCATTGTAGCCAAAAGTGCTGCTATCATAAACAAAAATCACTAACTCGCGTATTAACTGTGTAATGACTTCAAACAGCTCTGGAAAACAATTTATTAACACAGTATGAAAATTCATCAAAAATTGTTTCATTACAATTTATTTGTAAAATGGGTCCGCAGATAAGGAGTCTCATTCGTTGCAATGTCTTATATTGCTTGCATAATTATACTTAAAAAAAGTGAACCCTTAAAGGAACGTTCTATACATATAATGAGCCAAAGGGTCCACAGTTCTCAATTCGTTCTCGTTAATTCCACACCGAGTTTGAGGGAGCTCGCTAGTTCTATCTCCACTGTTATCGATGACTCTCAAGTCTATCGTTAACGAGATGACTCTAATCGGATTCTCCCTTGTCAAAATCTATTTCTGCAACTTCTTCATTCTCCCGTTATAAATATCTCGTTTCTCATGGTCACTCACCACCTATCACCTTTGATATCTTGTCCGTCGGCCGCTATTAGAGGGAGCATGTATGGGCGCATATTGGGAGTTATATCTTCTCAAACGCGCTATCGTCACAGTTTCGTGAGAAAACGAAAGCACATTGTACATGTGTCTCTTTTAACTTTCGGTCTGCCATGGGGAAAAAATGGTCATAGTTTCTGACCACCCATTTGCAAAACTTTTTCCCAGTAATTAGGGAAACGATTGGAATTTCCCCACGTTTGTTGGTGTCCCCTCTTAGCAATTAGGGGAAATAGACTGGGTACATCAAAACTGATTAAATTCTTCAGATCTTTCCTGAAGTCACGAATACAATAAGAAGCTTTCTGGTCTGCTTAGATTCAATTTTTCTCGACCCAGTAAACAATATAAATCCATTTGTTATGATTGTTCATGGGTTTTTTTTATCATTACAGACTTGCTTCTTTGCAACTTCGTTTCATGATGAACTTTGATTCAGTTTTTTGTTTGTGTTTATAATGAAACACGCAACGTATGCTTAGCCAGCAGTGATACACTGCTTGTAGAAAAATGAGTTTTACAGAGAAAGTGCACTTCCAAAAATGAGCTTCAGAAAGTAGATTATTGTAACCTAGAAGATATATGTAGGATTAAAAGATTAAGAAATTTATCTCCCTTGACGGAATCGCCAAAGAACCTTCGGGAAGCCGGTATCGACCTTTTAGAGTTTCTGCTAGTGTAACTGTTCTCGTGAGCCATGTGATATCTTAAATCTAATTAAATTTGTTATTTGATTAAGAGATAAAATTTACATTTTGTTAATTTTTTCTACCACTGAGAAATGTTGCTATTTTCAGCCACTATAAATGTATATCATATGAGTCTAGGCAAAATCCCATTCTGAGAAAAAATGAAAGATTTTTGTTTCTTTATTCTCAATGATTCATGAAATTCTAATTTTTAGGCGTTCTATTACATAAAAATTATTTACTTATTTGCTCTGGTAAAACACATATACAATGTGTACTATAGAAGCCACATTCCAGTGATTGAGAAATAGTTTAATATAAAATCGTACATTACCTCTTTCTTTTTTACTGCAAAAAAATGTCTTTTTTCCAGATAACAGTTAATATGAGAGTAAAAAAGAAATTTTTTATTTGTTGGAAACAGTTGTTGCTAAAATAAATAAAATGTCCCCCCCCCTCTCCTACGTTAACACAATTTTTTAAATTAAAAGAAAAACCTATACTTGAAATTTATTATCGATTAAAATTTAACTTTATTATAAACACGCTAATTTTAAAGAGAAATTATACATTAAAAATTTTTCGAAAAAATATCTAATACTAACTTATATGAATTTAGTAAGATATAAGCTAAAATACTGAGTAGAAATGAAATTCTGATTTGACTAAAAATGAGAAGGAAAAATTGCATGGTATATTTGAAGGAATTATAACTAATAATAATATTGTTACAAAATTGTTAAAAGGTTATATTTCAATGGTTCATAGTTTTTAGCTTGTTTTGCAAACATAATGAATTAATGAATTCTATATTATCCATGCTATTTACAGATATTTAGAAAACACTCATAAACATGTAGTTGTTATAAAACTGTAAAGTACGTCATTCTTCCATATTAATCATATTTTATTTTTTTAAGTCCCTAAAACACATTTTTCTCTTGTACTGTTGTCGATATTTTCAATTTATTGGAACATTTATTCCATTTTTATATCCATTAATATATTTCTATGAAATATTTTCTCTTCCTATTTATTTTTATTCCTCAATTTCTCTATTACTTAACATAAATATGTTTTCAAGTGCAAAAAAAAAAAGTTTCTTTAACGTGTATTGCATATCCTATCCATTATATTTAAGAGGATTTTCAATTTCAGAATACTGTGCGTAATTTTTAAAATTTTGTGTTTGTGATTTTATTTTATTTTCTAAAAATCTTCTGTTTCTCTTAGCTCTAAGATTACATGACATATTTCTGTTTCCAGGAAAATTACAATTTATACAACTTGGTTATTTTAAATGCACCAATTCATTTCAAAGAGAGAGAAATAGTTAAAAACTTTCATCCCAGACATTTTGTATTAAAAGTTTTATCAATGAATAAAATCCCGTTTGCAAAGACTTTTTGAAAAACTTCATTTCTTACTCTGTTGTGACTTTTTTTTTCAATTCTGCATGGAAGACTGTGAAGGATGAGAAGCAGTAGCGTTGAAGAATATATTTTAAGTCGGTGACATCTTTTTGATCGATGTTCTTTCTCAAAAGTCGAAAAATACCGTTGCTTTGGCATAATGTTTAGTTCCCAGCAACTTTACTCATTGGTGCATGAAACGTTAGATTCAAAATATGACACGTATAGAAATTTCCAGATCAAAAATAGAGGACATACTAAGCTTTTTTCATCGAAGTGTGTTAAAAATAACCCTAGGTCAATAATTTAACTTCTCGTGAAGCAAGTTAAGTTGGGTAATCTTAAAAATGTTCGATAAAGATTCGTGATGTCTTGGTGAAATTGGATTTTATTTTTATGACCCATATACACGTACATGTTTTTTGAAGCTTTAATATAAGCTGACGGTAGTGTTGTTCAATTTTCAATGACCTATATAAAAAAAATTTAATTGAGTTGAATGAAAATGTTGGATAATAGAAGTTATTACAAAGTTATGTTGATAATATCAAAATTTATGGACCAAAAGTTTGAAAGATTTATTCATCAATACTTATGTTTATTAATCTACAATGAATGTGTTACGTAATGTTATTATTTTTCTTTCAATTAATTTTTAATTAGTGTTGCTAGCATAATTGCAAATTGAATTTATTTCTAATAAGAAATACTTCATTTTTGCTTGTAAAATACTTATTTATCTATTTTTTTTTCAAAGTTTAATTTAAATATTTTTTCAAAGAATTTTGAATTTTAAACGAGATTGAAGTGATTAATATATACAAATAAATCTGATTGATGAGTCATATATATACAGTGGGACACAAGAGTGTTCGTATACTTGCAATTTCTTATAAAAGTTAATGTTTCAACTAATAAAAATTAATATATTGTAATTGTAATTTTTTATGATATCTGTACCTTGTTATAAATGGAATGATATAATTTTTTTAAAAATAGTATAAATATTTTTTAAAAAAATTATAATCACACACACACACACACAAAACTACTAAAAATTACACCACAAAAGTCTTCATGCACTTAACAAAATCTCAAATTAGCTTTAAATATTGTATTTCTTTCTTAATTTAGTACTTAGTAGGATATATTTTAGTGTCCACAACAGCTTTTAGGCATTTGGGTATAGATTTAATCAGTTTTTTTTTGTAATTTCTGCATCGAATTTCCTTCATTATTCCGTGATTATTGTTTTTACTTCCCATTATGTGTTTATTTGTGTTTGTGATATTTTCTTTTCCTACATTAAAATATCACCAAATATGTTTTACTGAGCTAAAAAAGTGGTTGAGGAGGTGTATTCATAATTTGGGGACAGTTATAGAGACACCAGTGGTGTACATTAAGAACAGTGCGTTTGGCATCATTATCCTGTTAAAAAATGAAGTCGTCTCCAATATCCAAATTTTAAGCAGATAATTTAAAATTTATCTTTAAAATATTTAAATAAAGCTCATGATTCATAATATCAACAAAAAATACTAAATTACTTAATTATGTGGCCGATTTATACCCCCCCCCACGCAAAAACACTTCCATCTTTATGTTTTATTGACCCAACTAGATACTAGGAATTAAGTTTCAGGAAATTCAAAATTGACAGCAAATTTATTGGGATGGCAGATAATTCAAGATTTGTGGTTCCAATGGGCTTATAATGGCTTGTAAAATAAAAAATAAGGGGTTTAATCCCATGAATTTATGTGGAACAAGAACTCCTCCACCTCCATGCTTCAGCATTGAAGTGAATGTGTACTGGCGGGGGGGAGGGTGTTAATTTGCCTCATAGTTAGGTAATTGGGCATTTTTTAATGGTATTGTGAATCTTGAGCTCTATTTAAATATTTTAAAGATAAATTTTAAATTTTCCGCCCAAAATTTGGATATTGGAGATGACTTAATTTTTCAAAAGGGTAATGACGCCCAGTGCACTGCTCTCAATGTACGCCACTGATGTCTCTATAACTGTCCCCAAATTATGAAAACACATCCTCAATCACTTTATTTAGCCCAGTAGAATATATTTGGTGAGAATTTGATGTAAAAAAAAAAAAGAAAACATCAAAAATAAACGCAAAATGGGAAATAAAAACAATAATCTCAGAAGAATGGAGGAAAATCGATGCAGAAATTACAAAACACTGCTTAAATCTATACCAAGACGCTTAAAAGTTAATGTGGATACTAAAAGATATCCTAGATTGAGAAAAATACAATATTTAAAGCTAAGTTAAGATTTTTGTTAAGTGTACGAAAACTTTTGTGGCGTAATTTTTAGTAGCTTCTTCCGTGTGTGATTATTAATTTTTTAAAAATATTGTTATACTATTTTTTTTAAAAAAATAATTATGTCATTCCATTAAGAACAAGTAGCAGATATCATAAAAAAATTAAAAGTACAAATATTAATTTTTATTAGTCGAAAACATTAAATTTTATAAGAAATTTCAAGTGTACGAACACTTTTGTGGCCCACTGTATACTTAAGAGTAGAATTTAATAGAACTATCAGTTTTAATTCTTTTTTTTTATCTAGTTTTTACTACATTCTGTTCCTTTATGTAAATCGTTAGGTTTTTTTAACACCTAGCTAAGCATAAATTACACTGTAACTAAACTCTCTGTTAAACGTTATATTTTCTATTTCAATATTTTAAAGTTTTTTTTCCTGAAAGATAAATATATGGAATATTTTTTTTTAAAAAATGTGTTTCATTGGGCGGCGGAAATAAATATTTAACAAACTTATAATTCTGCTATTTGAACCACATTTATTATTTCGGTGTTTCGAATGTCTATGAAAAAGAAAAATATTTACAATTGTAATCAAAATCATGTTTAACTTTGTTTTGATAAAATGTTATTTAATATCTCTCTATATGCATAAACAAATTTCATGATGGTGCAATAAATTCATTTATTTATTGCACTCACGAGAGCAATAATTACATCTATTATGATGGTAAGGATTTACATTAACGTAATAAAGTAGTCAAAAGAGGTGATACATTGCAAATCTTACAGGCAATTGAATAAAAATCCATATGCAGAAAATTGTAGAACTTTATATGGAATTCAAAATAAAAACAAATATCAAGGATATATTCTTTGTTTTTATACAAGCCTTTAAGATCATTTTAGAATAAATAACAATTTCAGTTATAACAGCGTTTCTCAAACTGTGGGGTGCGCGCCTAGGGGAGCGTGTTAACCCTACGTGGTGGGCGTAAATATATCAAAAAGACCAACATAAAAGATTTAAAGTAAAAACCAAATACATTCCGACTTGATAAAAAATTAAACACATATTCACACTGATATAAGATGCTTATAAATGTATCAATATGGCAAAAAGTATTTGATAATTAATTTATCAATACTAAATTAAAAGCAAGTTTAGTAATTACTAGTAACTTTTACATGGGCTTGTCATATTCAAAATATAATGCATATTTTGATATTTTGTGTGGTTTATATTTAAAATCACGTTGTAGCTTTGACATTAAAATACTTCAATATTGCATTTATTACATAGTTGTTGTATGAGCCGGGTGGGAGTTGATGAAAATTATGACTGAAAATTGGGTCGCAAATATGAAAAGTTTGAGGAACACTATTATAATAGTTCACGCAATGAATTAGCTGCTGTTGATTCTAAAAAAGATGGTATATAGACAGAAAGATTGATTATATATATATATAGTGTCTATCAGAAGAGTAAACATGGCTCTCAATTTGTGAACTCTCCACATACAAATCCATTTCTCTTTCCTTTAGGTGAAGAGCTGCGGTAGCCCTGTGGTAAGGGTATCGGATCTTGACAGCCATGCCATGAGTTCGAGCCCAGTACCAGTAAAGACCTGCCGTGTAGGGCAGCTATGCACGTTAAATCTGTCGAGAGCTGAAACGTCCTCCGTGGTGTGGTAGTTAGGAGAGGGGGTTCCAGCTCAGGTGTCGTCCCCGTCACTTGAATAAGGTTAAAAATTACGTGGTCCATCACCGAAAGCCCTCGTGTAGCTGAACAGTGTGACGTTAATATTCACTCACTCGCTCCTTCTGGTGAAACAGAACTACATAGCACATGCAAATAACAGTTTTGCAATTTGAGAAATGAGTACGTAGAGTTGTATAACTTGTACAATGAATGTTGATCCAACGTTAGGCGGACAGTGATTAACCCTTCCTACTACTTATTATTAAAATCACATGTTTTGCTGCATCTCATTCTGTCAATGGTGAACTATAGCTCAATTGTCAGCAAAGCTCCAACGAATTCTTCTGGCAAAAATAATTTATTATTATTTTTTTTTCTTTTAATCATTTTGCTAACATCTCCTGCATCAAAACAAGATATAAAGGATGTTCAAATGAAAGGGATTCTAGGGGTAAATCTATGAGATACGTAGGGTCAGAAATGAGGCAGATACAGAGATAGAAATGTGGGAAGGAAGTTTTGATCTGGGTACCTTCCGTTCCGAATGCGAGTACTTTATCGACAACGCCAAAACGAACGTCTTCGCTTGTTGTTTGGTGCTAGTTTATATAGATATGTCACCGCCACATACCCCCATGCCAGTGATTCAGCGAATAGGCGAACGAACGATACCATTTTCGTGGCGAGTATGTGAGAAGTTGCGTCACTCTGTGGATTGTGTCATTCGTGCGTGACGGCTTGAGAACTGCGTCATTTGTGTGAGACGGCTTTGTGTGACTGCTTAATTGCGTCATTTGTGCCTGATGGCTTAGTTGCTTTTGTGGTGGATAGATGGCACCATGGCAGCGGCGCTTGAAGTGTGAGGTTCACTTTGCATGACCAGGGTCACCAATATAGGAAGGATTCGATATGGGTACCTTCCGTTCTGAACGCGAGTACTTTATCGACCACTCCAAAACGATCATGCTGGTACTAGTTTATATATATATATATATATATATATATATATATATATATATATATCACACCGCCACATAAACAAAAATATCTAAAGAGTGAAATACATAAACATGTTTGTTAAAAAAAATCACCCCTGATGGAAATTTACGATTTCCCTCCGCAAAGAACGAAGTCGGTTCATCATGGAACCAGTTCAGGACTGCAGCCATTACGCCAGTGTCGGAGTGAAATCATTGACCCATTAGTATTAGTAAAGTGACCAGTTTTTTTACAATGAAAAGGAGGAAGTGCGTGAAAAAATTAAGAAAAAATTACAACGTAAATATATGAAACATTTTATTAATTCAAATAAAAATAGGCTAATTACGCTTGCATTCGTTTTAATTATTTACTTAAACGAGTACTTACTTTCCCCTTGTATTTTTTGTTTTCTCAGTCTATCATTTTCTAATATATCGGAAATTTCGGAGGAAAAGATATCCTTTATTTTGAGACTTACAATAAGAGTGCTACAGCTTAAGTATCAACATTCAATCTCGATTTCTCACTTGTCTAAAAATCATTCCCAACTGAAGAAACTCTTTCAATTTCTGCATTAGTTCCAGGTCAGCACAACTTAAATTCAACAACTACATTATCATTTGGCAAGTATATCTTTTATCAATTTAAGCATGCTGATTTATGTATTGTTCCAATTTATTAGAATTTAAATAAACAGTCAGTCGTCTTTCTTCTTCAAACAGACCATTGTCATCGATTCTAATATCTGGAATTTCTTTCGATAAAAACAATCAACACAATATTTTATATCTGCCCAATTTACTTGCGGTGAAGTCAAAAAATACCATTAAAAACTGTTACTTTGTGTGATATTTATTTTACACCATTCTTCGACATATTGGAAACATGTTTGGTTCATTTCTGAATAGAAATTAACAAATCAATTTTAAAATATTGAAAAGGAGGACACTTTTCGAGGAAGGACAGAACCTATAAAAGGAGGCCGGTTGATCACTTTAGCATTAGGCCGTCTACATCACATTTCCCGCTGACAACTGAGCTTTCAATTTTTAAGGTCTGTGAAAGGCGAGATGTTTCCATTGGAGGCTGACGGACGTCCGACTGGAAGTGATGACACCAGGTTTTATCCTGCACAAAGTCGTTACCATCATAACAGTAGCGCTGTAAATGTTGTAAACTCAGGCCCATTCTGGCTTACACCTTTCCAGAGTTAAAAACTTTATTACAGTTTGCTGATCCGTTTTGGACGCACTTGCAATTCACCAGCAATTTTTAAATAAATGACACGACCTTGCGGAAACAGTTATCACAAATCTGTGTTTGGGCACAAATGTGCATGGTACAAGCATTTCTAATATAGCATTTGTTTTACCAAAAAACGTTGAAAAGAGTTCGCATGCGAGGCTTCAAATCCCTTTTTTTGAACACGTCTAATATTCCATATGTATTATCCCTTTTTGTTTTCAAGGATATGCGAATCATACACTTTTGATTTATAAAGGAAAACAAACATTGATTTTTTTTAATTAAAAAATCAGTTCACATTTACTAATCAGTAACAAATTTACTAACAATAGTGTTTCTCTTTTCATTATATGTAAAGAAAAAAATACAAACAAATATTCTCATTACATGAATAATGCTTTTCTCAATAAACTTTAAAACAGTGTTTCTCAAACTGTGGGGCGTGCCCCCTGGAGGGGCGCGATAACCCTACGAGGGGGGCGCGAGCATATCGAAAATAAAAGATTTAAAAATAATTTAATTACTGGAATAAATTAAAACAAAATACTTTCAGACATAATAAAAAATGCACTTTTACTCTGATATAATTTATAGGCACGCGATATTAAGTCATCAAAAATAAAAACTTCTTCAATACCTAATTAGCTATATTTGATCCTATAATCAAATAAAAAACTTTTATTTGATCTGCTGTAATCCCATGATGAGAAATTTTTTTCATTGAGCTTTCTGTTTAAACCTAACATACAACTCTTTCAGAGAAAAAACAGATACCAGACGCAGAATCGAAAAAATTTAGGAACATAAAAATTCATCACTGTCATTATTTTTGAAATGCTGCACATAATAGCTGTAATCTGTTTAACCTTCTAAGTTATTGGTACAGTTAGTTATGACCCCTTTCTTATGTGTTTGATTCTCATTTAGGGAAGTTGTAAGTAATGTATTTCTCTGTTACTCTTTTTTCCATGCAAAAGAGTTTTATGATATTTGGAAAACCACGGAGAGCACACACTTTGAAGGATTACTTGGCCAAGACTTATGTTTACGAGTATTCTATACATATAAAGCATAACGCGAAAAACATTTTACACAATTTCATATAATCATAATGAATACACTTTTTGCCCGGAAGTGGTTGCACGGGACGCACAGATTACGAAATGATTAATTTTAATTTAAGTAAACTTTTTTAAATTAAATTTTTCACTGGAATCACGATTTGTATCGTGTACAATAAAATAATTATATAAAAAAAGGATTAAAGTGACTCAATAACCCCGCTCGACCATATCGAGTGCGTGCCTGCTCCCGGGTTAAAACATGTTGATTGATTGATTGAATATTAACGTCGCACTGTTCAGCTACACGAGGGCTTTTGGCGAAGGACTACTAAAACATGTTGAAGTCTTTTCGCTTTAAATATTAAAAATAATACAGTTATTCTTCATCGGAATTTTATATTGTTCATTATTTAACATCAAATATAAATGCTAATTCTGTGAGGCTTAAAATTACCATTCGCTTAAAACTAATTATAATTTGAGCAACCATTTTTAAAAAATCACTTTACATTTTTGTAAACATTGTCGAGCCTTTGGCTTTGCACTCCTTACAATTCAGCGATTATATCAATAATGTTTTATTTTCTTATAAATGAACTCGGGAAAAGAGCGGGCACTTCAGCCGGTATACATTTATTGTATCAGTGCTGCACAGAGTATTTTATAACTAATTAATTAATGCTAAATTTAAAAACAAGTTTAATAAGTATTAACGACTTCCATGGGCTTGTCTTGCAAAGCAAAGTTTTTATAAGGAATACTTATGATTTGAAATTCAACCTCTGAGTTATTTTTCTATATTTAGCAGATATCTATATTTTGTCTTTTAAGCAGCCACCGCATTTTGCAATATGTTCAATTTAAAAATTAGAGACAGGAAAAATAACATAATAATTATCCTATTATTTTATTACTTATTTATTTATTGCTTAAAAGTAGTATACAAAATTTTAATACTTATGTTACTAATTTATATGGTTTATAATTTCGATTGCCTATTGTAGCTTTAGCGTCAAAGTGCATTATTATTGCATTCTGTACATTATTAATGTATAAGGGTTGAAAAAATTGTGAAAATTGGGATCAGAAAGGGGGGCGCCAGTATTGAAAGTTTGAGAAGTGCTGCTTTAAAATGATTGAATAAACAGTTCAGCATATGTATGCTACAACTTGCATTAATTAAACCGTGAAGTTAAATGGTTTATGAATTTATCAACACTTAAGTTAAATTGAAGAACGTATATAACAGTATAGTTCCTGTTTTGAAAGGAATTTTATTTAAAATATAGTTTATGTAGTCATTAAAATAAGTTAAACGTATTTTTTTTAGTCTATAGCTATCCTTTAGTATTTCTAGTTATTACATATTCCGAAGAAAACTTAAACTAAGCCTTTTTTTCCGGTTATTTAAATGAAGTATTTCCCTTACCATTTTATGTTAGATCTTAAATCCTATGTTAAACTTCCTTTCGCCATATGGATATTTTTCTGAATGGTACTGCCTTCAAGCCAGAGTCAAACTTTGTTTCATCCGCTGAAAAAAAGTGAACCATTGAAGGAAATACTGAATGTTTTGCTTGAAATATATTTTAAAAAGAAACGGAAACCAATAAGAATACATGGATGTTTTTCATTCTTTACAAAAAGCTCCAACGGAAAAGGAAAAAGAAAATAAAAATAAGATAGTTGAAATCCCTAAAGTAGGGATTAAAAATGGTTAAAAAGGAAGGGGGGAAAAGAGAAAAATGAGAATGGGGAAAAAAAAGGAAACGGTTAAGTCATAGCCGCGAAGAAAAAGAAAGGTGTATAAATAAGCAACATAAGAAAAAGGGATTTTTGGGGGATTGTTATAAAACGGGTGACATTGTCAGAAACAGACGTCTACAAACAAAAACATTTGTTGGTAAAAGGGAAGAGTTGAAGAATTCCCGACACGCCTGACTCAGCTAAAGACCCGTATTTATTCTATATATCTTTTTTTTTCTAAACAAAAATGTTCTGTGAATGTATAGAACGAAGCTCAAAGTTTCTCTTTTTACAGTTTCAGAACATGTTTCTCCTTTAATTTTCTTTAACTTTTCCTTGCTTTGCAGTTTCTTGTGTTAGTCGACGTAAGATCTTTTTTTCTAACTTATAGAAAAAAGTCTTAGAATTGGTCAAAACAGATTATTTATTTTTGGTATTTAAAATTTTGTCTTCTTTATATGTGAAACAAAATGTATCAAATCTATACATTCAGCTGACATTCTCTTTTTTCACCACTAAAGGTATTGAAAAGCCAAATTGTGCAAGTTATGGCTAAATGAAAAGCCTTTAATTAATGTTTTCCCCAAAGTGGAGCCTGAGACTTCTTAATTTTCAAAATATCAAAACAGATTTTTAAAAGTCAAAGCGATTTAGATTAATAATATTTTCCCTGCTTTTATGCAATTTAAAAGAAGATAAAACATAATCGAATAGAGAATTTATAATTTAACTATTCAATCCTAAAACACATTGACTCAATACTTAATATGCTGTACTTGCAACAAAACGTTAAGAATCCATCGATTTTTTCCAAGTACAGTGAGTGACAATTCATGAAGAAAGTGAATGATTATATGGGAAAGTATTGAACAAATAAACTCATGGAATTGATCCACTTGAATAATTAAACCAATTCAACTAATTGTATTTCCTTGTCAAGGGTGCATAAAATAAATGACATAATATCAAGATTACATAAATATCACATAAACTTAATAAGTCAAGTTCAATACAAATACTATGGTATAATGTCTTAAGGTACCCGGCCATGTTGAGAACCATGAGTTTAAAAAGCGTATAAAAATGAATTCTTTTTTAATATTTAGTTCATTCTGAATTAGAATATACAAATAAAATATGTGTCTTAAGAATTTTAATACATTAAAAATGATTTAAATTGCTAAAATATACAGAAAAAATGACGCTTTCAAAACATTCTTCTTTAATGAAAAATACTTCTAATGTAATAATATTTTGACTATGCATTGTAAGACTTCTCTTCAGAGACCGTGGATAAAGATTTCTTTTTAAAAAATCATTATTTTCAATTACAATCAATTGAAATAATATAACAGGTGTTTTTTTCTTCTTAAAAGGACCCTATTCTGATGTATTAAAATATGAATAAATCCACTTCTAAGTTATACATTTCAAAAATCCTAGTTTAAGAAGTACTACATACAAAGTTATATATAGGCAAAATATTATTATACAGGTAATTTTCTTAAAAATCAGAGTATTTTGAAAATATGGATTCTTCCTTTATTTGCCAAACTATTGCGTTTAAACAATATTTTATTGCAATAATATTCTAAAAACAATTTTATCTGTATATTCTAATCTAAGTAATTTTAAATTTCAGAGAAAAAACTATTTAAATCTATAATTTTTAATTCATGGCTCCGACCGCAGTAGGATACCTTAATCCACTTTTATAATCTAGAAATATTAAAATTTAAATTATCTATTTCTAAAACCACTCAAGATATAAGCCAGGAATGTATTTTTACTAAAATAATATCCCCCTCCCTCAAAACGAGGCAATCCGATGTGTCTGAATTTTTAGGTAGGTGACTAAGTTTGAAAGATTTCATTTTTTATTTTTTAACTTTGTAATTACGATTTATTGTTTATTGGTTAAATGACTGAAGAGTGTTCTCACAATTTAAGAATACTACCGTGTCACTCTCTGGAAGACTTACATATTAATACATAATAGACATAATAAAACAAATCGAAATTACAAATATCGGAGATTGGTAAATAATTTTTAAAAAAAAACGCAAATGAAGTGCAGTAATCCATTTTAAGAGCCTTTTCAAGGGCTCAATATATGTAGATGTTCAAATTGAGACATGGTTTTGAACCCAAGCTTTATCAAATACCATTTGACAAAAAATAGGGACTGCCTGAATTTAAGTTCATCTTGATGTACTACATGGCATTACAATGACAAAAAAAGATGCCCAACTCAGATGTCCTCCATTTTATTTAATTTGGATTAAAATTTATGAGATCTGTCTCTCTATTACTATTCTGTTATCTAACAGTGTGTGACATTAATTCAAATTAATCGAATTCTTTATTCCGTGAATGGCTGGAAAGAGACAAATAAGAAAATTTAGTGGTTAATTTAATTTACCCAATGTAGTATATAGTAAAGTGGAAGACAAATAATTTCTTCTATTGTTGTTGTCGTGTGTTTATTACTGGGATACATGCGAAAGACGTGAGATAGATGAACAGAAACATATAACACAACCACAGAAGAATACAGATTTATTACAAACGATGATCCCAGCATATAACAAGATGAGGTGCGCTGCTTTTCCTTTCGAGACGGGAATCCATTTCATGCGAAAGACCGACTTCTTTCCCGAAGAAGATACAACCAAGGCTTACTCGGGATTCGAACCCGAACCCACTCGGTTACAAGCCGAGGGTCATAGCCACCATACTGACTGGGCGACAATTTCTTCTATTAAATATAATCAGTGACGTGAGTGCTATGGGAAATAAATAAATTTTGGAGATTCTATTGCATTCCAAATGATCAAATTTTCATGGAATTTCAAAAATCCATTTTATTGTTGGGAAATTAACATGAAATTATGCTAATATTTCAATGTTTAGTGCATGCTTCTAAAAAGTAAATTTAAATTCTCAAGTGAGAATTCTCTTTAGATATCAATATTTGTAGGTAAACGTTTTTATTGAAACTATTGTTAAAAAATATTCAATTCAATAAATTAAAATAAATATTCATGATATACAATTAAAAGACCTTAAATGCTTTACCAAGGTTTTTTTTAAAAAACAATTCTAAGAACATAAAACATGTCATAAGCACATCTTGTGCAAAAATTTCTGGAAACGTGATTACTATGTTTTTGGCAGTTTAAGATAGATAATATATCGAACATACATTGAATAATAGATACGTCATTTTTTTAAACTACCTAAAAGTATTTAGAAGGAAGTAAATTTGAAAAAAAAAATTAAATGTTACAGCATCAGCTTTTTAAAAAGAAATATAGATTATGTCACAAACTGTTAGCTCTGTAATTTATTCACACTATTTAATAAATTAATTTTCATTTACCAAAAGAGCATAGAAAAAATTATTAAATCCCAAATAAGTTAAATTTGCATTTTAAAATATTCTCTGAAAAAAATATGAATGTCCACAATGATTTCTGTTGTCATTCTTGTAATTAGTTTAAAACTAATAATTTTGATTACCCATAATTAACAATACCAAAATCACAACCATACAAAAATTGAATACATATATTTTCCATTGAGGTCAAACGTTGCTTGTGAAAGAATTATAAAGGCTAATTGTTATTCTGGCTTTTAAAGTGAGTAATGACTCGACTCTAATTATTATAAAGATTAATAGTTAACCTAATGCATATAAATCCGTATTATTTTAGTCAAGGGAAAAGTTTCTGATACAAAAAGTTTTAAAACAATGGAAGAGATTCATCATTCTAATGAATTATATTACATTTGATTTTAAGGGGAACACATTTTTTATTATTTAATGTATTTTATTTTTAAAAACATTTATTTTACTACAATTTAGCCGTTCAAAGAATCTTATACTGTGGAATTTTTTGAACTAATATTGTGTGGGGAAAAAATGGGAATATTGTGAATTATTTAATGAAAAGTTTTAGGCAATGGGAATATTTCGAAAAGCCTTTTTAAAAACAAAATAATCAAACAATTGATTAAAACCTAAGGAAGCATAATAAATTCATTTTCAAGTCACTTTCGTGTTCTTTTTACATTCATGATAAATATGCTTATTAAAACTCCTCTAGATTTGCAGAGTATTTTATTTTTAAAATATCTAATTTTGAAGTATTTAATTCTGATGAACATTAAACTCTGAAATATTTGCAATGTGTGAGAGATCTGGAGATCGTGCTGGCCAAAATAACAGTCATGCATCTTCTACATTGATGTAGGGTTACGACACGACGGGCAGCATGCAGTATTGTATTATCTCTTTTATAAAGACTCTTCCAAGACACTGAAAATAGAGCCAATTCACCTGTCTGAACACTAGAACGTCCATCGGTGTCGATAAGATACGGGAGCCGGTTTGGGCTATTCTCTTTTCCAAATTTCTGCAGGGATTTCGGATATTTTTCGTGATTTTTAATAATTTCCCATGGTGATTACAAAAATTTTTTTGGTTCTTGGTTAATCAGGAGACATTTTACACTAAAAAATACCTTGAACATCCACTGGTATCGTTTCGACCCCAAGGCAAATGATGTAATAAGCAAGAAGTAAGAAATTTGTTAGCAAATTGATATCTACATTTTATGTAAATACAGATCAGCAGAGCGAAGTCTTATGTGGATTTTATATTTTCTTCATACATTATCAGTATATATGTGTATTTATTGTAATTTATTACAAGATATAAACATATACAATTACACTGTCAACTATTAAACTTACAATAATATAAAATGGAAAGAAATTAAGAAAACTTTACATATTGCACATATGCAGCCAATCACAAAGAACACATGGCTAAATTCGTAGGCAACTTAGAGACATACAGAATCCTAGATTAAGGTATCCGACTAAGTTCCGAACCGTGATTTTGCAAAAGCGTATAGATGGATAATATTTCTGATATTTAGTGTCACTTAGATAAGAAAATATATATATAATTGTTTTAAGAATAGTAATACAATAAAAAAGTCATTTAAGTGTAATATTTTGGCAAAAAATAAACATAGAATGACCCATTTTCGAAATATTCTCCTTTTGTGAAAAATACTTCTATTATAATATTATATTGCTTGTATATAACTAAGACGTCTGTACTGAGGCTCAACTAGAATTTTTGAAATATATAAGTTTAAAGTGTGTTTTTCCATGTTTTACGACAACAGAGGGGAGTAATTTTATAAAAAAAATGCCGGTAATTACTTCAATTGGTTGTATCTGAAAATAATGTGAATTTTTCAAAAGTCATAGTTGAGCCTCTGTACAGATATCTGAGCTATATACAAGCAAAATATTATTATAATAGATGCATTTTTCCCAAAAGAAGAATATTTTAAAAACTGGTCATCCTATGTTCATTTTTTGTCAAAATATTGTACTTAAGTAATTTTTTTATTGTAATACCTTTCTTAAAACAATTTCATATACATTTACTAATCTAAGTGACACTAAACATCATAAATGCTATCCATTTATGAGCTTTTTTAAAATCATGGTTCCGAACGTAGTCGCATACCTTAATAAACATAGCAGCCGCCTCTGGTAGCTAAAGCGACTCTAACATGGTTAGGCATCGAGAAAAATTGGGTTTGGATGATAGTCAAGGGCAAGTCATTGTATATGTCAGTGACAGTGGTGGTGGATCAAACTCTCAGTATACCATGACCAAAATATTTTCAATGTGTGAGAGATCTGGGGATCGTGCTGGCCAAAATAACAGTCGTGCATCTTCTATATTGATGTAGGGCTACGACACGACGGGCAGCATACAGTATTGTATTATCTCTTTTATAAAGACTCTTCCAAGACACTGAAAATAGAGCCAATTCACATGTCTGAACACTAGAACGTCCATCGGTGTCGATAAGATACGGGAGCCGGTTTGGGCTATTCTCTTTTCCAAATTTCTGCAGGGATTTCAGATATTTTTCGTGATTTTTAATAATTTCCCATGGTGATTACAAAAAAGTGTTTTGGTTCTTGGTTAATCAGGAGAGATTTTACACTAAAAAATACCTTGAACATCCACTGGTATCGTTTCGACCCCAAGGCAATTTATCATTATAAATAGTTGTTGTTCAGCAAAAAAATCGCTCACTAAGTATATACTATTAGTAAAACAAACTTTCGGAAGTAATATATTGCACATTTATTTAACTTTGAATGCAGTGTTATTAGATTCACAGTGGAAATAGGGAATGATGGGAAAGGCTACTGATCTAAGTGAGTTTCCCAGAAGGCAGATTATAATCACCCGAATACTCGAAATGAGATTGGTAGGTTGTTCACATGATCTCCCATTTTTAACATAAATGCAGTTGGGATAAGTGGTAGTGAACCCAGAAATAGACACCGTAATGTTGGCCACCCACGCGTCGTCAAAGGAAAAGGACGTAGTAGATTGTGCCAGAAAACAACTGAAGCCAGACAGTGGCTTAACTGACAGCTAAATACAAACCAAGTTCAAGTGCAAGTGCAAGTGTTTCGGAACACTCGTTTCGGCAGGTAATATTAGATATGGGGATGCGCAATATACGTCCCACACGTGTGTTTCTGCTGACCAAACGTCATTGCCAACTGCACTTGCAATGGTACCGGAAAAATCGAGATTATATCATAAGTAAATGGCAGAAAGTTGTCTGGTCAGATGAATCTCAATTTCCCATTGACCACGTTGATGGTGGGGTCAGGATGTGCCGTCTTCCAGGCAAACATTTGCTCTCTTCTTGTATAGCGGGGGATACACAGTCTGGAGTTGGAAGGCGTTTTCATGGGCATTCTGGTACTCTTAGTTAACGTAAAACATACCATGAAAGCTGCGGTCTATATACGCAGAATTGATGATCAGCTGCACCTTTGCATAGCATCTGTTTTTGCAACAGGAAATGGAATATTCCAGTGGAAAACTCCATTTCAGTTCCATGTTCTAGGACTGAAACTGTGTCAGAATGGTTAAAAGAGCATAATGATAAATTTCAGTTGATAACCTGGTCAACTTACTTGACGTTTTCTAATGATACAGTTTATTTGAGCTTTAATAGAAAATCAGCTCAGATATCAAAACCACCAATGTTGACACATCTTGACGTTGCGTGAATCGCTGTTTAAACAAATGGTACAATTTGTCTCCAGTCATCCCCGAACTTGTGGCATCCTTGCTAAAGCGGTGTGCAATGGTTTTGCAATCCAAAGGTGATGAAATGCGTTATTGACTAGGTGTTCATAATGTTTGGGCATTTCAGTGTATGTGCGTGCGTGTGTGAATATGTATTCTAAAATACATTGCATACAGGCACATTTTAAATATAAATGTAATTACAAATTTATAAATTGACATGTTTTGAAAAAAAAATAGGAGCATATTTAGATGAATAATAATCAAACGCATTTACAAATATTTTTTTATAAAAAATTACACTCTATGTAATGCTTTTAAAATCAAAATATTTAAGACATCTTTTTTTAAAATTTTTAACCAAATAAATCTAATAACTATTTGAGTTAAGACATATGTATTTTAGAAAAAAGAGTATAATTATATTTATTAATAATTAAAAACCTATAATTAAACAAATACGAGTTAGTCGTTCAAAGAATTATTACTTAACTATAATAAATCTTTAAGGAAATATGTTGTAAATATAACAAAAAATGGAACACAATGCAAAGTAAGAAAAGTAATCTAATATTGAGGAGTAATCCATATTCGAAAACTTTTTCTGGTAAGGTAGAGTAATAATTAAGTTGGGATTTTCACAAAAAAATTCGTAGAGTTCTATCTTTTTCAGCAGACATTTTTCCAAGATTTAATTAGTATTGTTTCGCAATTTCTTGTTAAGATTCTATTCATCTAAGAATACCGAGTGTTCGCATACAACTGCATTAAATTACACAAAAAGGGAAAGGGAATCATCATAATGTATCATCATGTTAAATTTAATTAGAGCATTTAATATTGCGGCTAAAATTTCCTTTTGTTATATTTTTACTAATAGAAAATTCCTTCTCCCAGTCTTGGAATTAAATTATCTACACGCATTTAAAAAAATACCGTTTTATCTAGATTAAAAATATGAAATACCTTCAAAAGGAAAGAAATATTTTAACCAAGTCAGCCATAATATAAATTGTAAGAGTAACGTGACTTTCGCAAAATGAACATTTCGTTACTTTTGATGAGAAAAGTATTAAAGTAGAATGTAAATTACTTTTTTAAAATGAAGCATGGAAGGCATCCTAGTGTAAGACGAACTAAAAAAAATGTAAGGGATAAAACATTTAGTTTGATCTTAGAGTAATTAAAATTCTTTATCATCATGGAATTAAGTGTTCAGGAGGTAAAAACTGGAAGAAAAAACTTGCATTGATATTTATTAATGTTTATTGTAGTATGCGACTTCCACTTCAAAATTTTAAAAAAAAGTAGGACTTTTGTCAAAAAAGACTTTTTATATTACAATGGGTAATATGTTTCTTTTAACTTTTCAAAAACGGCAATTATACCAAATGCACACTTAATCAATGTCGACTAGAAGAACTATTCTGAATTTTTGGGTTGGCAAAAAAGTATTTTCCTTTTTTTTCTTAGTATGAATTTTTCTTTTCAAGAAATTAAACTTAATATGTCCAATATTTTCCTTTCAGCTTAATTACTCGTTGACATTTTTCTGATAACTTCATGAATCCGTTCTCATTTTTCTGGTCCTTTTCAGCGAAAAACTATGCATAGTTTGATTTGAGGTCATCATTATTATTAGAATTTTACCATTTTTAAAAAAACTTTAAAATTCAAAATAAATGATAATTATACATAGATAGGGAAAGATCTGGGCTGTGTGGAGGATGCAGCATCTCTTCCCAACAAAGTTGCAATAATTTCGTAGGTATTGCTAAAGATTATGTTAAAGATGCGTCAAGTTTGAACTAAATAGTGCTATGTAGACTAATCCATTTTTCATCAGCAACCTGCTACCATCGAATTATCACTTATATTGAAGTTAATGATATTTTTTAAATGGTTAAAATTTCAGTAACAGTAATAAGGACTCAAAAAGCACTTTGTTGAGTTTTTAGCTCATAAGGACCAGAAACTCTATGAGCTAGAAATTGCAAAAATAACAGAAAAACGGCAACAGATAATTAGTCAGAATGGAAGGTATCTGATTGATTAACGCTTATTTCTAGCGTAGAAAAATTTTAACCTAAAAGACCGAAATTACTTTCTGGTCAACCCAATAATATAACTGCATGCTGTCTACTTTTAAAAAGACGTTTTTCTTAGCAGCGTAATTAAAGATTTTAATGAAAACTGTATATATATATATATATATATATATATATATATATATATATATATATATATATATATATCGAACTAGTTTCCTTATTGATTTAACTTCTGTTGGTTTTCCATCGAATACTGAGGAGAAAATACTGTGTCCTTATTTCATTTACTCTTTCTTTTAGAAATGCGTAAGGAAAATAATGAAAGTTCCATTTATACACATAATATGTAATGCAATATTGATATAAGAAACTTCATTTAAAGGTTAATATATTAATTTGTTGATATAATGTTATAAGAAAGAGCCGACTGATTAATTGTTGATTAACTTCGTCCTGAGAACCAATAAGTAGACAACTGGTGACATTCCTTGTAATTTTAGAACGTGATGTTAAGTGATGACTACGCAAGTTACTCTACATTTTTTTGCAAACTTAGTTCCATCTTTATCAGGATTTAGTGTTTAAACAGATTTAACCATTTAACTACCGATTAATAGTTATGCGATTCGCTTAACACTGCCTCAATTTTTCACATAGGTGTGCGGTGTATTAGGGGGAAAGAAAATCAGAAAAAAGTAAATTGTTCTCTGAAATGAATAAATTCTTCTCAAACACTGTTAGCGTCAATTTATCCAGTCTATAGCTTTCTAAGCAGTTTTACTTATAGCAAAACAAAGAAAAGAATTGTATTTCAGAAAGACGTATGTATACGTCCGGGGCACTTAACGAACAGGTTGAACGAGACGGATAAATATGTCGCTGGGAAATGTTTAAATTAGGCCTTTCATCAAGTTGCTAAGGGAGATGATCAATTCACGCAGAATGTTAAAATAAGAACATTGTAAGGTGATTTCCCTAAGGGTAGTAAGTGATTTGATCAAATACCTAACCTGTTACAGTTAAATGATGAAATAATACTGTCAAGAGTTTAAAAGTAGCTTTTATTTAGCGAATATGGTGCATTATTGATAGTAGAGTAATTAATACAGCAATAATCATTGAATTACAAATTATTTATCCTAAATTAATTGACAAAATAATTATGTAATAAGCTAGAATTTTTTTTTTTAGAAAAAAGGATATTTGTTAGTAGAATTTCAAACATTTTTTTAAATTATACATTAATGAATGTAGTACTTCAGAATTATTCTGCTTCATATTTTGAACACTTTTTCATAGTTATTATTTCACTTTTTAAAATAGCTTTCTTGTATAATCAAAAAGCCTTTTTTTATCTATAAAGAGGGCGTGGTCGAATTCGCTAATTTGTTTGTTTCCATTTTCCAATTTAAGTTTTATCCAGTTTCTGATTTTCAGGCATACAAAGATATAATCTGATCAATCAGATAGATCAATCGAAAGATAATAATGAAAAGAATATAACTAAATAAAACAAAAAAAATTATATTTAGGTCATTTTGTTTTGGTGCGTCACGCTAGAAGCTCGACACTGCCTGGCACAGACGAGGAGAGAGGGGGTGGTAAAAGGAAGCGAAAACAGAGCTCTACAAATGCTGACTTGTTCATTTCATCATTTCACTAAAACAGTTTGGGGATTTAATCAATTCACTTTCATCAGTGACCTCAAAGAGACGTTATTTTAATATCTTGTGTGAATTGATCATTTTCCTTAGGGATTTGATGAAAACCCTGATTTCTTCATTTTCTGCGACATATATACTGGTGGCATTTAAGAGGTTAGCGAGCATCAGCGTAAAACATCACATTATAAAGTAATATGATGGCTATTGGTAGCACACGTCATATTTTAACGCTTATTAAATGATGAGAGTGACACCGAGCTGGTACCCTTCTCCAAACTACCATTCCCCGCCAATTAGAGGACTTTGAACCTCGACTGAGTTATCGAGCATCAGCCTTTCTGCGAAAGTAGGTTACAATTGAGCTTTTAGTTACAACAATTTTCGGGCTCAAGATTCAACAAAAATGATCCCGATCTATAGTGACGCCAGTGCTCAAGACACTCAAGCCTCAAGTTCGTAATTTTAGCCAATAGTACAGTGACCAGTTTTTTTTTTAATGCAAAGGATGACGCGAGCGCGAAAAAGTTAAGAACAAGTTACGACGTAAATACATGAGAGAAATACTTTTTTAATTCAAATAAAAATACACTAATTACACTTACAATCATTTTAATTATTTACTTAAACGAGTATTTTCCCATTGAATGGATGTTTTGTGAATATAACAGTTTCTAATACACTGCAAATTTCGGAGCAAAAAAAATGTCCTTCATACTGAATTTTATTGTAAGTACTGCAGCTAAAATATAAACATTGAATCTTATTTCTCACTTTTCCAAAACCCTTTCCAACAGAAAAAAATTTCAACTTCTGCATTAGTTCCAGGGCAGTACATCGTAAATTCAATAAGAATAACTAAATTATCGTGTGGAAAGCGTTCATTTTTGAAAGGGTTAAGTATTTCCACCGATCTTTTGTCAATTTCAGCATCCTGATTTTCCAATTGTTCCATTTTATTAGGCTTTAAATATACACATTTAGTCTTCTAATTTTTTCAAACAGACAATTGAATCGATTTTAATATCGGGCACTTCTTTCGATAAAAACTCAACACAATTTTCCATATCTGCCCAATTTGCTGGCGATGAAGTAGAAAAATACCATGGAAAACTGTTATTTCCTGTGATATTTGCTTCAGCCCATTATTTGATACATTGGAAACAGGTTTGGTTCATCTTTGAATAGAGATTAATAGATGAGTTTTTTTTTTAAATATTGAAAATGAGGACAAGTAGGAGGACACTTTTCGAAGAAGGACATAACCTATAAAAAGGAGCATGGTTGGTCACCTTACCATTAGGCACATAAGTTAATTGCAAGGTGGGTCTTAAATTGGATCAGAATTTAGGCTCACAAGCATCGGTAAAATAATTCTGAAAGCGAGTTTACAAACTTGACCACTGGATTACATCGGTAACTTATTCAGAACTGGAAAAAAATAATTGGTTTAATTTTTTCGATGTTTAGTTTACACTTCAAAATAATTAATAATTTAAGCGTTCTTTTTTTTGCAGAAGATAAATTGCTTTTCACATATTATTAAGATTAACAATACATGATTTTGATAAAATGAATCAATGAACTAAAAGCTATATTTAACATTCAATCAAGAATTTGTTAAACAATAATAAAATCATATTTAATATAAATGCCAAAATAGAATTATTGTCTAAATGAATATAATGCCTTATGAAGAAAATCACATGATCTTGTAAGCATTTGATAAAATTTGCTCATTAACCTATTTTTTTCATATATTATAAAAATAATAATTTTCTTTTAAAAAAATGACGGTTTGTTTTGAAATAATTACATGTTTTGTATGCAATAACATCGCTTCTTCTTTGGAAATGTGTAATAATAAATAAATAGAAAAATAAATTAACAACTAATGAGATAGATTTAATTCCAATTCAAAGAAAGACTAATTTTAAGTAAACATAACTGTTTTGCTCATTTGTGTTGCAAAGCATTATAAACAATAAATAATCCGATTAAATAGGAAAATGAAATTTAATTAATTAAAATAGCAACAACTAATTATTCTAACTATCTATAATACAGTATTAACATTGAAAAAACAACTATATTAAAAGAAAGAATTGAAAATTATAACCTAAAAATTCTGTGGATGTGTTTTCATAATTTGAAGAAAAAATAATTACTGCTTTAATATATTATCTCGCAAGGTGCTTTTTAAAAACAATTTGAGTGTAGTTATAAAAAAATATTTTTAAGAACTTTAAATATGTGTAGGTGTGTATTTAGCAAAATAAGTTGAATTGAAAACTTGTTTTTTAAAAATTTCTCTTTAATTGAAAATAATACGGCTTAGCATCTACAGTCGAAATCATCACCTTATTAAAAGGATCATGAACAACAAGGCTCCAATTAAAAGTAAAATATAACTAAAAGGAAAATGATAACACGTAAAAAATAAAGAATTAATGCAATAATGTTTTTATACCGTGAACGAACTTCTGATTGGGATTCTATTTATAAAAAAAATGTTTAAACTAAGGTCATTAATGAACATTTTCTCGCTGCTTACTGAAACATTTGAATTTTAATGTTTGATTAAAAATGTCGAGATATTTTCTCCAAAGCACGTCTAGTGTATAACTTGGGTAGTTAGAAATTCATTTTTCTAAATTCCGTACAATATATTGTTCCTTTGGAGCTATTTGTTTTAATTAGTTGACATTTATGCTAGGAAAGAAAATCATTTGGATAGTTTTCATTCTTTTCAATAAGTCATTAAAAATAAATTGTTATCTTTAAGGCAATAATTAAATGCTAGAATCTACTTAAACATTCATCAAAGATGTATTATCCGGTGAGGGGTTGTTTGATTTTGTTTTTATTCCACATTCCTTTTAATACTTAATTTTTTAAGGTAAAGTTTCTTTTATGTATGCTAGTATAAATATCTTCAACACAGTCTTGATAATTTTTACATTGCCAACAAATGATTGATTGTTACTTAACGCCATATTTAAGGGAAGCTATAATGGTCTGAGGGATGTATCTCATAATTTTGAATTTCTTTCAAGGAAAAAAGTTGGTCAAGTTGGTACACTCATCAAGTTGGTACACTACTCTGCTGATGGAAGCTTAGTGTCCGTGGTAACCCTGTGGTCATGGTTACCAGTTCGTGGTTGACGTTTCAAGAAGTTTAGCTTTAGAACCTCTGGAGATCCACCGTGTAGGGTGTCTTATGCTCTCTAAATCTATAGCGGCTCAAAGTCCTCACGTTGGCGGGGTTTGGCAGTTGGAAGAGATGATCGAAAACATTTGTCATTCTCCTCACTCTTAACCGTGGTTCAAAATTACGTGATTCGTCGTCAATATTCTTGTGTTACTCTAAATGCTATTTAAAAAAAAAAAAAACATTCGTTGACTTCTGCAATCAAAGCAATTTGAGAGCTCTTAGGGAAATAATAAATTTGGAATCTTTTTTATTAATAAAGGTGGATCTGTCTTTTTTCGCCCATTGACAAATTTATATTATGTATACTTTTTTAACACTAATACTCAGTCGAAATGAAAATGTTCGGTTTTTTCAAAAAAAAAATATTTTGTTAAATAGAGAAAAAAAGGAGAAAAAATAGCAATGTAAGCTCTTATATATATATATTTGCACCAATGTCTTCGATTATATTTTCTACTCGCTTTCGCTGGCTGAATCGTCACTGGATCATCTAGTAGCAGCGTCTTGAAGTGTACCAGCATATCTAAGACTTGATGCTTTTGTCTGTGAGTGTGATTATGGTCCCAGTATCCCAAGAACCAAAAAAAAAAAAAACAGATGCAACATTTGCACAACAGCCAACAATTCTAGCACTAACTTTGTACTGACAATACCATTCAATGCTTGCATTACGACCTTATCTGTTTTTATTTATATGTTATATATTTTTGAATTTGGGTACCTTGATCACAACTGGAGTCGAACAACTGACGAATCTTCTCGATTTGCGCAAAGAGAGTAGAACCCTGATTGTTTACGGTGTTCGTGAGAGCATTATTTTTTAAGAAAATACACAAAACACATACAATACTACGAAAAAGAATGGTCATAATTTAAAAGAATATTTGTATTACAATATGGTATGCGCGAGGTGAAGACACGTTTGAACACACACTTGACATATGAGTCTTACTTACTTACTCCAGAGAATCGAGCTCACCCAAAGGGTTTAGAGCTGCATCCGACCCTCCGAGAAGTATTTTATTATCAAATTAAACGAAAAACATGTACAAAAAAGTCCCTTCCCCAAAATTCTTGAGAATTGGGGAAATACAAAAACGTTTAACAATTACAAATTACAATGCAAAAACATAAAAAAAAACACTTAACAAACACAGACAAGAATACACACAGGTGCTATCTTCTAAGGAGAAGAAAAGATCCTGAAACAGACATAGGGCACGAGGTGTGAAAAAGAAAAAATAAACAGGAAACAAAAAAATATATATATTTGAACCATAATTCCAGTTGGCGCCAACACTTCCTGTTGTCGTTAGATTTTTTTTTTTGAAAAAGCACTGAAAAGATGATTTTTTTTAGATTTCCTCCTCCAATTATATTTTTAAGACACTAAAAAGAGAAAGAGGGGAGAAAGGAGGGGGAAACAGATAAGTTATTGAATTTTATTAAAGAAACCATTTTTGCTAAAAAGAGAAAAAAAAAAAACAAACAAGAAATTAATCTTAAAGTAAACCCAGAATGATGACTAAGGGTTAAAACAGGAAGCTGCAAAAAATTATGGGAGGGGAACAAAAAGATTTAAAGGAATAGCAAGAACCGAAGAGGGGAAAAGGGAAAGTTAAGCCAAATTATCACATATGGATTTGGAAATAGCAAAGCAGGAAATTAATTTATTGTGAATTGCACAATTATTAATAATAGAGTTGACCCAAGGATAGAGAGCGTTCGGGCTGGGGTTAACAAGATGGTTATCAGAAGTGAAGGGGCAGTGGAATACGTAATGGTCGGCGTCTCCAGGCGACCCACACAGGCAATTTGGAGAGGGAAGGAGATTGAACCTGTGCAGTAAGCGGGGAAAGGGCCATGATTAGTTAGAAAATGGACCAGATATTTAGAAATGGGAAGAATGTTTAATTTAGGATTATTGAAAAAGCGCTTGACCCTTAATCCAGTATTGCAATCATTCCAAGAGGAGGTCCAAAAAAGACTCTAGGATAAATTTATTTAAGGAACTGGAGAGGAAGGAGCGAGGAGCGGGAACCGAAAACACTTCACCATCATATACAGCCTGTTTTGCATAAAAATCGGCGTAATCATTATAAAGGTTATTGTTATGAGCTTTGACCCAGTAAAGATTGTAGTAGCTTCTGAATTGAAAAAATTTGAATTTAATGGAATTGAGATAACTGGATTTATTTGTAATATTATTAAGAAAGAGAATAGAGGAGAGACTGTCAGTATAAATATGAATTTTAGTATTATGATGAACTGCCCAACAGACAGAGAGACCGATGGCAGAGAACTCTGCCTGAAAGACCGAGTTAAAATCCTGAATTTTAAAGAGATATGTTTTAAAGGGAGAGCCCCTAAAAAATACACACGGCGAAACCAACATTGGAATCGATTTTGGATCCGTCAGTATACACTTCCCACTCAGATGGGCCCTCAAAAGTATTAATGGGAAAGGAAAGAAAATCGGGAAGGACCTGATGAAGAGAAATAAAAGAGTCCAATTTCGTAGCTGGGATAAGACCTGGAAGGAGATCGTTCCTGTTGTTCCAAAGTTGGAATTTAAAGTAGAAAGAGAGAATAACAATATGAATGGGGGGAATGCCTGATAGGATATTAAGAGTGTCAGTAGGGGCGGTTTTATAGGCTTTAGTGATTTTTAATAAGTAAATCCTCTGAATAGATTTAAGCTTTTGAACCTGGATAGAGGTCAGGGATCCAACCCACACTCCTGCTCTGTAGGAGATGATTGGTTGAACAACCGAAGTTTACCAAAGTTTCATTAGGGAAATATGCTGGTGATTGAAATTTTTGGAAACACGATAAAAGTTGGAAGAAATCCAGAGAATCTTATCTTTGATATAATTTATATGGAGAGTCCAAGGTAAGCGATTGTCAATGTTTTCACCCAAGTATTTATATGACTTAGAGATATGGATAGAATTGGAATCAATTTTAAAAATGGAATTCCTCCTGAAGGTCGTGCTCCCTCGAAAACCACGGCATTGAAGAAAGGGACATCTGAAAACAACTGAAACGGTTTTAGCAGTTGCTATTGACAAATTGAGCTCGGAAAGCTTAGAATTTACTAAATTAAGGATTTTATTAGTATTATCTTCAAGTTCCCTACGTGAAAGGCCGAAAGAGACAACTGCGAGATCGTCCGCAAAGGCTTGGAGAAGAAACAGTTCAGAGTTAAGAGAAAGGATAGGATTAAAATAAATATTCCAAAGAGTTGGTGAAAGAACGGGCCCTTGTGGGCAGCCTTTAAAAATTTGTTTTTAATGGTAAAAGTATTATCAGTCCAGATAATTACCCTGTTAGTGAGGTAAGAGTGAATGAATTTCTGAAAGTGAAGAGGAATACGGTATGAATGAAAAATATGGAAGAGAGTCGACCAATCAACATTGTCAAAAGCAGATTTGATATCAATAAACGTAGAAGCAGTATGTTTATTCACCCTGGTATTTTTAATGTGATGCACTAATTTGTCCACGGCCTCAATGCAGCTGCGATTTTCCCTAAAACGCCGAACTGAGATCTATGGAGAATATTATTCTTAGAAATCTAACGGAGAAACCTATTAAGAAAAATTCTTTCTAAAATTTTGCCAAGGGTGGAGAGCAAACAAATTGGTCGATAGGAGAGAGTAGACGACGGGTCACACGCGGGCTTTAGTAAAAATTTAATTTTTGTGTTCTTAAAAATGGAAGGGAAGTGATTAAATTGGATGCAGAGGTTAAAGAATCGAAAAAAGCAAGTTGGGGAAGGAATTATAAAGAGCTTTCCAAATAGCATAGTCAATGAGATCAATACCCGGGGCTTTACCCCCACGAAGCTTCCGGAAAACGACTTCAACTTCACTGGGGCTCAGGCATGAAGGAGGAGAGCAGTCATTGAAGACAAGAGGAATAGAAGATCGTGAAGGGAAATGAGAATCAAGAAGAAGGCTAACCTTACTATGGAACAAAGAGGCAGGATCGCCAGTCGAAATTTGATGAAGATTAGTTAGGCTGGATAACTTTCCGAAAGCTGCTTTAAAAGTAAATGCAAAATTATTAGAATTCGTAGAACAGAAATACTCCCAAGCTTTATTCTTGGTGTCAATTATTGACTTTTTATAGTTGGCCCTGAGGGCTTTGTACCTGGAGTGCATGGAGGCAATCTCGTCGACCGACATGCCATGCGTAGTGAGAGAAACCACCCTCCGTTTGTATGCATTCAGCTGATTACGCTGGATTCTTAAGGAATTGTTCCACCATTTGAAAGAAGGGGTATTTAAAACACGGCGCTTTCTAAGAGTTGAGAAGGCAGAGGCATTTGTAGTATTAATTAATAGACTACCGAAATCATCAAGTAGTTCAATTGAGGAGATGTTAGTCAAGAAGGAATTAAGAAGGTTATAGTTCTTGCGAAAATTATAGATGAATTTATTAATGCCATATTTGGTTTTAAAGACAAAGTCAGAAAAGATTAGATCACACCGGAGATGAACACTGATAAAACTATGGTCGCTAAGGGATTCAGTGGAAATAATTTCCCAATTCTCAACAAAGGAAATCAGGTCGCAAGATGTGAGGGTGAGATCGGGGTTCCCAACCGCGGACCTAGGGCCGTGAAAGGTTGGTCCCAGTCCTGGAATATTGCAAAGATGCAAATTGTTGGAGAGTAAGAAATCAGTCAAGATATCCCCCTCCTGTCAGTGTTCTTATACCCCCAAACAACTGACCTTGCATTGAAGTCCCCGGCTAACAAACAATTCTTATTAATTCCTTTATAGAGGTTCAATTGATTAATAGCCTCCCATGAGGGGAAAAGTAAACGTTAATAACAGTAAGAAGAACTTGATTTAATTTAATGTTGACGGACACAGTGTGATCTGTTTTCATGCGAAAGTTGCAAATGATATTCCGATTATAACAAACAATTGCACAATTGAGAGAATTTGAAAAGAATTGAGAGGAACCAAGTGGGGAATTTAAGGGAAGATTAAAGTTAGGGTAAGGATCCTGGAGGAGAAGTAAATCGAAACCCATCTCCACTGCAAACGAGTGAGCTTGAAGATGAGCAGACCGGGAGTGATTCGCATTTAGTTGTAAAATTCTAAGAAGATCTGCCAGAGTTAAAGGAGTGGTTATAACTGCAATGGATAAGCAAGAATTGAAAGCATAAAATAATTAAAGATAGAGATAGTAGTATATGCAAAATGAAAATAAAAGTAATAAAAGGAATTAAAATATCAAAACAAATACAATACAAATATAATATTATAAAAATCAATAAAAATACAATACTAGTATAAATACTTAAAAATGAAATACAATAAACGAAATACATGAAAGATACATAAAAAATAATGTACGTGAGTAATAATAACTAAGATAAAAAAATTATTGGCCAAAATCTGCCTTGCAAAAAATTTTGAATAAGGAAACGAATCGAAAACAAATAAAATCGAATAATAAAAACTAATTAGGTGAATATAATAACACGCAAATAATGTGCCTTGATTACATAAAAATAAGAGGTGAATCAGAACAATTTAAGAACAAATATAAACAGAATATATCAAAATAATAATAAAAAATATATGTACATAAAGTTGAGAAAAGGTACTACAAAATAATTATTAAATATAAATATTAAATATTAAAGCACAAGGTACACACATAATATACAAAAATGAAGGGAAAAATAAAGAATAAAATGCAGCTCAACAAAATAAACATGAAATGAAGTTAAACAAGTAATTTCAATATTCTGATAAATAAAAATAAATGGAATAATTAATTATAAAAATGATAAAAGAGGTTGCGAAAGTGAAGAAGTCAGAAAGTAAGTGAAAGAAAACAACGTCCGTAATCAGTGTGATCCATTGTACGTTTTTTAAATTGGATTAATACTGGGCAGTGTTTATCACGGCATCCGTGATTTTCTGAAAAACCTGATCTAAACCTGACATTATGATTTGTACAGTTTATGCATCGAGGTTCGCAGGAGGTTCGATCATGGTCGTCCGTGGAACTACAACTGAAGCAAGCTTGAGTATTGGAGCAATGATTCCTTGTGTGGCCCAAAGTACCACAAGTAGAGCATTGCAGGACAGATATAAATGTTTCAATTCTAACTCTCTCAAAATCTTATTCGCGGACAAGCTTTTTTGTTTCGTGTCACATCAACACACTCGATGCACCAAAACAAATGTGAATGTCAGTTTAAGAGCCTTATTATTGTAGTACTCGAGAGATCAAAAAATGTAGAAGTGCTTAAAGCGCTTAACAAGTTTTTTGTATTGAAAGTTAGAAAAAGTGCCTAAAACAACAGAACTCAACGAATTTGTCAAGTTTGAAGACTTTTTTTTATCTGCCTTGCTATTTTTTTCTTATTATTTAGAGTAAAAGAGTAAAGATCAAGACCTAAAGTTCACATAGATATAATATTATAGCTCCAATAAATACTTTTAATTTTCCTGACTATGATGGGTGAAAAAAGGGCGTTCTTTACCCACCTCCTTTGAACTTTTTTTTTCAAACGATCAGGGCATCTTCTGAGTTTGTGCACCACTCACCGAACTTCTACAACTGTTAGTGTGAGAATTTCAGCTAATTGAGAGGGCGTTACCATCGATATACAATGAACCTTTAGGGGCACACACAAATACCAGATCCTATGTTTCGATAGAAATACTGTCGGTCTCGAGCTCTTGATCATGACCACTCATCTACCGTTGCCAATTTATGTTGTTCTTTTCTATCCCGAAATCTGTTTACCGGGCACTTCTCACATGTGGTCTGTCATACCCACCGTCTAACTTTTTTCAACGCTTCTTCTAAACTTTTTTTTTTTAAAATTGATAGTTTCTCGAGTAGCTGACTTTAAAGTCATATCCTTCGAGAGACATTAGCTTGTAGGCGAATTCTAAATATATATTTTTGGAAACCGTCTCTTCCGATATGTCAGACCCTGCGCGTGAATCGCCATTACAGTTCTGAATGAACGGACACGTTTTAAATCTTCCTTAAGCTTTGGAGTATTATTGAATATATGATGTTGAAATGTGACATGCATACAAGTATTTTAATAGATATAGTGCAACACTATTTTCGGAAGAAAAAATTATCTTCGCGGTTATGATGAGGAAGAATCAAATGACGAAGAGTATAACAGCCAGTATGATTCCTTCACTAGAACGGATCCAGATTTAGAAGAGGGAGGCACTGTTGAAAATAAATGTTTTATATGTAGAGACTCAAAAACATTTGGGAAGAACGTATATTAAAGGAGAAAACTGGGACACTTCTTATCCATTTTCAGATGAACTTTTGAAAAAAAAACTATTGCTAGAACAATAAGAGGAAATGAAAAAGAAATTCCAAAAAATTTGAATTTAAAGAATAGAGAAGTTTACTCCTATATGTTTAGCTTTAAAAAGTTTCATATTAAAAAAAACCAATAAGATATCCAGTGGAAACAATGCACTGACTCTAGACGAGATTAAATAAGTGAATAAACAATGTACTGAATGTCTTTATAAAAAGAAGAGAAAATCCAAAATTACGTGTGAAACATGTAATAAACATATTTTATTTCCTGCTTTTAATCCTTTTCACCTTTTGTACACAAATTTTACGGTAAAAACAGAATACTAACATCCTTGGGTGTGAGATACCCTGCTCTAGAACTTTCGGTCGTTTTTTTTTTCACGTAAGTGATTTCGGGTTAGTAATACCTTAATAATCACAAGGTTTTAAAAAAGTGAAAAAAAATCAAATATCTTTTTATTCAAAAAAATTGAATGAAATATGCGTAGTTAGACGAAAACTAGTTGAAAATGAACCAAATATCTCATTTTGCGTTATATACCAGTTTTTCATAAACTTTCAGTATTGGCGACCTAATTTTCAATAGTAGTTTTCATCACCCCTCCACTTTTATAAAATGACAGTGCATTGTATGCAATAAAAATGTACTTTGACATTGAAGCTACAATGCGACCCGAATTATAGATTATAGAGCGACAAATTATTAATATACGTATTACATTTTGTATATGTTACTTTTAAGTCATTAATATTTTACTTTACGTGTAAGTAATGGGATAAGAATTATGTTACTCTCTTTTTACAGCTCAGAACATATTTTGTTTTGCTTCCTTTCAGTAAATCAATATTTTTTTTAAAATTAATCTCTTACTTCCGATTTATTTATATGCTCGCTTCCTTAGCATAGGGTTATGATGCCCTCCATAGAGTGTGTGCCCCACAGATTGAGAAACTGCATTATACGTAGTCTGGTATTGTCATCGGATACATGAAATAGGAACAAAATTTTTCAATGTTGTAAGAACTTTGTTTATGGTGTGCTACTTTTGAACGCTTAAGTTCAGATTGATGAAAGTGGGAATGAAAATGTTAATTCGAGTTGAAGTAAGAAGCATAATTGTGGCCGCGGTAGCTCAATATTCAAAGTCAAGGACTGTTAGCTAGCGCGTCATGAGCCCAATACCAATGAAAACCCGTCGTGTAGAGGGGCTGTTTCTCTTTGAATCTGACGAGGTCAAATGTTCCTCCACTGGTGGGATGTGGAAGGTAGGATAGAAGAATGTCAGTTCAGGTTTTATGCTCGTCACTTCACCGTGGTTCAAAACTACGAGGCTCGTCTCCAATAGCCCTCGTGCAGCTTTATAGTGTTGTGAGCTTAATATTCCTTCTCTCCAGAAACATATTTACATTTTGCTTTGGAATAATTATTGCAATTATTTAAAGCACCAACTTTCTCTTGGAAAGTACTCCATCTACAATATTTTTAAGAGTAAAATAAATTTTTGGATATGAGGGATCATAAATATTTTGCATCGATCGAAATACATGATATTTGTATTTTCAACAATCAGAAGATTTTTATCTGCTACTATATACATGGTAAAATGGATGTAGGAATACATTTTTAATATATTTATAGCAAAGCAATGTATTCATAACAATTGCGCACATCATTTTCTAATAATGTGAAAGTCACAGAATATATATATACGTATTTCAGCTTCAATGCTATTGACTGTTGGAAAGAAGAGTTTTATTATGTGTAGAAATATGGTTGTGGATTCAAATATTATTACTTTCGTATAATACTGAAATCTAAATATAGTCCGTCGAAAGTATAGAAAGCATGATAGATAAAACAAAACTTATATACTATCAATGAAGGGATCTACATATAAAATATACGCAGTTATGGCATATATATATATATATATACTAATTTCTTTCTTTATATATTTGTCACTTATTTCAAAAATCCACATGTTTAGTATAGTCTTTAAGAATTTTAAATAAGATATTTTGTTTGCTATGCCTTGGAGAATTTTCCATTCTATGCTTCAGTTCTGTAAAATCGTGCACAATTTCTATTTATCTATGAACTTGGACTTAACAGATGAACTGTCATAAAGAAAACGAAAAAAAAGGAAGGCATCTTGATGTATGACCACGAAGATTCAAACTTGCCTAAGTACGCTGTCTTGACAGCAGTGGTAGTCCATAAATTTAGGGATTCAACAGAAATAATGCTTCATTTTTCACTTTAAGGCAGTGGTTCTCAAACTTTCACTACTGGCTCCCCCCTTTTCAATCACAATTTTTATCGCACCCCCTTATACATTAATAATGTACTGAATGCAATAAAAATGTACTTTGACGCTAAAGCTACAATACGATCATAATTATAAACCGTACAAATTAACAAGGTAAGTATTAAATTTTGTATATTTAACTTTTAAGTAATATATATATATATTTGCTTTTAGTTTGATTCACTATAAAAGCGTGTTTTTAGTTTGTTTTAAAACTATAATTTATTTTATAGTTATTTTTACTATACACGATAAAAATCACAATTCCGGTGAATAATTTAATTAAGAGAACATATACTTACTTACTTTCAAGGACTTTTCAATTTTTCTTAGAAAATTTGAGAAAAAATCCAATAAAACTAAAGAAAATGTTCCAAATGTGCGTGCCCTTAAAAAAGAACATAAATCACAGACAATTTTCGCTAACAACAGAGGAACGTTATTTTTCAGCTAAACTCAAATCAACTCGAATGTTTCATGTCTCACGCTTTTCTGATATTTAATTTCGCTATATATATATATATATATATATATATATATATATATATATATATATATATATATATATATATATATATATATCTTGATTAATATGCATTATTTCAGTAGGTTCTTCAATTGCTTGATCAGTTTCAACTTCCTTTAATAGGGATCACACACACAGATGCCCATTTTTTTTTAATATTCTGTTTATTTACATTTATAGACCATAATAAGTCGTACAACGCAGCAATCAAAACTACAAAATTGTTCATGGGGAAAATGTAGCATGTTCTAAAAAATAATTGTGTAAAACGTTTTTCATTATGCATTACATGTTTCAGAATACTCATGCTTATCCATATATCATAAAACTCTTTCACATGGGAAAAAGACGAAACAGAAATATATTATATATATTTACAACTTCCCTAAAAAAGACGGAGATAACCATACCAGTAAGTTCGAAGGTCAGCTAAATTAATATTTTAGGTTAAAAGATACGTAATAAAAAATCTCTCATCGTTTGATATCGTTAAAAGAAACGTAAAAAAAAATCTCTCTTCGTTTTCATATTGACCGCAAAGCAAACCAAATATTTGTTTAATTTGGTTATAGTATCAAATATGGCTAATGAGCGTTTGAAGTGGAATCTTTTATTTTTGATGATCACCATGTGATAAAAATAAATTATATTAGTGTAAATGTGTATTTTTCATTATGTCAGAAAGCATCTTGTTTTACTTCATTCCAAAAAATTATTTTTTAAACCTTTTATTTTTAATATGCTCGCGCCTCCCTCACAGGGTTACCGCCCCTCCAGGGGGCGCGCCCCACAGTTTGAGAAACACTGCTTTAAGGTATTCTCCTAGAAGTAAAAGAAATGATCCATTTATAATAAACTAACTTTAAGTAAACTTTTTTTACTTGCATCTAACAGTAATTTCTAAACTACAATCAAATGTTTAACTGTGCTATTGGTATCTGCAATTATATGAATTACACTACTGGTAATTTTCTAATAGGCAAAAATAGCAATTTTTATTTAATTTATTTACTTATTTGAAATGCAGAAATGAAATTTTACCAGTACCTGTCCTTACTGAAATAGATGTGTTTTCTCTTTTACGGAGAAGGATTTCCTGATGCTTTTGGTTATTTTAATGAGTTATTGAATCTGCAGTTCAAAACCAAGAATCAATGTAATGTAGGATTTTTTACAGGTATTGATTTAAGCAAATAAAGATTTTCTTATTGTTCTTCAAAGAAGGATGCATTATCTGAAACATATATATATGTATTCTTAAGAATGGGTTCACTGCAATATGAAAATAATTACGTTAATATCATAATAAATAAATGTGTGAGTTATATGCTTCTATTTACTTGACACTTAAATTACTTAAATTATCCAACCTCCAGTTTACTTATAAGATTATGTTATTTAATTAATAGATTCAAATTAAATAAGAAACATACATCGGGCACACAATATTGGTTTTTAGTTCCTTTTTATAAATATTTTTTTCCTCGTTTTTTTCGTTTCGGTTGAGTATAAAAAACCCCTTTTTTTGATTCTGAATTTCTCTTTAAAAAGGACATTTGTTACACTCAGTAAAGATTTGGTTTTATCCTGTGTGATAAAACATCAATTAACGTAGAATACTTGTGAACTTTCACACTGAACAAGAGATATATGTTTAAGGGATAAAGCTGCTGAATACGGAATTTACATCTATATCGCATAACTCTGAATTCGCTTAAGTCGAGGTATCACTAAAAGGTAACCAATCGTTCTCTTGTAGAAAGGACAGTCCTCGTCTTATAGGTTATGTCCTTCCTCGAAAAAGCGTCCTCCTTTTCAATATTTTAAAACTAATCTGTTAATTCAGAGATAAATCAAATATGTTTCCAAAATGTCGAAGAATGGTCTGAAACAAATATCACAGGAAATAACAGTTTTCAATGGTATTTTTTGACTTTGTCGCAAGTGAATTGGGAAGATATAGAAAAATACGTTAAGTTTTTATCGAAATAAATGTCTGGTATTAAAATCTATGACTATTGTGTATTTGAAGTAGAAAGAAGACTGAATGCATATTTAAATTCTAATAAATTAGAACAATTCGGAAATCAACATGCTGAGAAATTGTTAACAGATGGATGAAATTACTTTAACCATTTCAAAAATGAACACATTCCATATGAAAATGTAATTATTCCTGTTGAATTTACGTTGTGCTGCCCTGTAACTAGTGCTGCAGTTGAAAGAGTATTTTCAGTTGGTAATGATTTTTGTGAAGTGACTAGTGAGAAATCAAAATTGAATGTTAATATTTTAGCTACAGGGCTTACCGTAGAATTCAGTATGAGGGATATTTTTTGCCCGAACTTTCCAATTTATTAGAAAATGATATGTTGACAAAAAAAGTCATTCAATGGAAAAATACTCATTTAAGATGATAATTAAAAATAATGTAAGATTAATTAGCGTATTTTTGTCTGAATTAAATAAACGTTTCACATAGAATCAAGTTGTCATTCTTTTCGTAAATTTTTCGTCCTACTGTTTATTGTAAGAAAAGTAGTGACCTTAGTATTACTATCTTTTTGCGTAGTACAACTTTTACACCCTTTACTGTTGCTGTCTTTCCTGCGGCTTTATCTCTATTAACCCGTCTAGCTGGTACGGCTATGGTTTCTGAGAACAATTTCTATTTCCCTTAAAGTTTTGTGATATAACATATATAAATGACGAAAGAATAAATGATTTTTTTCGGGGGTGGGGGTCAAAATTTATCTAAAAACATCATTTATTTTTCACTCGTATGTGTGTTTCACCAATAGTTGTTATGCATTCCACTTATGACCCTTCATATTTTGCTTCGTATGATATTGAAATTTTCCTCATTTTACCTAAGCCTGTTCGTATAATTCGTATTATTTTGACTCTGATGCTGAGAGAAAATTTTTTTGTTAATTATTTTTATTCCTCACTTCTGGAAATGTTAGTTGTTTCGTTTTTCAGTTTTTGTCTGTGCCTTTTTTCTCATTACGAATTGAGCCTGAAAAAAGTTCCATTACCCTGTTATGTTAATAAGCAATGTTATAAAAAAACTTTTTAAACATAATTGATTAAAAAATAATTAAACAAATCCTTATTGTGATAAAATATTAAGCAACAGAATGGGTTATGAATTAATACTAATGTATCGTAAATTTATTTGATTAATACTGGAGATGAGATTGTATTATTAGGCTTAAACTTCTATATATGAAAAAAAGAAATAAAGTTCTATAACATATTTGAGGGAGAAAATATCTTTTGTTTATCGTTTTACCAGAGTGATTAAAAATTTCTTCAGTAGAAGAATCGGCTTTTGTTACTAATGAGTTTAATTATAAAATGTGTGGATCTTTAAAATTGCGAAGTAAACTATCGTTTCAATATTTTTGAAGCCTGATTTAATAATTATGCAAAACTTAAGAATCTGATATTATACAATAACAATATAAAACAACTTATGTCAATCACAAATAGTTTATATCACATAAATAGTTTGTAAAACACACAAAAATAAAGAAAATTTTATTTACAAAATGTATTAAAAATGATTTAATCACACGTTTACTTAATGATCTTTAGATATTTTTGGCTGGAAATAAAATAACATTTAAAATAATTGTCTATTATTTTTCGACTAAGAAATTTATAACACATTTATCGATTATTCTATATGTATTCAATTACTTTTTTGCGAGAAAAAATTAAAAATAAAAATAATTTAAAATTCAAAAGAGAAAATACTTCTAGAAACATATAATCTTAAAAGCTTGTATTTAGAAATGAATTATATATTCTTTTCAAGAAAATATATTCTCAGACATTTCCCATTTAAAGTTTACTTAAGCATTTAAAAGATTTATTTACAGAGTTTTTTATTATTCTTAAAAACAAATGTAAATTGATATAGCTGTGTTTGAAATGCTCAATGACTGGGTAACATATAAGCAGATATATTTCATAATAGTATTTATTCTGATACATTAGACCTGTCAAGTATTTCTGAAAATTATAACTCTTTTTCAATGGCTAATTGAATTGAAATAATAGATTTGCTTTATGTTACTATGTATTTGATAGGATCGAATCTTTTATTTTTCAGAATTTTAAAATCTATCTAAATGAGTAAGTTGTTCACGGTATATATATATAGACGATGGAATAAATCAGTACGAAAATAATTGTTGTGTTAAGTACTGCCGCAAGTAGAATGAAATTTAGACATTTGAGTTTTTTATGGTAAAATGTCAAAGAAGTTTGTGTTAAAGTTGAACAGGCATTTTTAATACTTTGTAACATTTATTGTGTTGAGAACACATATACTAAATATTAAAAAAAAGAAACAGACAAACATATTCAACAGTTTCTTAAGTGTTATTTTTCATACAAAATATGTATAAAGCGTAAGTAGGAAAAACCTTGGACTGGTTTGACTCGATGGAATGGTGAGAAACATTTTTTTATGACATGTTGCAATGTTTTCTTAACTACTTTCTGCTCAGTACTCACTTTTCAGTAATCATCATTTTTGGTTATTTATATCAGTGTTCCCCAACTTTTTTATTGCCACGGTCCAATCAACGTTTGATAATTATAACATATCTCTCACGAGTCGGGTTTGATTGTTTATATTTTAGACTATTTTTATTTAATAATTTTAATTTAATACTTTAAGAATAAAATACACGCTATAAAGAGAATTTTAAGTTATTTAACATGGAAAATATAAAGAGGCTTCCATGGAAAGTCACGCAAACCCACACAAGAGAAATACACCATTATAATTAAAATCGAAGTAATTTGATGTCTCTCGTGCATCCTTGTACTATTTGGTCTACGAACCGGTACTGGTCAGGTGACCGGGGGTTGGGGACCATTGATTTATGTAGCAGAAAAATAATTTTATTTGGCGTCTAAAATTCTTTAGTCAAAAATATTAATTTATTTTTTAGATTTTTTTCAAGAATTCAGTTTAATTGCAGGAACAGTAAAGTTTGACATTATTTTTTAAAATTATTTTTCTTCTAATTCCCCCGGTACTATCGAACATCATTGCGCATTAGTAAGTTTTATCTAATAATATTTTTTTTCTTCATGTAACCGTGATCCAATCCACTGTACATATTAAGCATTACTTTCTTTGTAAATCATATTTTTTTTAAAAAAAAAAAATCATATTTGATATAAAATTACTCCTGGTTTGCGTATGCAAAACTTAGAATTTAAATAAAACAAATCCAGAATTTAATTAAAACATATTTTAGTACTGTTAAAATTTACATTTATAAAATAAATAATTATGTATTATAATATCCATAGTACTGTACAAAATAATATTACTTTTTATTGCATACTGTAAAATTAACTTCTATTATATAATTTTAAAATAAAAACAATTACAAGTAGAAATAAATAACAATATTTTTTCATTTGCAAATTAAATGTACTCTGCTTTAAAAGACCCTATCATATACCACATTTAAAAAGCAAATCCTTAGCACTTAAAAACGTAATTTTAGGGCAATCATCACCTTTAAATTTGCATTAACATACATTACTGCTTCCAGCGAGGATACAGAAGAAGATGCGTTATTCAGACTAAGAACTCTTAAATTCCTTCATGTGAGAGCAAACTATGAAAAATTAATATTCCTAATTTCAGCGACGAAATAATTAGTTTAATAGGACAATAAACTGCTACACGCATTAACGAATTCGTAAACTATCGGCTAAAGTTAATTATAATTTCATCTCGCTGCCTGGCTTAATCGTTGTGTATGTAAACCCTTTCTACCATGTATTCCATTGCTAGATTCCTAAACTCATTATAACATCCTTACACTCATAACACCTCTGTAATTCCCGTGTTTGCCTTGACAGCTATGACTCTAAGTAAATACCCTCAGTTTCTACGCTCTCCGGTGAAGATAATGATGCTATGGTTAGAAAAGCTAATTTGAATGTTGCCGGTAGTTACAATTTAAAGCACTTCATGTCATGTTTTATCATCTTCATAATTGTTCAGCGTTAGGGATGTTATGGGCAACTAAAGATTGTTAATTTCGTGTTAAATATTTATTTTAATTGCCAGGTATGAAGTAATATCCTTTATTTTTTAACAGCAAGAAAAGTTTAAGGGATGTATTTCGGAGAAAGATTTAATGATACCATATATCTCCCATTATTTCTTTCACCAAATCTTTAATGTCTGGTCTCTCTTTATGTTGGGGGAATAAGATTCTCACACATAGTTTGGGTAATACTATATTCCATTTATTATTAAACCATTAATATTTTATCCTAAGTACTAAAAGTTTAAAGGAAAATTTGCACTCTTATATGTGTCATTTTAATTTACAAGATATTTAAAACCCGCGAAATGCATAGATTCGATAAAAATTAAAATAATATTTTTAAGAATATTTTAGTTACACTTCATAAATTATTTAAATTATTTTAATAGTTATTAATTTGTAAGATTTTTAACTCAATCATTATTAATGGTTTTAATATGATTATATATTAGATATCTTCTCCATTCAAATTAAATGCTAATGTGTGATATAATTTATAACTAAGCTATACATTCCACTTAAGTAAAATTTTATTAATTTTGTATATTAAATCACACACTTATAAATTTTAAATCACTCTAATTTGTTAAAGAGATTTAAGTTTTCTTAAACATAATTAAATCAGCACAGCTTGTTTAAATTTGCATTTTGTAGTTAATTATCAATAAGGACTATTTATGGCTCTAGATCGTTCATATTAACGAAAGCACACATTACAGACCTATAAAAGTATCTAAAATACATAGATTTACACAAATTAAGTGTGGTAAAATGTCCTTCTTTTTAAGAAAAAGTTATGAATTTTAAAATAAGAATAATCATAATGGTGATTAGTTATGCAAGATGGAATTAAAATTTAAGCATTACTTATATGGTTCGTATTAGGTTGAGAAAATAACTACAAACAGCGTGGCGGATATGAAGTTTAACTAATTAAGGTCTTTTTAAAAACTGTCAGAAATAATCAATATTACGCCTGATGAGATTATAACGATAGAGGTTTACTGAGTAGAGACGGAACTGATTAATTCCCTTTGTAATGTGAGTTTCAACATATCCGGCGAGATTTTACAATTTTTTTTATTTATTCTTTATCTTTTAATCTTTATTTCAAAAACAGAAAATTTATCTCCACATATTAACATCGGATCATAGTCATCAATTTATTTAACAGCATCGAATGTTGGCAAATGCTTTATATATCTTAGTTTAAATTTAAATCAATTGGTATAAAGATAATAGTATTCTAAATTTATAAAATAGTACACCAAATTTATACCATTTATATTTTTTTATATTTTTACACCATAATAGTATATTAAATTTATATAACAGTATTCTAAATTTATATAATATTATACTCCAAGTTGATATAATGGTATACTAAATTAAATTCATTAAAAAAATATATATATAACATAAAAAGGTAATGAAAAATCAAAATAAATCTTTTTTTTTTTTTAAAATTGAATAAAAAGTAGTATTTAAATTTATATTTTATTTTGTTTCCATGTTATTTTCACAACATTATTCGAACTTATAGTAAATGAAAAAATGGAAAAAACTTAGATAGGTAAATTAGATAGGTTTTAGAATAAAATACTTTTGATGTATAAAATAACCTCATCGAAAGTATTTTTACAAGCCTAATTGTCTTCCAAAATCCTTTAACCATGAAAATCTAAATTTAAACCATCTAGTCCTTTAAATTTTCTGCCTTATAAAATTACAATTATGATAATGTTTTTTATTTGACTTGTTCTCAATTTGTTATGAAAATTATATTAGCACTAATCAATTATTAGATTTACCAATGTATGTTCTTAGCTATTTGAGGGTAGAGAAAAAAATAACAAAATATAATATTACATATATATTTTCTAGCACAATATTCTTTTTCTACTAAACATCTTACAAAATGAAGCAGTAAAACATCCGACATTGCCCAGAAATATCGGAAAATAATTCCGGTTTTAACTCATCGATATTGTCTCAAAACTCTACATTGATTTTAAAATATTTTATAAAAACAAAATTCCCAATATTCAGGAAATATATCAACAGTTTACATAAGAGTTTTGTATATTGGATATAAAATGTAGATGCTAAGTATTATATAAACTATGTGATATATTGAAACCCGATACAAAATGTAACTCAAAACATATAGAGATTGCATTATCTTATAAAATGCATATTATTTGTAAAAATAACGCGTGGAAAGCATGTATATATATATATATATATATATATATATATACTTTCAATGTAACTTTCCAATGTAAAACATAAAATAAAAATGACCATTTAGCTGTTCTGGAAATTAGTATGCTATTTAATTAAAATTTCACTTCACTTGGCGTTGATTTGTCTTAGCGTAAAGGTGGGTCGATTGCTCCCTGGATGAAACTGTTTTTTACACAAAGTTCTTAATGCTGACTACGAATTATTGCATACATATGCATGTATAGCATTTTGCTGTCGAATTAAGATATTTTGGGATGTAAGCAATTATTTATATGCAGCCATTGAGGGATGATTTTAAATCCACGTTTATTTAGTCACGTAAAGAACACATACACACAAAAAATAAAAAAAAAGTAGCAGCACGCAATGCAAGATATTAACAAATGTAGTTTAACCTTTTAAAAATCAGTTTTTTACGTTTTTGAGATCTCGTCTACTTATATTCATAGGCAAGTGGAAGCCATTAAAATCACATGATTTCTGGTAAAAGCTTTTCGGTTGCGCCCATATGTGTGTATGATGCAAGATTGCATCCTCCTGATTTAAAAACAATGAAGCTTTAGTTTTGGTGAGATAAGGGTATGGTTATTTTTTCCTAGGTGGGTATACCAGAAATTAATTGCCACGCTAATCTTGGAGGGCACAAATCCGTTATGAATAATTAAAATTCTTTGAGAGAAAATTTAAGTGAGTTATTACACACATATACATACATAAATATACCCAAAAATCTTGGTATTATTCACAAAAGGAAAACATCCTCAGATGATTTTAGTCAAAATGTTATAAACTTTGTCAAGTTTTGTGATTGGTAAGAGCTAATAATAAAATTTGCGTAAAGGGTGCTTCTACAGAGCTAGTATGTGATTAAAGGATTGCTTGAAAGTCAGTGTTAGTTAGCAGGGAGTTAAACATGAGACATGTTAAATGCTACCAGGCTTTACGATTGTGATTATATGCTATCGGAATTTAATCTCTCACTGATTGCTGAAAAAAATTACTTTTTAGCATCTATGAGTAAGATTTTAAAATAGGATTCAGGAATTCTAAATTTAGAAAAACATTCGTACAGCGAATTATTGTAAGTGAATAATCTCAGACAAACAAAACAAAATGCTGCCAAGTAAAGTGAAAAAAAAAAGATCCTGAGAATCATTGGAAGTAATTGAAAGAAACCGGGAATGTTTTTTCCACTTTGTATCTCAATGTGACGAGATTAAATGAATTTGATTCTCAATCACAATTGCCCAAGATAAGCCGTTACTTACTTTCACGCAAAAAAGGGGCGAATATGAGAATATTAAGGACTTGAATGACATAATTTTAAGATATTAATTCATATTTCGCGTTCCCAATGGTTAGCGGAATACTCATGTTTGACACGTGTGCGTGTGGTAAGCAGAAAGTATTCACCAAATATCTCTAGAAACCTGAGTGAAGTTTAAAATTTTCATCCTGACACGTGTGAAGGCTTAGAGAATTTGTGTATTTCGACGAAAAGCTGATTTTTGAGATGTATGTGAATAAACTTGGACATTTTATGATTATGTCACCTTCAAATATATTTAAGGATGGCTTTATCTTCAAGCATGACTCTATTGTTTTTGGTTTAAGGAAAAAATCCAACTACTTCATTTAGTTGATTACTTCTTCCAATTTAAACGGCATAGATAATATATGGGACTGAATGATAAAGTACTTTTGGAATTCTTCTCCAAATGACCAAAATAAATTCGGAGAAAACGTGGAATTAGTTTGAGCAAATATGAGGAAAAATAGCTTAAAGAACTAGTTCAAGGTACATTACATCGTGTGCAAGACGTTATTAGTACCAAAATAGATGCTACAAAAGAATAACTATTGACAGCGTTTTTCACTTGAATTATCTGTAGTATTTTGTGTGTATATTATTTTAATTTTTTATAATCTCAGTGAAAGTTTTTATAAATATTTGGATTAAAAAATACAATATATTACTATTTTTTATCGTATGCTCATCTATAAATATGTAAAATATCTTAATACACTTTAGAACTCTTAAAAGTTATGTTCAAATACATGAAAATCTTAAATTATATCGTGATTTTTTTTGTTATTTTAATATTTTGAATTAGAGTGGTAGTTTTATTTTCAATACAAATTTTTAAATAAAAATTCCACTTTAAGATAATGTAACCTAAATAATATTTTAACAGCTCTACTTATGTGATTATATAATATCTATTTTTTAAAAATATATAAATTATTTTAAGAAAATTTTTAAAATCTAACTCTACACAATGAGGAAAAAGTAATTTGTTAAATTTCTATAAGATTTATTTAAACCTTAAAAACATTCCATTAATAGTTATAATTTTCTTCAAAAAAAATATAAAAAGAATCTTTCTTTTAGTATTACGTTCGGTTAAAGTGAATTTCAATTCGCTCTTATAATAGCAGAAAATACAACAATTTTTACAGTGATTTACACACACTATACTACGAGTATTTTATTAAAATGCAGTAAGTTCAAAATTAAGCCAAATATTGTGCTTTCACGCTGAGATACCTAGACCAACCTGTCAGGAATATGTAAAATATATCACCGATTGGATAAAACTAGAACTTCCACTTCAGGGAAAGATATCTTTGTGCATTTGTTAAGATGTAGATTTATGCAGACATAGAGATTCAATTCGCGACACTTTCAACCATTCGTGTCAATGTTCCCTAAGGATTCTGAATGCATCGACTTAAGATTTTTTCAAATCCTTCATTGTTTCCTGGCTGACGTTTTCAAGGGCAGAAAAAAGCATATTTCATTAATTGCATATTTATAGAATTTGTAAGATTCAAATTATATTAAATTCTATTTACAATGATTTAAACATGATATCGACTTATAAGTCCATGCCAAATATCGAATAATGATACAAGAATTCAAAGTAGTTTTAAAAATATGTACATAAGCATTATACATTTCCTATATTTAAAAAAAATACTTAAAATTATTTTTTGTCTTGCTATTCGGTATTCGAATATGGTTATGCATTTCTGTAATTCAAAAATTTTAATCTTATTCTATTTGAATCTTTCAAGTAAAACATTGAGCCAAAATATCATAAATAATAGAAATTCTTCATGTGAAATTGTGGAATTTATAAAAGGAAACCAGGGCAATTTGGTCTTATTTTCATGAAGCAAGTAAACTATCATTTGCAATTAAATATAACTATAAAAAATAAAATAATAAAAATATATATTGAATCTTTCTTAGAAATCTGGTGAAAGTATTCCAGCCTTTATCGGTTATCGAAAGTCAGTGATGCAGAAGAAAGAATAATATAAGATTAACTCCCATCTACCCACTACCTACATACACTTATAATTTTAGCATAAACATTATACCCAGCGCTTTCGTTTAAGTTTTTGCTTACATAAATCTCCCTCTTTATGATATATATTTACATACGGCACTGTTGAGTTTCTTGAATAAAAAGAATAATATATAGTAATTTCAGATATATGTATTTTTTGTTAATTATATACTTATTGTGTGGGGGGCAAATAAATGTATTTCTTATAATTAAAGTAAGACAATAATTAAGTGTAAAGACAGAAATGTTATCCACATTGTGCAGTTCATATATAAGGGCAACTGAACACTTGAAGCTCATATATATGTAAGGATAATCAAATTATACTAAAAAGTATATTCCCTATTTCTAGCACTTAACTATTATTTTTCATTTCATATTCAAGTATCACATTAATCATCCATTTATATCTTCGAAACATATGGTCTATCCAATAAAAATTTCTAAGTCCAGATCGTTATATTTAATAGCCGTATATGTCAATTAATGTAAAATGTACATTTTTAAAATCCTCGATATTATCACATCTTTTGTTAACCCACTGTATTTTAAGCCACGCAGTTCTTTTTTTCTCTCTGAATTAATGTTAAAGAATGTAAAAATGAATAATGTCATATATATAAGAATAATTGTATTATTTTTAATATTTAATATACAAAACTTCAAAATTTATTTAGCACGGGAGCTCTTGAATTATTTAAGGTGCAGTCCTTCAGGACAACTGTGTAATAATGTTTCACACTTTCTGTACTGGTGACCCAATTTTTCAGTCATAATTTTTTATCGCACCCTCTTATGCAATAAAAATCATGCAATTTAATGCACTGTTTTAATTAAAACTGCAATGCGATATAATTATCCGTACATCTTCACAAGATAAGTGTTCAATTTGTATGAAATATGTTACTTTTAAGTAAAAATAAATTTTTCAAATTACTTTTAAGTAATAGGATAATTATTATGCTATTTTTCAATTCCTAATTTTTCAATATAAAAATATGGATATTTAGTTCTAAAAAGAATTGTGTTCAACGTTTTCATCATACATTTATATGTTACAAATACTCATAAAAATAAATCTTGTCCAAATAATTCTTCAAAGTGCTCATTATGCTTAACGCTTATGATTCATAAAACTTTTCACATGCAAAAACACGTAACAGAAGATGTTCATTTACACTTCCATAAAAGTTTTTGAGACGAGTCGATACTTCTATAGCTAATATCTGTCTTGAAGGTCATCTAAAGTGATATTTTATGTTAAAAGAATCGTAATAAAAAATTTACGGCAGTAATTAAAACAAAACAAAATATTTTTTTAAGAACATTTGATAATATAGGATCAAAAGATAACTAGTGAGCGTTTAAAATTAAATCTATTATTTTTGATGACGTAATTTTGCCAGATTTATATTACTATAAAAAATATGTGTAAAATCTGTATTTTTTTATTATGTCAAAAACAATTTTGTTATATGTTTATAATTCCAGGAAGTTAATTTTTAAAACCATTTTATCATTTCGATCATGTTGGAATGGAATTTTTACGTTATAGCGTCCCCTTGCTGGGGGCGCACCACACATTTAGACGTTACAGTGGGTTAGAAATTATTTCAAAATACTTCAGAAGGGCAACTAGCCTACCGGAGAAATTTCACTACATCCATCTCATCCAGTCACGAGATGTCCCACTGGATATATATAGAGGCAATTTTGAAATAAATAGTCCTTTGAATTTTGGGGAGAGGTGGATGATGAATTATCTGTACCGAAAACAAAAGCACTTCGTGTACTATTACCATTTTCAACATCCTACCTTTGTGAAATCAGATTTTCTGCTGTGGCTGTTTTGGAGACAAAATATAAATATCTGCTAAATATAGAAAATAACTCAGACTGTCAATTTCCAATATTAAGCCTTCCTTTGAAAAACTTCGTTCAGCAAGACAAGCCCATGGAAATTACTAATACTTATTAAACTTGTTCTTATACTGGCTGAAGTACCCACTCTTCACACGAGTTTAATTTTTTTAAAAAGTAATACATTATTCTGGATATAATAGCTTAATTTTAAGAAGAGTAAAACCAAGTGCATGACAATGTATACAAAAATGTAAAATGATTTTTTTCAAATTAATGCTTATATTATAAATAGTTTTGAACGAACTGTAATTTTAAGCTTCGCAGAATTAGCATTTAGAATTAATGTTAAGTAATGAAAAAATGTAAAGTTCCTATAAAGAATAATTGTGTTATTTTTAATATTTAAAGCGAGAAAACTTCAAAATGTTTTAGCCCGGGATCAAGTATGCACTCGATACTAACGTTAATGTTTCCGCGGAGTGACTCACCCTAATCCTTTTTTTTTATAATTATTTTCCCGATATGCAATAAAAATCACAATTTCAGTGAATAATCTAACTAAGAGAAAATATACTTATATATTTCAAGGACTTTTCAATTTGTCTTCGAAAATTTGAGAAGAAATCCAGTAAAACTGAACTAAATTGTTTCAAATGTGCGTGACTTTAATAAAGGACACTTTTCGCTAACTTTCAATTCTGTGTATTGTATTCAATATAAAAATATGGATATTAGTTCTAAAAGAGAATTGTGTTCAACGTTTTTCATTATACATTACATGTTTCAGAATACTCATAAAAATAAATCTTGTCCAAATAATTCTTCAAAGTGCTCATTATGCTTATCCATATATCATAAAACTTTTTCACATGGAAAAAGGCTGTTATAGCTCACTCCGTCGAATACTCAGCACTCACTCAGAACAGTTTTTAGTGGACTGGTGTTTATTTTTACTCACATCTCTTTTTAGTTACATCAGAATTACTGGGCATACGCAGTCCAGGCAGCGCATTTTGCGCTTGCGCAAACATTCCGCCCGGCATTGCAATGTTACAAAATTCAAATTCATGGCTTTTACAATATTGTTATATTAAATGTAACATTATAAAAATAATTATAAATCAAGTTCGAATTCACTAAAAATACACACAATACTAAAGATTAATTACAATAACTTAAAATAAGTAAAATCTTGCTTTGGTATATAGGAAAAAATTCATTCTCTCATGAGCAAGATACAAATTTTAGAAATAGGTCTTTTATTTTGATGTCTTGATTTTGCCAGATGCCCCATATATAGGAAATATATCAAGCCCATTAGCCAATCTGCTAGTTATTTTTAATAAGGACTAAATCACCCACTCTATTTTTCAAATTTCCATTTAGTTTGAAGATTACTTAAGTAATTATTACTCCACCTTTCCATATAGACTGCACAATTTTGTTAATCTCTGATATGTTTAATCTATTTGCCTATATGTATAATGCTTGGTTCACTAATGGTTAATTGGTCTTCCAATTAAAAAGTGTGTGGGTGTCAAAACCGACAAATCATCTATATCCGTTGACAAAGGGTGAGAGACGGGAATTCAAAATTCCCTCAATTGAGTCATAATTAAGAAACTCTTCATAGTAAACCTAGAATTGCCGCCTCACGTTTAAAATTTTGAACGACTTTACGCCAGCTTCCCAACTCCAAAATTTGGTGCTCTGGGAGGAGATGTCCCACTTTATATTTTCATCTACTAAGAAACCAGCCAATTCAGGATCAGGATTTATCACCCGCTCTCTTGAGTTCTTCTGTCTATAAATGTTTTACCATTAGTCAGAAAATATTGTGGGTGTCTTCTAGCAATAAATCTTTTTTGTCTAAAATGTTGTGTCATCCACACTAATTTTGTAACAGCTTTAGTGACAAAACACACAAAAATTGTTTCTCAAACTGCTTTTACGCTGTTTGTTGGATCCAAAACGGTCCAATAAAAAGTCAATCCCACTGCAATCAAAGGGAAAATTTTCCCTGAGCTTTCTTTAGGTAAATTGCCCATTATTTGTTCACAAGTTATAGTTTCACTTTTTAAAAAACAAGACAATCATGTACTATTTTCTACATACATTACGTAAAACTTACTTGATATAGTGCCTGTTCTTAGATAGTATTTTTAAAAAAATATTCACATTTAAATTGATTAATTTATTTTTATCATATTAGTGAAATTTGCATTCAAAAAATATATTACAAAGTCTACCACCAACTTCAAACACCATCTTTATCTAAAAAGGGGCATTTTTATAAGACTTCCTATAACCTATTATTTTCTTTCAAACTCAATTATTTTGTTTGCAATAACTTTGCTGATTAATTCCGACGTTGATTTCCTGGAGATCTAGGGTCCTTTTTTTCTCGGTTTCTTTAAAAATAACTTAAATTCTAATTATTTTAGTGTACTTATTACTTATATTTAACAGGTCAGTCATAAATGTGTGTGTTGAGTTTGTTGAGATTTAAATTAACACAGTGCTTTGCGTTACTTTTTAATTACAGTTAAATAAATCATTATCAGTCACTGATGAAAGGGTATTCTTTTCCGGAAAATCTTTCTGTCGTTAAAAACTTAGGTCCATTCCACCACAAAGAGTTGTTGAGAAGACTGGATAGACCTATGAAACGAGGTCAGCTGGATATTCGAAGAAACATGATGCCATTGCTCTGCGTTAGTCAAGTGTTGGATTGTGGCAACTCCATTTAGGTTTTTAAGCAAGTTAGGCTCCTTCTGGATCCACGCTAAGACAAATAGTCGAGTCACTCCACAGGTACACGGGGTTTTCATTTTACCAGCGCAGTCTCAACTCTTTTCATCAGTTTTTGCAAGAAGAACGGCGGCACACAGCTCGAGTCGCCGGCATGGTGACACTCTTCACAGGTGCTACTCTGATTTTACTTGTTACAAGCTTCACTGTTGTTGCACCATCTGGCGATTGAGAACGGCAATATATCACTGCTCCGTAACATTTTTCTCTGAAGCATCAGCAAAACCGTGAAGTTCTACCCTTGTCCGCTTGAGGATGCACAATACATCTACCAATGCAGATAGTGAACACTGTTGAAGTCCTCTAGAAACGATGCCACTCTTTGGCTCTCTCCAGAAGCAACTCGTCGATCCAGTCGATTTTAAGACTCCAAAGACTCTGCATGAAGATCCTTTGGCTTTTGCGACTACTGGACCCTAATAGTCCTAATGGATCCAAACAGTCTAGCTATTGTCGAAAGGACACATCTCTTGGTATAGGAGTCTTTTTTAACTCCACTGCAATTTTGAAAATAAAACAATCCTTTTGTGATTTCCAGGACACTCTAACGTCTTGGTTTCAATTGGATTCTCGAACTCATAGTCTCCGAGGATGTTTGAAGCCAGTTCGGATGACTACTACCCCACTTGTGCAATTCCATTCTCCTTTTTCAAAATACCGGAAAGTTGGTTTTCAAGGCCTTGGCTTCCATTAAAGACGCAGCGCCGCAAAGAACGTCGTCCATATAAAGTTTTCTCTTAGAACAGGTGCAGCCAAAGGAAAGTTCTTCTCTTCATCTCTCGATAACTGCAGTAAAGTTCTCGTTGCTAAAAGGGTGCACTCACCGTGCCATATGTGACTGTTTTCATCTCAAAGGTTTTCACTGGATCCTCTGGACTTTCTTTCCACAAAATTCTAAGCAACGGCTGTTGGCTCTCATGGATGAGTATCATTCGGTACATCATCTTCACATCTGCCGTAAAGGCATAAGGATGCTCTCTAAATTTAATCATAATTGTAAACAGGTCATTTTGAACCAGTCCTCCATTGTATTGTATGGAATTCAACGATAACCCATTACTTGTAGGAATTGGTAGCATTAAAAACTACCCTCAGCTTCGTTGTGCTCTTTTCTGGTCTAAGGACGCCATGGTGTGGCATATAATAGGCAACCTCAGAGTTGTCATGCTCTATGACAACTTCTTTCATGTGACCAAGTTGGTCATACTCATGTATAAAGTCTCTATACAACTTAAGATATTGAGGATCTCTGATTAATCGAGTCCACACAGCGCATTCAATCGTTTTAGAGCAATGTCCCTCGACTCACCTAAACAATTTGGTTCGTTTTTAAAGGGGCATTTTAACCACATACCGACCCTCCTCATCTCTAGAATGCGTTTTTAGGAAGTGATCCTCACAAAAATTGCTTCCTCATTTTTAGGTTTCTCTACCTCAACGTTTTTCCAATTCCCAAAACATTTTAAAGTTTGATTTAAATCTCCTTTAATTAATCCACAATGAACCCGTGCTTCAGTATCTGCAAAACTATTGCTCCCTGAAGCCACGAACCCAAACACAGTATTTTGGAAAATAAGATTAGAATTTTCAGAACGAATTTGCCCACTACGCAATAATTCATAAAAAATTTCTGCACCCAATAAACAATCAATGGGACCTGGCACATAAAAGGAATCATCTGCTAAATTTATATTTTCAGGAATTAATCCTTTCACATTTAGATTTTTAACTGAGTTAAATCAGTAATTTTATCTACAACTAACATTTTTTATTCTCTTTTTATAACTACCATGAATTCGAGATTTCCGTAGTTACGCAATTTTTAACACATACAGAGGAGTCATTTAAACACGTGACCAGAATATTTACTTTTCTTTTCTTAATCCTAATTTTTCTACGAATTTTCGTAATTAGATTTGTCATAGAACCGACGTCAAGCAGACCTCTTATTTGCCATTTCTCGTCGTATGAATCTTTTACAAAACACTTCACGGAACTCAAAAACACACTAGTGGTTCCCTTTTTTTTTGATTAATTGCAAACACGCATTACTATCTTTCTCCGAAACCTCTCTAGAGGGGAAAAGCAGGGTTAAATTCTCGTGCTTCCGCATTTAACCCTGACTGTGTTGATGGATTGAAAGCATTCGCGCTTGTTTGAAAATCCGTATTTTGTTTGGGGAAATGTAACGAGACATGGTGCCTCTTAGCTGCATAATTTACAAGGTTTCGCTTTGCACTTGACGCCATACAACCTACTCTTAAACACAGAAAGCATAGTCGCTGTTTTTTTAACTATCTCTACTCTATCATGAACGGAAAGTTGTTTAAATTTTGTACAAAAAGGAATAGCATGATTTTCACAGCAATATGAACATTTTGTTTCATTGACATCGGACAAAAAAAATAGTTACACCTTTTAATTTTTCTGTCGACGCCACTCTTAAAGAATTTATTTTTTGTCGGAAACCCGTATTTATTTCATTTCTACTTGAAACTTTAGATGACATAAACAAATCTAATTCACGACCCAGCTTATCTGGTGTAAATGGAGTTTTCGCACATTTTTAAATTAATATAACTGGTCAGTTCTTGATCAAGAGAATTAATTAATTGATCGGCAACAATTAACTGGCATTAATTCATTAAACTCATTAACGTTTCTTAATTTACAATAATAATCAAACATTGCTTCAATTCTAGAAGCAAACTGAACATAGTTCTCATTTGGTAGTTTTTGGGACCTTCGAAACTGGTTAAGCAATACTCGAGGTGTTGGTTGAAATTGTTTTAGCACTAACTGCTTGATTTTTTCGTAATCACCCAGTTCCTCTTGTTTAACATAAATCATTAAATTTCCCACCTTTTCTCCCAACATATTCAATAAAATCTCTGCTTTAAATTTATCCTCCACACTCTTTGTTTTAAAAGCTTTTTCTAGCGATTGAAAAAATAAATTATAGGCTTCTGTATTAGAAGGGACAGGTATTGTTAGAGTTTTGATACTTTTAATTAAGTTTTCAATATCAGATGGGACAGATTCGAAATGTTCACTTTTCTCTTGCGCAGGGGACAATTTACATTTAGCATTAGTTAACTCAAGCTCTTTCTTTAACTGTTCTAATTTAATTTTTTCAAATTCAATCTTGGCCTTTTCAGACTCTAATTTAAATTTTTCTTGTTCAATTTTAGCGGCCTTTTCCGCCAAAAACGCCATCAATTACACTTTGCAGAAACTCCTTATCAGTTTCAAAGATTTCACTACTCTCAATTAAATTTTTAATACTATAATTTTTTGGATTCTGGGGTATGTCTAATCCCAGCTCCTCGGCGACCAGCAAAAGCTCGTCCTTTTTAAGACTTTTAATTGTCGACATTTTAACACATAACATTAATTTGATATCAAATAAGAAGCAAGGAAATCGCTCTTACTTCGACTGATGAATTGCGCTGGACTCTCAAGACACAGAAAATACTTCGGAAACTCAGTTTCTTCCCTCAGTATTCAGACACAACTTCCGGCACAATTTTAACTCATCACTACACGCGGTTTTTCTCCAGATTCGGACCAATGTTATGGCTCACTCCGTCGAATACTCAGCACTCACTCAGAACACAGTTTTTAGTGGACTGGTGTTTATTTTTACTCACATCTCTTTTTAGTTACATCAGAATTACTGGGCATGCAGTCCAGGGCAGCGCTGTTGCGCTTGCGCAAACAAAGGCAAAACAGAAATATATCATTTACAACTTCCCTAAAAAAAGAGACGGAGATAACCATTCCAGTAAGTTCGAAGGTCAGCTAAAGTAATATTTTATGTTAAAAGAAATGTAATAAAAAAATCCCTCATCGTGGAATTACAGCAAATGAAACAAAATATTTTTTTTTACTTTGGTTATAGGATCAAAGATAACTAGTGAGCGTTTATAGTATAATCTATTATTTTTGATGACGTAATTTTGCCAGATGATATATATATAAATCATATCAGTGTAAATCTGTATTTTTTATTATGTCAGAAAGTATTTTGTTTTATGTTTAATTCCAGTAAGTTAAGTTTTTATCCTTTTATTTTCGATATGCTCGCAGCCCACTTTTTAGGTTATAGCGTCCCCTTATGTGGGCGCACCACACATTTTGAGAAACACTGGTGAAATTATTTTAATTAGCAACTTGCCTACCGGAAAATTTTCAAACTACATCCATCCAACTCCTAAGTCACGAGATGTCCCACTGGATATATATAGCAAGACTAAGGAAATCCCGCGCTCTCTACGCTCTTCTGTCTATAATCATGTAGTCGGCTGCTTTGTGTTGTGTGTTGTAGTTTCTTTGTCTGTGTTGTGTCATCCATGCTTATGTTTGTAATATGCTTATGTGTTCAAGACAGTGTTTCTCAAACTGTGGGGCGCGGTAACCCTGCGAGGGGGACGTGAGCATATTGAAAATAAAAGATTTAAAAAAATAATTTTTTTGAATGTAGTAAAACAAAATGCTTTCTTACATAATAAAAAAATACACATTTACACTGATATAATTTATTTTTATCATCTAGTGATCATCAAAAATATAAGATTTCACTTCAAACGCACATTAGCCATCTTTGATCCTATAACCGAATTAAAAATTATTTTGTTTGCTTTGCTGAATTCCGACGATGAGAGATATTTTTATTACGTTTCTTTTAACATAAAATATTATTTTAGCTGACCTTCGAATTTACTGGTATGCTTATCCATTTCCTTTTTTTAGGGAAGTTGTAAACATATATAATATATTTCTGTTTCACCTTTTTCCCTGTGAAAGAGTTTTATGATATATGGATAAGCATATTGAGCAATTTGAAGAATTATTTGGCCAATATTTATTTTTATGAGTATTCTGAAACATATAATGCATAATGAAAAGCATTTTATACAATTATTTTTAGAAGATGCTACACTTTCCCCATGAACAATTTTCTGGTTTCGATTGCTGTGCTGTACGACTTATTATGGTTTATAAATGTAAATGAGCAGAATATTAAAAAAATGAGCATTTGTGATCTCTATTGATGAAAGTGGAAACTGATCAAGTAATTGAAGAACCTGCTGAAATAATGCATATTAATCAAGATAGTGAATGTAAATATCAGATAAGAGTTAGACACGAAACGTTTGACCTTATTTGAAATTTTCAAATGCTGCTTAAAGATCTCTATGAAGAAAATTATGAAGCCATAACGTAGCACTTCACCTTGTCAAAAAGATGCAAGGAAGAAAATGTTCAAAATGCAATTTGTAGATCATCAAACAACAGCAAAACTACAAAAACGTGAACAAAATAAAATGACGTTCCTGTGTTGTTAGTGAAAAGTGTCTGTGATTTATGTCCTTTATTAAGGACATGCACATTTGGAACATTTACTTTAGTTTTATTGGATTTTTTCTCAAATTTTCAAAGAAAAATCGAAAAGTCCTTGAAAGTAGAGATAAGTATATTTTCTCTTAATTAAATTATTCACTGGAATTTTGTGATTTTTATCGTGTATAGTAAAAAGAATTATAAAATAAATTATAGTTTTAAAACAAACTAAAATACACGCTTTTATAGTGAATCGAACTAAAAAGTTATATATATATAAATATATATATATATATATATATATATATATATTATATATATATATATATATATATAAAATATTTTACTTAAAAGTAACATATAAAAAATTTAATACTTATCTTGTTGATTTGTACTGCTTAAAATTATGATCGTATTGGTGCTTTAGCACCAAAGTGCATTATTATTGCATTCAATACATTTTTATTTTTAGGGAGAAGCGCGAAAAAAATTATGATTGAAAATTGGGTCGCCAGTAGTGAAAGTTTGAGAACCACTGGTTCAAGAAGTGCAATAAGTTGGAATAAAACTTTTCAGACTGTCTTATCAATTCCATAAAATATGATCAACCTTGCTGTGAAAAATTAATTTTCTATTTCACAAATTCTAATATAAGAATAAAGGTATCACTTACCTTATTCTTCCGTTTCTAACGCCCGGGATGAGCTTGACCTAAAAGATTCGATTAAATAGACTCTTAACCAAGAGAATGAGAGTCCTTTTTGATGCAAAAAAGATTTAATGGATAAGGAAAATAGACTACTGATACATTTCACGTTCGAATTACAGACTCTACACAACTACTGACAAAAGTAAACAAAAAAAGGAAATGCGCTTACAGCGCCACTCTAGTTAGACTACAAGTTCGTTAGCTCCGTTCACGACACTCCCCACATTGAGTTTTGAATTTTTAAAATAAAAAACTCAACAAGAGTCATTCAGTCCTTTTCAGGGTTTCAAGAGTCTACCATGGCGAGGTTCCGGCTGTTGAAGTTCACCGTCAGAAATTAAGACATCTGGCAATTCAAGGGTCTCAAGTCTCGGCTCCACTCCAGCTTCCCCATCAGAAACATTGGAACAGGGCTGCATCGAAGAGGTTTCTGCCTGCTGGTGTCTACTTATCTCAGCTCTGGGCTCTAGTCCAGCTCCACCATTAGAAATACTGGAACAGGGCTGCATCGAAGAGGTTGCCACCCTCTGGGGTTTACTCAGTTCATGATCTATATTAATAGGTAAATGTCTTCCTTCATTAGCATCTGAAAATAAAGGAGAGTTAGTAGGGTGTACAGATGATTTATTTTTCTCCATCACCTCTAGGCGATACAATTTTTGCATTGGACGCAGAAAAGAGCCAAATTTAGTTTTTTCTTGGGCTACTCTAACCTTCTTGTCTTTGCCAGGATACAGTTTCAAAATTTTACCTAAATTCCAGTTTAATCTTTTGGTGTGGTCATCTCCCACCAAAACACACACAACATCTCCTTCACTTAAGGTATTTTCCCCTTTTATATTTCTTGTCTCTCTCAATTGACCTAAATATTCTACTCGAAAACGTTTCCTAAGATCATTTTGTATTCTATTTCGATACACACTAATCTTTTATTCAACTTATTTTCATCTATTGGATATAACTCCGGCACACCAACTTCTCAAATGTCTTGCAAAAACATTGCTGGAGTTAGAGGTTCCAAATCTTCGACGTCATCTGTAACATAAGTCAATGGCCTGGAGTGAATATTAAACTTTCACAATCGTAAAGAACCGTATACATTTCTTCATGATTCAAGGAAGTTTTCCCAGTGTTTTTCTTAGTCCTCTTCACAGGTCCAATCAATCTCTCCCAGAAATCTCCCCACCAATGAACCTGTGGAGGGATGAATTTCCATGAAATTGGATTTTGCTCTTCTAAATTCTTTAATTTTTCTAAGTTCACTTTCTGGTAAAGTTGATAAGCACCTTTAAAATTGGTGCCGTTATCCGAGTAAATGACGGATGGTCGGCCTCGGCGTGCTATAAATCTCCTTAAACCAATCAAGTAACTTTCAGTCGAAACGGAGGTGAACAATTCAAGATGAATTGCTCTGTAGACGGCACAAGTCAATATCAAAATCCAATTCTTCTCCCCATTCTTACGAATGAGAGGTCCTGCCAAATATAATCCTATAATTTCAAAAACAGCAGCATCTCTCACCCGGTCATGAGGTAAGAGTCCTTCTGATACCGATATAGGTTTCGCATTGAATCGCTTGTAAATAATGAAAGTCTTAATGACTTCTTTAATGGTTTTTCTTCCTTTCAGGATCCAAAAGCTTTCTCTGAGAGTGTACATAAGCATCTGAATTCCGGCATGACTTAAATGTACATGCTTACAAATAATAAGTGCTTTGACTACTGGATGATTGGAGGGAAGTATAATAGGTAAACGGAAGTTTTGTCTAGCGTATGATGATTTCGAAGCATCACAAAAAACTTGTAGTGATAGGTTCATATCTTTAAAATCGAGATTCGATAATCTCCATGGAATCTTGAGGTCTTGTATCTCTGTGAGTTGGTTTTTCCACCTTTCAAATTTTCTTTCGATGTCTATTTGTCATTTGGAGTTCCATGAAGTTTCTATCTTCCAACACTCTTGTATAAGTAATTTTGGGATGAGGGTGATAGGATATGTGAATCCAATTGGGTCGAAAATTCGATGAGCTAAGGAAAGAATTCTTCTCTTAGTGAGAGACTTCTTCTTTCAATTCTGTTTCTTTGTAAGAGATGGAAAAGGTATCTTCTTTCACATTCCACAGAAGTCCAAGAACTTGTATTTCTTAAGGGTCGGATTTCTGTTGATTTTCTTGAAAGTCGAAATTTGATTCTATATCACTATGTCGCCATCCACGTAAGTCGAATTTACCTAATGACAACAAATCTCTTTTAAAAGACTCAAGTTCTTCGGAGGAATCGACACTTGCCACACAGTTGTCAACGTACATCGAATCTTTCAATTTTTCAGCAGCCTTTTCCAAATGTTTAGGTGCCTGCTTAAAATGATGGTTTAATACTGCCGCTAATAGAAAGGGACTACAAGAAACGCCAAAAACCACTCGACGATGCCTGTAGATAACAGCTTTCTCCAAATTACCACCTTCCCACCACAAGAAACGTAAAAAGTTCATGTCATTTTCGTGCAAAGATATCTGAAGGAAAGCTTTTCGAATGTCAGATATGACTCCGATTTTTCCTAAGCGAAAACGATTCAAAATTGCTGGTATCATTTCTATCAAATTGGGCCTCTTTTCTACGAGATCATTCAACGAACAAGATTTCCCATGATGAGCTGACCCTTCAAACACAGGACAAATCCTAGTCAAGGAATTTTCCTTGAATACATGTCTGTGTGGCAAATAACGAAATTTCCCACCATTTTTTGGTTCATCTTGTGTGCAATCTTTTCAATAATGCCTTCCTTTTCCCAGTCTACAAATACTTGTTCATAATAAAATAGTCTGCCTGTAAATTTTACAGTTTTCTCCAATTTTCCCTTAGCTAAGCTGTAGTGATCCTCAAGTTTTTCATTCCCTTCTATCCATGGAATACTAACAATGTATCTACCTTCATCATCTCGCAATACCGTATTCTCAAAATGTTTCAAAGCAAGATCTTGTAATTCTAATTTCGATTTATTTTCACTGGGATCTTTAATTCCTAAAGAATCCAATTCCCAAAGATCTGATATTTTTTCCCTGTTAGTAAAAAGAGAATGAACAAGAAGTGAATTCTCTAATTCAAATTTAGATTCACAGCTTAATTTCCCCATAACACTGTCCATCTTATTCAAGTATTCACAGCTGTAAGCCCCTCAGAAAGTTGTTTTATCTCACCAGTAAATAATTTTCCAATTATGTCAGATCCTAACAGAATATGTATTTCATCAGAATGTTTTTCGAAAAGACAAAGTTTGCTATTTGCGGACGAATCACTAATAAATATATTATGTGTTGCCAATTTCTGTAAAACGCGAGAGTCATTAATTCTAGAGATTCCTAAACAAATGTTTTTCTGATCATTAACTTCCAGTATGAAACAATATTTTCCGTCATAACTGCGCAAGTTGATTAAATACTTATTATGAACTTCGGTCACTTTGTGTCCTCCAAAAAGTCCATGAGTTATTGTTTCTTTCCCAATACTTTTTAAACCTATAAATTTTGCAGCGTATTCTGAAATGTAACTTTTTTGGCTACCAGTGTCTAATATCGCTCTCACCAGTTGTTTGGAATTTCCATTTTCTATAAAGACAGCTAATGTTTGTAAAAAAACTTCCCCGGTGTTTTGGTTATCTAGATCGGTAGACGTTGACCCTATTCCCTTTTCAGTTGCTTAAAACAAACAAATTTATGATGTAAACACGAACAAATTTCACATTTTGTTTTATTTATTGGACAATTACGCGATAAATGCTTTGCGATTTTTAAACAGTTGAAACAAGCCCCTTTTCGCAAGAAAATATTCTTCCTTTCTTCTATATAAAGACATATTAATAACGTATTCACATTCTTTCGAATTATGAGTCATGGAATCGCAAAATATACAGATGAGTTTTATTTTGTCTTTATTTTCTTTAACAGGCGCCGTTAGTAGTTCGCTTGCAGTATGAAAGTTTTTTTGGATTTGTTGTTTATATGATCTGGGTTCTCGAGAAAAATTTGATTTCGTTTCCTGTCTACGATTGCATAATTCAAAAGATGATTTATTTGTAGTATAAGTCTGCTCTCGCGCCGTGTGTGTGTCAAGGATTGTATAAGAAACGAGAGCAACTGCTGAATATCTGAGCCAGAATCCTTTTGCTGTAATTTATTATAATCTAATACCAAATCAGATGGAATACGTTTTAACAACATGGAGCACAAAATTTTTCCATAATTCGCGGAAGATACGCCTAATGAATTTAAACTTCTTAATTGAACATTACAGTTATCAAAACAAATTTCCGAAAAGAACGAAGGTCATTAGAATTTTTTAAAGGCTGTAATGATAAAATTTTGTTCATATGCGCTTGAATTAATATTTCTGGATTAGCAAATCTGTTTTTAATAGTTCTATGGCTTCATCACAGGCCTTTGCCGACATTGGAAAACCTTCAACAGTGTTTAGAGCAGATCCTTCCAAATGCGCGCCTTCAAATAATTAAACTTATCGACTTTATTTAAAGATTCATTATTATGTACGGCTGTTTCGAAGCTATTCCAAAAATTTAACCATTTTCAAGCGTCATCTCCATATAATCGGGTGATATGATATTTTGGGACTTTAATGCGAATGTTATCAGTGTTTTGAAAATGTTCATCTTGTGATTGTGATAATGTAGTCTGTAAGGAGGGCGAAGTAACCGGAGTTTTTGAAAATTCATTAATCTTCTTTTTCGCACGAAACTGCCAAAGTAACACTTTTTCTGTATATTTTTCGACGATTTCAAATTCAGCATCGAATTCTTCGGGTTTAAAAAGGGGTTCCATTTGTTAATCAATTAAAGTTAAAGGCTCAAATTTGATGCATAGAATTTCTACCAGTTCACATAATCTATCAACATTTAAATCACAATTCGATAGTTCAGCTTCTAATTCATTAACTATCTTAGTAACAGCTGTTCTCAATGATTTTCGTTTGGCTTTTAACAACTCGAATGTTAGTGTTTCAGCCATATTTAGTATATTAAAATAATCACAGCTTATACTCCAAAACAAGTTCAGACCAACTTAATATTTTCCATAATTCTACTAATTTCAAAACATTTCAATAATTTCTAGTGTTCAAAAAGTTAACACAGTTCAATGTATCAGTTTCAAATATAAAAATTCACAATTTAAAATATTTTTTTTTCCTTTCGATTATCAAATATTCAAATAAAATGTAACATATATATTTAATTATAATCAATATTCAAAAAATAACTTTTTATTTTATTAAATTCTAGTTTAAACTTATTTGCTTTCAAAATTCTAAAACTATTTCAAGCTCAGATCCCGGCAGGGATGCCATGTGAAAAAATTAATTTTCTATTTCACAAATTCTAATATAAGAATAAAGGTATCACTTACCTTATTCTTCCGTTTCTAACGCCCGGGATGAGCTTGACGTAAAATATTCGATTAAATAGACTCTTAACCAAGAGAATGAGAGTCCTTTTTGATGCAAAAAAGATTTAATGGATAAGGAAAATAGACGACTTATACATTTCACGTTCGAATTACAGACTCTACACAACTACTGACAAAAGTAAAAAAAAAAAAAGGAAATGCGCTCACAGCGCCACTCTAGTTAAACTACAAGTTCGCGC